>JXTB01000120.1:153863-174036 GCA_002914805.1 Parasponia andersonii
TGATTCAAAAGAACAAAGAGTGAATAAAATCTTCCCAGCTTTCGAAGGCACGTATCTCATCTGAATTCATTAATATATATACATATATATATATATATATATATATATTTATACATGCATACCATGATCTGATTTAGGTTGAGGCGGCGACACCGGGAAGTTTTCAACGACGAAAGCAGAATTGCCGCTTTCCCGCATCGAATTGCTAGGTGCGATTTCAGAGCTTCATTTTTGGTTTGGGCTTCTCTTCCCTCCATTGTTTCCGATCTCTTCTCACCCCTCTCTCTCTCTCTCTCTCTCTCTCTCTCTCTCTCTCTAATCTCTATGCTTCCCAATTTGAATTTTGAGAAATATATAAAAAGGGAGCTCAAGCTTTACGCGCTTTGCAGTTTCATATGCAAATACCGTATTCCTTCACCTTTGGCTCTCAGCATCTAAGTGCTCTCACCTTAATTTCCCCTCCCATTTTTCCCTCCTATTTTATTTTATTATTATTATTTTTTTTGGCTACAACGTTCCTTTACCTCTTCTTTTTTAATTCTTCTGAATGGTATTTTATAACTTAATTATAAGTACATTTTTATAATGTTCGTTTAGTTTAGACACTGCAAATATTATTTCCTTCTAAATTTAAAACTTAGTAACAAATTTATATTTTTTTTTGGGTCAAACAAATTTTGTCTATATGAATTTATCAAAATACCTTTCAAAATTTAAGAATATATATTTTAATACTTAATTTAAAATTAGAACTAACTAAATTAATAGCCAAAAGAACAAATATAAAAAAATTTAAAAAAATACAAAAACTTATAAATATTACATATTATTTATAAAAAAATATCATTTTTTAAAATAAAAAAATCAATTTTATATAAGTTTTAAATTTGATCTTCTTTTAAAGTATTTATGTTTAAACTTTTAAGAGTATTTCGGTAAACATAATAATCAAAATTGGTATTTGACTCATAAATGGTATAAATTTGTCACAAATTCTAAATCTTGAAAGTCAAAGTTGATAATAATTGAAACTCAAAGTATAAACTAAATCAAAAATCAAAATGCAATGTATAAAAATGTAATTATCTATTTTGTAAAATATTGTTAAGATTGAATACACTTTTACATTTAGTTTAGCTGTGTTAAGGAATAAGGCCTTGAGTGGCCATGTAATTGGATGAAATTGAAATTTAAGCTGATTATCCATTTGTTTTGCCTTATTTCACTAGTATTGGTCTCGTTTCGTTTGCATATTTGAATGAGTGTATTTAAATGAAAATTATGAAATGTGGGACATTTGAAATGAAATAAAGTGAAATATATTGTAATTAGAATAAGAGACATTAGATATACTATTCAAAAATATCTCCATTCTCATTCCAAGATATAAAAAATTCATTTCAATGATTGATGTAACTGATGGAGCATTTGAATAGAAAAACTGAAATGTTGAAATAATATTCATTCTAAAAGACTATTTTTAGGATGACAATTTAACCTGCAAACCCGTTTACCTACGGGTACTCGACTCTAATGGAGCTGGTTGTACCCGGATGTTACGCGAGTCGAGTTCCGATTTAAAAGATTATACCCTGGTAGGTTCGGGGCAAGTTCGGGTTTAGATATACCCATCCCCAAACCTGACCCGATTATATACTTATATGTTATTTTTGAAATATAATTTGCATATATGTATATATATATATATATATTATTGTATATCAAAAAATATTAAAGTCCATTCCTCAATACTTAAGGAAGCCCAATCCGTCCTTGATACTTAAGGAAGCTTAATCCCAAATTCTCAATCAATTACAGGAATTGTAGTATGAAGAAAAGGAAAAAAAAACCCTAAGTTAAGTAATTTTTATTTTCAATAGCAGTTGTCGCCAGCCTTTGTGCAGTCTCTATAGACCACAGTCCACTATCCTCTTCCTCTCAAGCTCCCTGCCCTTTTGAGATCCCGGGGATGGGGCGAAATCTTTGCCGCCTCTCAACTCAAATCTAAAGACTTGAGCATTCTATTTTGTTTGCGTTAAAATAAACCCCACGACACCTACAGAATATGCCTTTATATTCTGAATTTATTGTTCTCTTTCTTATTTTTTTAAGCTTTAGTTTAGTTTAATCAAAGGAAAAGAAAAATCATGTTGAATAGTTTTTTAAGACTTTGGAACTATAAAATTTCAAAGACTAAAGTAGAATTTGACCTTTTTATTGTTGTTGTTGTTGTTGGTTAATGTATATTCACTCGTTATATGAGAATTGAACACATTTTTATTTATCTGTTTTGGTAGTTAATACTGTATTAATACCGTGTGAAAAATGTACTATAACATTGACACTTTTGTTAAAGTCCCTTTCCTTGAATAAAATATCATGTAGAATTTATGCTTAATTGCCTTACTATTTTCCTTTTTTTTTCCCTGCCTAGTATATTGGCCTATTCTCTAAGCGCCTAGTATATTGGCCTATTCTCTAAGTTTTATAGGACTTAGGGGAGTTTAAACTAGCTAAAAGTACCAAATTCATTTACAAATGGAGTTTCAGGAATTGTTTGTTCTTGCTTTTAGTACATTTTTAGTAATAAAGATAAGTAGTGACACTGGCAAGGCATGTGAAAGTCTATTAAATAGTCGTGCATTTATTATTTATTATTATTAAAAACATGCATTAGTTGTGCAATTATTATTATTAAAGTATATTCTCTATTGTTATTCTCTTTTCCCTAAAGAACGTGCATTAGTACATAGTTGTCTTCTAATTAAATATGTAAATAAAAAATAATCTATTAAATAGCATATGTTATTATAGGATCGTTAATCATAAAGACAAATAAGAATTAGGATAAATGATTTTTATTGGAAAAGACTCATTCTATTATTTAAATTTTAAATTTCATCTTATTGATCCTTAAATTATTAAAAATATTTCATTTAAGTCTTTTGCTTTACATTTTATTTGATTTTTAATATAGTAAATGCATAAGATGCATTTGTCATTTGTCATTGCAAGTGGGACTATAATTGAAATATAATTACTTATTTTGTTTGAATTTATATTTCTTGTAGAAATTATGAGTATTGATAGTGAACCAGTTGAAACTACTCAAGGTTTAAATTAAAGTCTTGGTGATGGATCAACTCCTCAACCTTCTTCACCAGTACAACCTAAAGACCAAACATCTAGGCCAGGTACACCTTTGAGAAATTCTCGTCTACTTCTTATAGAAAATCTTGAAAAAGGATCAGATAAGAATATGAATGATAGTAATCATTTACTATTACAGATGAATATTCATCTAAGGATTCTACATTACTTACTAAAAAAAAATTGACTTCGGATGTTTATAATCATTTTAAAAGACAGAATATTAATGGGTTAATGAAGGTAATTTGTAATTACTACGAAAAAAAAAACTAAATGTGAAAGCAAGAATAGTACTAATCATTTGCGTGAACATTGGAAAAGATATCCTCTTTGAAATGCAAAAGAGACATTAAGCAATCCAAATTGAATCCAAACAAAATTGATAAGGATGGAAAAACTACAATTTCTACTTATATATTTGATCAAGAGCAATCTAGGAGAGATTTGGTAGAGATGATCATTTTGCATGAGTATCCATTTTCTATGGTTGAGCATAAAGGATTAGACGATACTCATTTAACTTACAATCAATGTTTAAGATGGTGTCAAGAAACACAGTGAAGAATGATATTTTGAAGCTTTTTAACGAGCATAAGTTCAAGATTAAGTCTTTCATTCGCACTTTAAAAGTAGAGTTGCTATCACAATGGACATGTGGACTATTAACAACCAAAAGAGGTAGTACTTGGTTATTATAGTACATTTTATAGATAACTTAGGGAAATTACACAACTTTATATTGAGATAATGCCATGTATATATTTATATTTTGGTAGTTTAATCATGATTGTAATTATTATATTTTTGTTTGCTAGGTTTATCTACATACCTGTTTAAGACAGTGGAGAGACTATTAATAAGGTACTCTTTCAGACTCTAATAGATTGGAATCTTGATCGTAAATTGTCTACCTTAACACTTAATAATTGTACCACTAATGATAGTAAGATTTCGAAGATAAAAGAGAAACTCGATAAAGATTCACTTTTATTGGAAGGGAAATTATTTCACATGATGCATACTGCACATATTTTGAATTTAATTGTGAAAGATTGGCTAAGTAAGCTTAAAAAAGGAATAGAGAATGTTCATAAAAGTGTTAATTTTTAGAAGGCCACATCTAAAAGGGTAGAAAAGTTTAAAGACTCAGCTAAATAAATAATTGGGCATACCATGTACTAAGAAGTTAATTCTTGATTGTAAAACTAGATGGAACTCTACATATTTAATACTTAAAACTACTTTGCTTTACAAGCTAGTTTTTCATTATTTAAGATTACGTGAACCGTAATATAAATGTGTTTATTCTGATGAAGATTAGGAAGTTGTTAAAGAGTTTTGTTATAGACTAAAGAGATTTTATAATGTTACTTCAATTTTTTCTGGGACTTATTATCCTACTGCTAATTTATTATTCACTGAGATTTGTGAGTTCAGATTATCTCTAGATCATTAGATTGATTCTAATAGACTAGAAATAAGAAAGATGTTATTCGTGATGATAAAAAAAATTGAGAAATACTAGGATAAATTTCTGGGATTTTGACAATGGCAAATTTTTGACTGTTCGGTTTCTTTTATTCTTTCCTATTCCAGAAAAACTTTTCGGCTTCCCTCCTTTTAAAAGCCGCAACTGTGTCTATCTGCCGTTTTACCAAAATTTTCAATCGCCCCAATCTCTCAACACCCCAAGATTTCTGCTTCCTTCTCTTCCAAAAACTTTCACTCTCCCAGTCGTCTTTCGGAACAATGGCTTCGAATCAAGCTCAGGAATTGCAATTTGTTACGGACTCAGAATTAGACTCATTGAGGAGGTAGCTCTGTTTCCCCGGAGGAGTGACGCTTCAACGAGTCAAAGGTCCCGTAGTCTGGTACCTCGGCCCTGCGCCCCTGAGGGTTCCATCGTTTTGGGCAGGAAGCATCTGGATTGCCTGCGATTCCCTCTTCCCCCTCTAGTCCATCAATTTTTTGCCCTGACGGGAATCCACCCGATGCAACTGAATGCCAACGGGATTATGATTCTGATGGGGCTCTCTGCCCTGTCAGTTATCTACAACATGCACATCGACCTGGAGGTGGTCTTCTACACTTACAAACTTGTTCTCATTCCTAAGAAGGGCTCCTACCCCACATTCTATCTCCAGTCGCTGCCTGGGCACCACATCTTTTGGGAGTTACCGCAGTCAGACAAACAATGGGACTCTCACGCCAGGCTTTATGCCGTTAGAGGGGCGTGGTGCTCCCCTTGGGTGAATGGAGAACATTTCCAAGTCCCCTCGGTCTTCCTGCAGAGTAAGCATCGGACTATGATCTTTGGGTCTGAATTCCCTCATGATTTTATTGCTCATGTTACTTTGCCTTGTGTAGTCTCAGCAGAAGAAAGCAGGTTCGAGCCGCACCTGTCGGCTGGGCGGCTCAAAAGTCTGGAGAGGATAATTATCTTCAGTTCCCCGGAGGAATGCCGGCACATTCAAGCCGTCCTTAACCCCCTGACGATGAACCTGATGCCCAGGATGGTCTCATACCTCCCCTTTCCTTTGGATACCTGGGTCGTCACCAAGCACCTGAGGAGTCGGCTCGACGCCTCCATCCCGAACCGATTTCGCCGGGAAGAAAGTGACCGGATCACCATGGTGAGTCGGTAGGTTGGGGCCTCAAGCCAGCTGGCGGGCACCAACGATCTGGTAGCGCCGTCAAACCATGAACTCGAGGAGCCGTGAGGCTGGTGGCTGCGGAGTGCGTCAGGCTTCGCGTGGAGGAAAACGCCGCCCCCAAAGGGTTATGGGTAAGTTTATTTTTAAATCTTTGAATCCTTGTGGGTCGGGCCGTGATCGCAGACTAACTTCGTCGTCTATTATCCACAGACTCTGAGACGGGCTCGTCTGCTGGCCCTTCCCCCATCAAAGGGAGAATCACGGCGTCAAAAACTCAAGTTATTATTGTTACCACCAAGATACAAAATAAAATCTTTCAAATGTTACTTTCCTTTGATTTATGTAAGTCGTACTTCAAGTGAACTAGAGAAGGTTCATAGTAATATGGATAATTTGATAAAGGAATACCAATTGAAGCATAAGAGACAAGAAATACAAAATTACCATAAGGCTGGTACTTCAAATATGGATAGATCTTCTTATAGTTATAATATTACTTTTCTTTCTAACTTTTCATACGTTTTTGTTACATGGATAGAAAATAAAGAGACTGTTGAGAAGTGAAATCAGAGTTAGACTTTTATTTAGAAGAATCTGTCCATTCTATAGTTGATAATTTTGATATATTAGATTAGTGGAAGATACAAGAGGTGAAATATTCTATCTTGCAACAAATTGCTAAGAATATTTACACTATTCCTATGTCAACTATTGCTTCAAAGTCTGCTTTCTCTACCAGTGGTAGAGTTTTGAACCCATATCGAAGTAGACTCTTAATCGACATTGGAAACGTTGATGTATTCTCAAGATTGGTTATAGTCTGAAATGAGTGGTAAATTTTGAGTTCTTGTTATACATTTTAGTTTGTACTTCTTTTGTTTTAATAATTTACTAATTATTTATTTGTATCTTTTTATTAGATTCAACCAAATCTTCAGATGGTATTGTGATGTTTTATTGGCATGATGGAGAAGGAAGTAATGTTGAGGTAAATTTATTTATAATTCTTTAGTTGGTTAATGTTTTAAGAAAATGAAAATAATATTAGTTTTTTCATTTTTTAGGCCAAATTTGACGTAATAAAAGAAGTTGAACCAATGACATGAAGAACAAGGAATTTGATCAAGATTGGAAGTTATTTCAGAATATTACGATGTATCGTCTTTTCTTTATTATTCTTTTGTGTTAGACAATTATTATATTTTTTAGATTTATTTTATTTTGGATTATTGTAATATATTGAATCTTATTTAAGCTTGAAACTTCTTTAATTTTGTGTGTTTTGTATGAATCATATAGGGTTATTATGATTATATTGAATGTGGTTTGAATTTATTTGACATTATGTGAAAAAGAGTTATAAATATATATATATATATATATATATATATATATATTTTTTCAGAATTTTTTTAACGGTCGATGGGTATATGGGTACCCACGGGTACTTGCTTGGATAATACTGAACCCACCCTGCCAAATTAAACATGTAAATAAGGCATGTATGAGTTTGATTTTTTCCTACAAGTAAGGGAGCAAGATAATTATACCTGAGTCGAACCCGACCCGCTGCCATTCTTAGGTTATTTGAATGAAAAAACTAGAATTATTTAAATAAACAGTCGTTCCACTGGATTTTCCATTTGAATGGAATGGAATGAGTGGAACAAATAGACTAATTCTTAATTTCCTTTTAGGTATACATTTCATGTGTAACATAAATGGGGTTTATATTTATAACACCTAATTTTAAGATTTTTTTTGCATGAATTGTATACATTTCTTAAAAAAAGAAAGAAAGTATTTTTGTACTTTTCTCTGTAACTGGTGGACTATGCTATGGACTATGCTAACATTTGGGGAAATTTGATTTTATTTGTTTCAAAAAAATTTGAAAAATTACCGTCCTTGCAAATTTTTTTTTTTTAAAATCCGAAAACTAGCTTTCAAGTTACTTCTTAAAAGTTGAATTTGTTGACGTATTAAGGTCATTAGTCACATTACCTTAAAAAAATCAATTGAGGATTATCTAATAAATTATGTCACCCAAAATTTTTCAATTTTAGCATTTTGAGGCCATATTTAGTGCGTTGTATTGTATTATGATGTATTATATTGAATTGAATCGTATTGTATTATTCAATTATAGTACTATGTTTGATTTTGCATTTATATTGAAATATTGTATTAAAAAGTTAATTTTGAAAAATACTATTTTCAAAAATTTACTTAGAAAATATCATTCTCAAAAATATTTAGGAAAATACTACTTTTAAAAAAAATTATTTACAAAAAAACCATTTTTAAATATAAATGTAGAAAAATATCACTTTTAAAAATTTATTTAAAAAAAATATCACGTTTGAAAAAAATAAAATGATGTGAGAATATGAAAAAAAAATTAAGAATAAAAAAATAAAAAAAATGAGTATTACATGATATTACGTTAAATTTAAAATTATGTAACATATAATGCTATCAAAATGGGCCGGGTCCAATGGGCAGGTCCGCGGCCTAGCCAGACCCGGTAGAGATAGGCTCGGGCTCAGTCCGGCCTTATTTCTATGGCTGGACTGGGCCTAACATTCTGAGCCTGCAGATCGGCCCAGCCTGTCCCGCCATTATTTTTTTAAAATTAAAATCAATTTTTATTTTAAAAAATTGGGCCTATGGGCCCAGAGCCCGTTACATATATAAATATATTTTTTGTTTTTTTTTTAATTGTTCAAATTCATTAAAAAGTTTATATTAAAATCTTTCAAATAAAAAATGCCAAAATGAGGTAAACAAAATTTTATCAATAAACNGTTATGTATTATTTTTTAATTTTTATCATAAAAATTATAAAATTATTTGTGATAAAAGTTCTATCATATATTCATATATATAATTTTTTTTAATTATTAAAATTCATAAAAAAATATATCTAAAAACATTTAAAAAAAAGGGCCAAAATACGAGCCGGTGTGGCCAGCCTAGACCCGGCTTGCCTGGGCTATAGGGCAGGACTGAGCCTTCTCATAATTCATACGGACCGAGATGAGCCTCTTCATCATTTATACGGACCGGACCATCCCGACCCGTCACTTGAAAATATCCGTTATGAATGGGTCAGACCGCCTATTTTAACGGTTTTAGTAATATAATACAATATAAAAATACAATCAAATTTAATATTATATTTAATTAATATAATACAGAGTAATATGCAGTATAAGTGGACCAAACATAACCTAAATATATATTCGTGGAAGAACCGATTACCAATTTATAGCTTCCTTAGTTTGTCGACTCTTCATCTTCCAAAGCGTTATCAAAGACTCCTGTAATAGAAAAAAATAAAAAATAAAAAAGGAAAATCAATTATCATTTTCTCAAACTCGCACGACGCAACATTTTTATTATATTTTATTTCGAAGCCAAGTAGCATAGAGGCATAATATTCTCATAAAATAGAGAGAGAAAAAAAAAAAAAAAAAGCAGGTGCATCCATATACTTTTATTATTTTATTATTTTTTTCATTTTAATTTTTAATTGTTATTTTTGCTGCGAAAGCGGCAAACCAAACATTTCTGAAAGCTTTGTGGATTTGTAGAGGGAATAGAAGCTAGAGAGAGCGGAGCACGCGCGTTATGTTCTGCCTATTCTTTCTTGTTTCCCTTAAAATAAAACCCCTTTTTAATAGTCATTCTCTATTCGCTTCCAAAACCCCAAACTCCGAACCCCCGGTCTTTTTTTTCTCAGGCTTTGTAATGCTAATGCGTTTGTACGGTCAGATAGAATCTTGAGATAGAGACGAGTCTTCAAGAAATCTGAGACCATGAAGTGGACAGTGCAAGTGAATTTGCCTTCGGATATTCCCGTCGTTGGCGTCGAAATCATTCCCAGTGTTCGAGTGATCAACCCAGCTTTGGAAGACATCCCTGCCCATAGTTTCAGTTTTAGCTGGTTAGTCTCTTCCTTTAAACTCATTTATTCTCCCCTTGTTTCTTTTGTTTCTGGGTCTTTGTCTGTTTTGAAGGAGAAGGAAGGTTTGTTTGGTTGCTGGGAAAGTAGAGGTAAAGAAACTGGGTTTTGTGAATAATGTCTTTGGTGCAATATTGGTTTCCAAGATTTGAATGTAGTGGCAACCAAAACGCCAATCGGTTTAGTGATCATAATCTGGAAGAGGGTTTTGTTTTCATGAAATTTGAAAATTTGTACATCATTCAAATGCGATTTTTTTTTTCCCGATGAAATGGGTCAGTATATTTTTCAAGTAAGGCCCATTATGGTGACTGAAGACTTGAATAAAAGAATCGAAAACAGCTCGAACTCTCTGTCAGTTCAGTAGTCTCAAGGAAAAATTGGTTCCCCTTTTAACGTAGGCAGTGAGATGCCCCTCAGCATTCTTTCATTGATAATTTCTTTCTGTTTTTCCATAATTTTTCCTTATCTTGTTGTTTTTGGCAAACGAATAAGACAAACGGTGTTTTGGATTTTGTTTATCTTTTATTTTTTTCATTTCTTTAGCAATAGTGGACATCAATTCCGGGAATTATGAGAAAAGAAAATTGTCTCTGTACATGAAGAAAAAATATGTGTATATAGAGATAGTTTTGTAACTAATGTCTCGCAATTGGTGTGGTGTTATAACTCAGTGTTCTATGCGAGAACAAGGATAGATTGAATGTCTTCTCGCAGCAGTACTTAAAATGAAAAAAAAAAAAAGGCAAAGTTGCAATGACAAGTTCAATTGGTGGAAAAACAGCTAATTGTAGTTCCCCTGTTTTAGCTATAAATCATTCGTCAAATCTCCAAGTTCAGATATGCAAAAAATATCAAACTACAGTGAGGTGGTTCAGTGTATATGTCTTTGTGATGCTAGGCGCTCCACGTTAAAGTTATTGTAGTAACAGAGTTTTTACTGAAAAAAAGAAAAATCTCTTATTAGTTGCAACTGTTGTTCAAAACCTTTCACTTTTACAGGTACAGGTTCCTAAAAAGAATTGCTTGTTCTGTTCACTGTGACAAGTTAGCCACAGTTCAATGTGCATGTTGTGCGAGATTGAACTTACAAGTTGAGGAAAGCTACCATTGCTCTACGAGTTGCTTCTTAAATGAATGGAAAAACCACCTAGAGCGTCATCTTCGTGCTGCTGAAACTTTCAACACCAATGATGGACAAGAAGCAAGAAAGACCAGGAGCTGTGGCTCATGGTCTGCTGTTGTTTATGAGGATGCCAAAAGGTGGGAGCAAGAGAAGGAATGGATGAAGGTTGGTTCTTCAAAATATTACATACCCACAATGGATGATATTGGTGCCATTTTGAGGCTGGAGTATGCCGCTATGGATTCCAAAGGTTCTTTGTTTTTTCCCATAAGCACCATCCAGACAAAGCCTGTGATTGTTGCTCCTGATTCTATATCTCGCTGCATAATCCAATGCCCGTTGAATGGTCAGAGCTTTAATCCCAAGGGTCACTCTTCTACTGACTTGACATTCAGCGTGCTATCCTATAATATCCTTGCTGATATGTACGCTTCTATGGGGAGGCACAGTTACTGTCCAACATGGGCTCTTGTATGGGAATATCGCCGGAATAAATTACTTCACGAAATCATTCAATATGATGCAGATATTATTTGTCTGCAGGAGGTGATTGTCATTGTTAGTTCTTTTTTCGTTTTACCAAAATATCTACAAGAAAGCTGCCAGTAGATGTGGCTTATTTGCATATCAATCCTCTATCTTATATATTGTACCTTATTTGCATATCAATCCTCTATCTTATACATTGTACCTTGTTAATTGGGCAGGTGCAGGATGTGCATTTTGAAAATTTCTTTAAACCGGAGTTGACGAAATGTGGCTACTCTGCTATGTACAAGAAGAAAACCCAACCTGTATTGTTTAAATATGACCAAATACTAACAATAAAGTACTTCTAGTGTTTAGTTTCCTGCCATGAATGTTTTATTACCTGATAAGAAATGGTTTTAGGGCTGATATGAGATACCTTTAGAATTGAGTGCTGCGGTTCTTGAAGACTGTAAAAAGAGGGCAAGAGCCGTCATTCAAGGGTGGTGAAGCTGGCAAAAGGTGGGTTGAGGAGCCAAAAGAGATTTGGGAATACATCATAGGAGATGGGAGAAAGGCTATTTGGTATAGTTAAAACACGATAGGCTATGATAGGAACACCATAGGAGTCATAGGAAGACCAGCAAGGACTAGGGAAACACCATGGACGTGAGAGTAGATGGTGTAATGGAGAAATGGGATGTGAGACAGTGAGAGACCATGGAATTAGTATAGTGGATATTTTCTCACTCCTTGGTACTGCAGACATAGGTTTTGAAGCTGAACAAAGTTATGTTTTCATGTATTTCTGTTTGTGTATATTTATTTGTTAGTGTGAGGTTTATTGAGTCATGCTGCACTTAGTTTTCCACATTAGCAATTTATTAAGTAGGTTCGGGTTAAAATATTTTGGTTAAAAGATCTAATTTATTCTAATAGACACTTATAGAAGTACTGAAGAGTTGAAAGATGTAGTTGAGTTCTGAAATTAGGAACATTAACTTATTTTGTTTTAGGAATTTATTTGGAATGAGTGTTAATTCCTGAAGTCAAATATTAATCCAAAACGAAAGGTGAAAATATTTAAAGGAGATGGTTGAAAAATGCTTGAAGATGCTGTTCTCTTTATGGTTGTACTTGCGGCTAAAACTTGAATACCTGATACAATGAACAGCTACTGAACATGAATAATTGTTGAAGAGTGCACCAATCTTTATTCTGCAAATAGAGTCACAAATATTTTATCTGGCCTTGGTTTGAGGAATCTTCGTAATCTTGGCCAGATTTTATCAAAAGCTTTAATTTTCTACCTATTCTAGTTGACACAATAAATGTCTTGCAGATCTATTCTAAAGGTCAGTCCACAATTGATGGATGCGCTACATTTTACCGCCATAAGCTATTCAAAGAGATAATGAAATATGAGGTGAGAAGGTCTTTGTTTACATACTAAGGAAAGTAATGTGATGTCGATTTCTATACATTTTTGCATGGGAAATCTAAACTGCTACCTGTAGCTTGAGTTTGGGAAAACAGCATCAAAATTGGTTGAAGCATTGGAACCTCATCTTATAAAAGATAGCTACCGTCTATTTAAGGTACTTGAGTTTCATTTTTGTATAAATTCTCCACTGCACCCTGGTGATTTCTTTTTCTGCAACACCAGTGTGTTCTATTACAGTTTTGAGAGGTTAAGAATATAGCTAAAGGGAATTTGATAAATCTTTTTAATCACCTTGTTTTACATTTTTCAGGACAATGTTGCACTTGTTGCTATATTAGAAACCCCGAACAATGAGAGAACTCATGATTTTTTCCAATCTAGAATTTGTGTGGTACTACTTTTACTTCATTCTACTACAGCTTTGTTTTGTTTATTCTGGGAATGGTGTCATGTTATAACATTTTTACCGTAGGCAAATACCCACATCTTTGCAAATATAGACTGTCCAGATGTAAAATTATTTCAGGTGCAATTTTATTGTGTACAGATCTCTTCCTTTTATTTTTATTTTTCTTCCTTCTTTGTTTCTGAATAATCTATTGAATTAATTGGGATGAAAGAAATGGATTTGATTTGTCTTATTTTGTGACCCAAGGTTGTGAAACTTGTCACTGGACTTGAGAAAATTGTCGATTGTCAAATCCCTCTACTGATTTGTGGGGACTTCAACTCTCTTCCATCAAGGTTAGCTTCCGCTACTTTTAATAAAGTGGCATACAGGGGTAGGGTGGGGGGAGGAGGGGAGGGGAAGAGGGAATGGTGTCTTTGTATTCCATGGCAGAACGACATTAGTACATTTCTGTATAAAATTGGAGAAAAAAAGGATGAAAATTTGTTTACCTGTGAAATTCAAAACTATTTGTTGTTATCACAACATTATTTCTTGTGGGAAAAAGAAACATGGATTACAACATTTTTCTTTTATGATTTTACAGTGATCCTCATAGATTTATAGTTACTGGCCGCTGTGATCCCATTAGTAACGGGGTAGAAGACCCTTGTGGCATATTTAATCATCTCAAGCTTTGCCATTCAATTCCTTTGGTAAGGCCACTGTTTAACTTAGATTGCTTCCGTTGCATAGCTTGGGTACGGCACTTCTTTTCTACCCACTAATAAGCCAGTTTAGGGGCCAAACAGTCAACAGCGTGCTGTTGTTGGTTCACCAGAGTGGTTACTTTTATTTCATTTCGAATTCTTATGCATAGTGAGGAACTTTCTGTCATTGTATTTCTCTGCCTTGGTTCTTTTTCAGGTAAGTGCATATGCGTCCTTTTTGGTTACATTGGGTGTTGAGGAACAACAGAAGAGGATGAACACTGAAGCCAATGAACCTCAATTCACCAATTTCACGCCATGGTTCTCAGGAACTTTGGATTACATTTTCTACACAGGTATTCTTAGTGTTTTCTCTGTATTGCATCATACTATAGATATTGTACCTAACATGGATGCGTTAAATTCCTTTGAAAATTGTAAATTTTCTCTACACTAACTAACAACATCATATGTTGAACTCATGGAACCACTTGAACATGTTCCCTGGAATGTTGAGAAACATCACATGTACTAACCTCTCTTGCATCTTCAACAATGTTGAGCTTTTAACCGTTGCTGCTGGTCTTTTCTGCAACCTTGAGGATGTATATCAGAGGTTACAATCTACCAATGTTGAAGTTTCTGTTATTAGCATTTATTTGTCAATTTTTTCTTCTTTAGGATTGAAAACTCTTTTCTCAATTGTCTGTGATGATTGAATAATATTTTGCTAGTTAGTTTGCTCCATGGTGGAGTTTCATGGCATCTGTTGCTAATTGCATATGATGTTCCCGCAGCGGACAGTTTGAGGGTTGAAGGTCTCTTGGAGCTTGTTGACCGTGAAAGCCTCGGTGCTGGTATTCCATCCACTATCTGGCCTTCAGATCATATCGCCCTCATGGCAAATTTTAGACTCAAACCACCTACTAGGTTCAAAAGGTGCTCGCAGCCACCTCCTCTGGACCCATGGCAGATAGGGAGCAAGTAACCGGTAATTCTTTCGATAACATGAGAATGCTTGAGACATTAGCATTAGGTATTCTTTGTACACACAATTATAGTCAATTCTTTTGGACCGACGGCGGCAAGAAGTAGCTGGCCGGGTGGTCAATGGTCATTTCTTGTACAGAAAACGTCAAGGATAAGCACATTTCTAGTGTTGATTTTTAAAATCGGGCCCTTCGTAGGAGTCTCATTACCAAATCAACTAATACCCTTAACTACTAACCAATGTTGACGATGACATTCAAAAACTTTTTTTGTTCACAATATTATTGTCGTGTTACACATGATAGTTTTCAAAAGCAGTTACAATTTATTATCGCTCACATGATGGTTATTTGGTGCCAACTGTAGCCATTCCTCATCGTACACCAAGCAACAGATCCTCTACCTCAGCCATTTTTGCAATTTTTTAGTTTTTTATTTTCTTTAGCCACAGTGGAACATATTAGATAACGAGGGTTTTCTTTTCTCTTCTTTCTTTTTATTTTTTTTTATTTTTATTTTTTTTTAAAATAGTTAGTGATTAAAAGTTGATGTATTTGTTATTACTCAAGCCTCCACTGTAACTTATCCTGATTGGTAGATGCATGAAAAGCATCGATGGGGTTTTTGGTTTTTTTAAATGGGATCCATGTATCCCCAAAATTAGGAGCCAGAAAATGTTAATTTCACAATGGTGGAACTTTAGAATATGAGGATAAGACCGCATAAAAAGTGAGGTCATGCAATGAATCCAAATTGGGCATTCAGTAGGGTTGAAAAGCGCACAACGCAATGTAAGTTAAATAAATGGTATGGCAGACGCTGGGATTCATTATTACATGTATTTATGTTGCACTGTTCTGTAATTTCTTTTTATGTTATATATGTTTGATAATACCAATAATTCTAGTTCTATATTCTTGAAAGATCATAACTTTGCATTGTCTGGTTGGTATAATTTCAAGTTTTTTTTTGGTTTTTTTTTTTTGGGGGGGGGGGGGGGAGGGGGTTTGTTTTCTGGGGATTCAAATTAAGCATTAATGGTTTTCTTTTATTTTTTTTTTTGTACGAGATGCTGTGTAAAATCCGGTCATAATAAGGGTAGAAGAATAATTTTAAGAGTGAATGGCATTTTTGTAATTTGAAATTTCCGGATTAATTTAATAAAATATATGGAATATTTTAATAAATGCTATGGTTTCTAAAATTGCTTTAAAAACTTCAAAATATTTTTTCTTTTCAATGCAAGTTTTTAAGAGGTGAAGAAAGAGCTGAAACTCTGCCCAGTCTCACTGTCGGTGCCCAGCGCCGACCAAAAGTTGTTGACGAAAAGATCCCGACCAGCCATGTCAAAAACTGAGTCCCAACGCTAGAGATATACTCCTTCGAATTTTCTGCCTCACGAGGTGTTTTTCGACCACAGGAGCTCCGTTCGATGTCCGATAAGCACACAACTGGCACGTGCAGCTTCCTCTTGCTGTCGCCGATCTCTTCCAACTAGTTTCACGGCTTAACTCACCGTCGGTAAGATTTTCATCATTTTGACCGTTTTACTAAAGTTCGTAAAAAGTGGTAATTTTATAATTAGTTTGTTAGGTAATTATTTTACCCGAAGTAATTATATGAGGTGAAAGAAAAGTAAAAATCACAAATAATTACCATTGGTAGAAGTAAAAATGGTATTTGGATGTGTAGTAATTTTTAAATAGAAAAGGATATTTTTTTTAAATATTTTCAAAAAGTGGTATTTATGTAAGTTTCAGATTATGAAGTTCATTTATTGCTCGGGGTTTCGAAACTGAATTCCGACTTCGAATTTGGACTCAGTGAGGTTGAGAAACGAATTTTGATATAAAATGTCACTATGTTTCTGTAACACCCCCTAGTTTAACCATATTGTTATATACAGTCAAACTATGAAGTATTATTCTTTCTTAAACATTATCTTTTAATTGTGATAAAAAGGTGGGCAAATTTTTTTTTTTTGAACTTTGCAAAACCTTTAAATAAAAGCAACTGCATGGCATTTCTTGTAAAAAGTGCATTTACAAAATGTACAAGAGGTTTTTACCAGTCGATTTTGCCATCAATAGTAGTATTTACATTACACCAAAATATCTTAAAACAAAAATGTCGCCCATAGGTCAAGCTCGTTTACATCTGTATGATCATGGCGACAAAAGGCAAGTCAGGCAACCAGCTAGTCAATACCAAAATGTGCCTGCTCATCTGCATCACAAGACTAAAATGAACTAAAGCTCAGTAAGTAAAAACTATGCATGCTTATGAATACTTTAAAACTCATAAAGTTCCCATTATACCCGTTTTCTTTCTTAAACATTTGAGTCCATATATTTTCCTTAAAAATTATTCTTAGTTGGGCCCCTTAGCACATTGCTTGTCCCGTAAATCGATATGCCGTGATAATATTGGGCGGAAACTTTGGCTAAAAGTAAAAATAAGGTGCGACCGTCGTGTGAGATTTTTTTTTTTTTTTGAAAACTCCTTCCCTCATCAAAGAGGTATCTCACACCGTGCTAATATTATCCTGCTTCAACGAGACACATCATAAGATCCGCAAGTCCCGCTTCAACGGGAGAGTCTGCATCAACAGACTTACCTACCCAGCTCCAACAGATTAGCAATTGCCATTAAAACTTAATTTATAAAATTGGTACAATGGTACTCACTTTCAAATACTCTTATAATAAAAGTCTCTATTTGCATGCAAAACATGCCATGCACATGCCATTTCATAACTTTCATGAATAAGTAAGTTTCACATAAATACATCTTTAATATAGTTCTTGTGATACAGTTGTAAGTCTTTACTTACCTCGTGTCTTGAATAGGAATTGATAGTGGAAATAGTCAATATCCTCTAGAAATTGGTGTGCTAATCACCTGTCATAAATTACTATTATTCAATATGTTTATTTTACAAAAAGAATGCATTAAGATATTTGAACAATACCGAAATCAAAACTTTCACCAATTTAGGAAACTTAATCTTAAAATGACTCAGGAGTATATAAATAGCATTGAAAAACTGTTCAAAAGTATTTAAAATATGAATGCTAGTTCATTAGCACAAAATGATCCAAAATGGCACATAATTTTGTAAAAACAAGTCCATTTGCTCCTAAATGGTGCCATTTCATTTTAAAAACATTTGGACAGCACCTCCCCTATTTTAGGGACATTCCCACATGATTAAAATCATGGTTTTAAACCTGCCATATAATTAACAATCCAATTCCCACATATACACATCAAAGAGTATCATTTGGAACAGCCTAAGTGCATTTGAATTCCTTTCAATCTTTTACAAAGTTTAAACGACTTTTATACTTGTGTGCCATCATAACCAGCCATAAAATAAGTGTAATAACTAATAGAATCAATAAAATATATACTATAAGTTTAAGAAATCAGATTACAAATATGGAAAACTTAATCTACCATACATAAAAACACTTAATTGCATAAATAGCAATCTTTGGGGCCTTAGGTTTAACTTTAATCCTCCACCTAAATTTTATGTTTCCAATGATATATAAGGTTTCTAGGATCATTATTCACCAAATAATTACTTTGGTTTAAGGGCTAACACAAAAGAAGTTAACTATAAGTTCAAAATCATACATAATGCTCACTTTGACTAGTTTGAGCTTTTGTTGGATTTCTTGCCTTCTACCTCCACCAAACTGATTCTCTAAACTTAGGATTAGATTTTTGGACTCAAGAAGACTTGAAGAAACCATTATTTAAGTGGGAACAAGTAGAGAATTGAAATTATAAGAAAAGACCTAGAAAGAAAAATTAGTAGAACTACCTTGACTAGTTTTGATCTATCTTGCTTTCTAGAGCTCTAACTTGAGTTATACCACTTGAAAACTCTTGGAGATGGTTAAGGGAAGTTGAGAGAAGTGTAAAAAGGTATTGGAGAGGCTCAGATCGTGGCTGGAGAGAAAGGGAAAGCAAATGACCAGATTTAGTCAAAAATCAATACTTAAAGGCTAAGAATGGCATAACTTAAATTCTAAGGGGTATTTTAGATATTTTGCTCATTACATTCTATGTGTCAAGCTCTAGAACATCCTTAGCATACTCACCACATTACTGGTCAATCCTATACACCCAAGTGTAGACCAAAATGGTGAAACCTAGCTTAGAAAATGAAATCTAGTCATACTTTGACTTATGATCCTATATGGCCAATCTTATTCTAATTTAGTGGAACCTAGTCCCATAACCAATCATTAAACATAAAAAGAAAGTCCATTAGACTCTAATTGATAATGCAAATAAAGTATAATTGCCCAATTCATAGAATGCACAAAGATGATATTACGCGATTAAGCTGAATCTAAGCTAGCATAGTGTAATTAAACAGAGTTCAGTATAATGACTATCATCTCGTGCTTACCTGGAACGAACATTTTTGAAAATACTAGAATAAGTCCTAAACATTAAATTAAAGCTATTTGATGGGCTAAATACACAGTGAATTTGGTTCTGAAAAGCATGAAAGATGCATTTTACCGAAAAACTACTATTTGACTAAGTTATCAATAAGTACGATCTTAATGCATGTGCACATAGTATTGCTTTCATAATTATATTCTTTGTTCTTTTAGCACATCGAGCTCTCTTTCTGAGGATATTGAACCTTTACATTGCATTGGGACACTTCAATAATCATTAGTGTAATAACACGTATGTAAATGCACAAAACATAATGAATGAGTATGTTACTACAAAACTAGTATTAACGACTTCTAGATGCCTAATATGTAATTAGAACATATTTATTATTGGCTTAATATGCATGTGAGAATCTTAGGCACCACAATTCTCTCCTCATAAAATTTCATCCTCGAAATTTGCTTACACAAATAGGTGTCGATACTTAATTTTCATCTCTTCCTCTCTTTCTCATGTGGCGTCTTCCACTTCATGGTTCTTCCACAATACTTTGACCAAAGGGATTTTCTTGTTTCTAAGTTCTTTTTCTTTTGTATCAAAAGTCTTCACTGGATGTTCCTCATAGTTCACATCTTGATTTAGCTCCAATTACTTAAATTTCAGAACATGTGAAGGATTTGAAATGTACCTTCTTAACATAGAGACATGAAATACATTGTGTACATTCGACAATGATAGCGGTAAAGCGAGTCTATAGGCAATATCTCCAACTTTGTCGAGTATCTCAAAAGGACCTACATATCTGGGACTTAGCTTTCCTTTCTTCCCAAACCTCATGATTCCTTTCATAG
>JXTB01000120.1:179649-191000 GCA_002914805.1 Parasponia andersonii
TGCATTGGGACACTTCAATAATCATTAGTGTAATAACATGTATGTAAATGTACATAACACAATGAATGAGTATGTTACTACAAAACTAGTATTAACGACTTCTAGATGCCTAATATACAATTAGAACATATTTATTATTGGCTTAATATGCATGTGAGAATCTTTGGCACCACAGTTTCAAAGTGATAAATCGAAAACATGACACATAAATAGTATCATTTTGTATGCCACGGGGCGGGTTCTGCCCTGGGACACACTTTGACAAAGTATATGTCGAACCTAATATTTTTGGGTAATTTAAATTTAGTGGTGACCTCCATTTCTCCATCTGAGACTTTGGTGGAAAAGTCATTTTTTTCAAATGAAATTATCGAGAACCCAAAACGGCCGTTCAAACACTCAGGTGACCAACGAGAATTTTTTCAAGCATCACTTGCTTGGTATTACTACCATATCGAGGTAGGGGTTCGATTGCATGATTTTATATTTGTTTTGATTTATAATTGCATTAAAACTTATTTTTGAAAAATTATGATTTTATGATAATTTAAGAAATTGTTAAAAATTATTGGATTATATTGGAATTAGACAGTGTAAATTTTTATACTTAATATTATATTGTGATTATGGGGTAAAACAACAATGTGCTACCCATGTTATAGTAAATCTTAAGATAATGCTAATTAATGAGATTTTAAAGCTAGGATAGTGCCAATTAGTGCGATTTTAAAGCATGATTTGATTATTAGATGTATGGTTATTGTGAACTATTACATATTGTACATACTATAGGATCACACACTTGAGTTCTATTATTACATCTCGGTATTTTATATTGCTGGTAAGTTGTTGCAGCGCTAGGTGAGAGACCTAGACTTTTGTACAGGATTTTGCTGATATGGCTGGCAGTGTCAGGATGTTAGGTATCTCTGTTATAGAGATATTACAAGGCTGTAACGGGAGGATGAGAGTTCACTCTTATACCTTGTTGATCTATGATATGTACAATGATGTGGTTTTGATTTTAGTTTTGAATATGTGATTATTTAGGATATCGATTATTTATGAACCTAATTTATAAATAAACTTAAAGGTACTAACCATGCAGATTTGAAAAATTGCATTTATTCAGAAAAGTAATTGAATTCCTACTGAGAATATGAATGCTTACCCTTTAATTACTTTTCCACTCTTAGGTAGTACTCAGTGTGCATAACTTTGGGAATGTATAACCAGAGTAGTGAGGAGCTGGTTACCTTACTGGAAATTGATAACTATGTAAAATAAATTTTGTTTCTTTGTCTTAGCTTGTATTAAAATTTAAGAGCCTGTTTCAACGATTTGGTATGTATAACTATTGTGCTAAATTATGAGACAATTGAAAATGATACTTAATTTTTTTTAATAAATTTCTTTAATAATCTATGCATGGTGATCATAAAATTTTAATAAATTTCTTTAATAATCTATGCATGGTGATCATAAAATGATGAGAATTTATTTTTAAAATTATTTTATAAATTTTTTAAACACAGACTTCTATTTGTGAAATTTCCTTTTAGACACTGGCACGGTTCGGTTGTGACATGCCGAGTATTTTGTATTTGGATTTTGTTTTTCTCTTTCCCCTTTGTCTTGTTACTGCTACCTTAGCATTAACTTTAGTCATCTGAAAGAAGGGTCGAGCCCTCAGTCTTCCGCAAGTTTCTGCCGTAATAATGTAGTGGGATAAATAACGTTTAATAAATTTATGTGCCAAGTTCAGAATATGGAATAAGCGAAAATACTTCAGGCTGTTTATCAACTTATCCTAGCTAACTCATCAGTTATGAAGAAAGAGAAGAACCAGTCCCTGGCCCTCTCTTTCATCTCATTCTCACGCTTTGGCTAGAATTGTAAATATCAACAGGATTATAAGAAACTCCCATCCTAATTTCGGCCCCAAAAAATAAAATCATCAGAAATAGAAAGAGGACCATTTTGATATCCACCTCCTTGAAACAAGATAGCCAATTAGACCCATGCCTTAAAGACAAATTTAGGATGATATATAACAGTACTTTTATATTTACATATTCCATACTTATGTAATAAGGTTAGTCTCTCTAGTTATCTTAGCAGTTGTTTTTCACTAGAGGTAGAAGAACTATAAACATAAATAGTAGCTAGCCTACAAGATATTCCTTGCTTTCGACAAAAAAAGAGTTTAAAATTAAAAAAAAAAAAAAGAAAGAAAAAAAGAAAGAAAGAGAAAAGAAAAGAAATCACCGATGATGATCATATATTCCTAAACTTGATCCCAGCTTCTGATCCTTATTGTGGCACAAGAAGTTACAATCGGACCTGAATATTAAAGTCTGAGGGGCTTTGTTTCTGATTAGTGCATGAACTTGCAATTCGGGCACGAAGGAGAGGACCTGCATAGCATAACCAACATGTGACACCGCATGCAAACAGTGGCCACCATCTCTTGCTGATCGGCCGTTTCGAACGCCAACCACGACGGCCAACTAGTACTAGTAATCTTCTTCTTTCTGCTGAAGTCCACTGAATTTGAGAGATCATTATCAGCCAGAGTAGTGGTACTCGTACTTGTACTATTACCTTTTGGGTTAGTAAGCTTGGAGAAACATTGTTCCTCGGTTTTCCTTATAGGTGATGACTCACTTCTTGTTAAGTTGAGCTCAAGGTCTAAGCTGATCATATTACGTTCACTCGGACTTGGTGTCTCAGGACTCGGACTCCGAGTCTCCCTTGGGTCCATACTAGTTCTCGTCTGTGTCTTTGTATTGTAGAAGTGTATCTTCCCAGACTGCATATAAATATATATATATATATATATATATATATATATATACACACACATATATATATTATAAAATTATGGTTTCAGTTCAAGTATATAATATATATATATACATATCCATGTAAAAATACACATATTCATACACACGTGTACATATATGTCACATATATATATATATATATATATAGGTATGTAAGTGTGGATGCTGATTATCTTGTATATGGACAACTTAAGGAGCACTGAGACTAGAGGTGTATAAAGAGTAATATGTACCTGAATATCAAGGCATCTTTGCCACTCGGAAGGTAATGGAGTCTCAAGGTGTAGCTCAATATCAGACATGAAATTTTTGCTTTCTGCTTTAGATCTTTTCTCGAAAACTTGTTCTTCGTAATCAAACGGAAGCCCTTCCCACTTTCTCTTCCGCGATGGATTTTTTGGTTCCGGAATAGCCCTCCTTTGATTTGGAGAAAGAGGAGCTTGAACAGACACCATAGCTAGCTTGATCACTTCTCGCCAATAAACTGCTCTCTTTTTTCTAGCTAGCTATATCTCTACAGAGGGCACTTGTATAGTTATATATGTATATATATTCAAAAGTTAGAAAGAGGTTTGGTGGTTATACGGGGGGATATATGGAGTTTCGGATATTAACTGCAAGTGAGAGAATCTAGTAGAGTGGCAAATTAACTTTGAATAAGGTAGAACTTAAAGGGACCTGTCCCCTACCTATGTATGACGTGCTTTGCCAAGTTGGCTTGCTCATCAATTAATTAAATGCTATACACAGCTCCAAAAGCCGCTCTTAAAGATAAGATGTGAAACTCTAACCAACTCCAACTCTCAATAATATTCCAATATTACTATTTCTATATATTTTATATAGTATGAGCAATGTTATGCTTAACAGAACGACGTGTCAATTTCTTACTTAGTAATGATTTTAATTAATAAAATAGATCTCACATCAATTTATCTAAAATATAATTATAATTATAATTAGTATCAAACCGATAGATTATGTGATATTGGACATTATCCCGCAGCACTACTCGTATAATATATTGTATAATATATCGTATAATATACGTAGATTATATATATTGCGATAACATCTAAACCACCTGATCTTGATGCAGCCAAGGATACCCTAACTGCATGATTGTATATTATCTTTTAATAAAATTTGAAATTTTGTGTTCCAATATGGTCCATTCTATATAAGGAAAGCCAAGCCAAAAAAGCTGGCCAAACTAGCTAGCTAAAAGCCAAATTAAGAAGGCCAAAGTTTTTTTTTGAAGGGGGGGGGTTTACTAATTATGAGAGGCGGTGAGACATAGAGAGAGGAAGAGGTGTGAAATATTGGGTCATTAAATGAGGAGAGTCTGTACAGTTGAAGAACGTCTTGAATGCACTACGGAACTTTAATATAGACAATAACTCCAACTTCCCACAATTGGTTACACTCAAAGAACTAGGAACTTTTAAAGCTCTCAACACCCTCCCTTCCCCCTTCTGCCATTAAAACCATAACCATATCCTATGAGCGCTGTGAATTAATCAATCCAAGAACTATATTTTATATATATCATGTACATATGTAACATGTATGAATACGTGCTTTTATTGCTCTCAACACCCCCCTCGGCCATTGATCCAACCACGTCCTGTATGTACTACATGTTTTCAAGCAAACTTACCCTACTAACTCATGCCTCAAAACACACCCCCAAACCTGCTCCTACCAAGTATACATAAAGGCTTCTGGTCCTTGATTTAAAAAGAGTTACGTATCTCAATCTGTCAATTGAGTCGAAATATTTATAATGACACCTCCTGATCATTATATATATAAATAAAATATGGTAACAAGCTCATATATTCAATGAAAAATTAGCAGCCAATTATAGAACTTTTGTTAAGTTGGACTAATGAATTGGCTGCTTGTGTTGTCCTTTTTTTTCCCCTTTCATTTTCTGGATATTTTTTTTTTCCGTTTTTTCATATTTCAGCGGGTGCCATATAGATATTTACAGCGGGTGCCATGTAGATATTCATCCTAATTGAGATAAAAACACAATCCTGCATGTTAAAATTAGTCCTCATAGTTTGTCAACTAATTTAGTACGAACAACCACGAACACGAACCACCCTTACTGAATTATCTTAATGGTTAACTATATATAATTGACATGTGGTTCTTCGTAATTATTATTATATAAAGTCTTTTCCCATAATTAATTGACATTATAGAGAGTATCAAGCGTATCTTTATTATATTTCGGCTTGACATTTCATTTTATTTATGTGATGAGGAAAATTGGTTTCAACTTCTGATATTTATGCTATAAATCACGGATAAATGCCTTGGGTTTAAATAGCTAAAATATAATAAGATCGGATTGCATATGCTCATTGCATTATATATATATATATATATATGGGAATTCAAACTTTCATTCAATTGTGGGCATTGGTTTGAACTTCTGATCATATTTATGCTGTAAATCATGGATAAGTATTGCTTTGGGTTTAAATTGCTTAAATATAATTCCTTTCAAAAAAAAAAAAAAATTGCAAGATCGGATTGCATATGCTCATTGCATTGTGTATATGGGAATTCAAACTTTCATTCAATCGTGGGCATTAATTATACTACTCTTATAGCTTTGAGTTTTGATATTAATGACCATCAATAATTAAACAGTACTTGCATAGCTTGCATCATATATGTTGCATGCGCATTATTATGTATATGAAATTATGAAATAGTAAAAGCTTAACAAAGCATTAATAGTATTCTTTCCTCTTTTGGTTTCTTGGCTTAAATTTGCCCGCGAATCGGATGATGCCATGGATTGCAAACAGCTAATTAGAAGATAAAAGCTGTTCAAGGATTTTCCAGGCAAATTTCTTTGTTAGGGAAAAGATCTAACACATGCACACGTAGATAAAATACCATGAAGTAGTGTTCCTTAGCCAAATATTACCAACCATATATAAATTGGCGAGGGACCATAAATAGACTACACATGTAATGAAATAAATACCAAACCATTTTATTGCTAATAGTCACTTTATTATATATAAAAAAAAGAGTCGGGACACAAAAAACTGTTTTCCAAAACTAGGGATATTTTTGTATGGTAGCCCCCAAATAAAAAATGGGAATATGGGGGAATCTAAGAGAAAAAAAAAATTCCATAAACAAAAGAAATAAAAATAATGAAATTAAAAATGGGGGACCCAATACATTAAAGGCTTGAAAGGAAGGAAGAGAGTTCAAGTTAGTCCACCTGCCTTCTTTAAATCATCTTGAATTCACTTAAATGCAGAATTTAAGAATTCAAGGGATGACCATTGAAGCATCCTCGCTTTCTTCAACATCTTTCTTCGTCACTTGCATATCACTTGGTTTCCTTCTGTTTAATGCTCCCAACCCACCTCTTCTTCCTCTCATTTATGTTTTTCTTTCATCAGTTAGCTTCTTTCTCTTTCTCTCCTCCATATGTATTTATTAATATTTTACTACTCACAAACAATTTTAAGCATCACTTCCCCGTTATAAGAGTATGAACTATGTCAGAACCTACTCTAATTAATTAGTCATCAATAATTTTGATGTTTAAAACACATCTTAGCCTTGACCATGTACGTACTCTATGAATAATACTATATGATGTCCACAGCAAATGACGTGTAAAATCCCTTAATTTCGTAAGAGTACTCTGATCATTTGACCATTAAAAATAATGAATAAATAAATAAATATAAATTTGGACTTAATTGAAAGAATAGTTGAAATTATGGGGATATTTTGCAATTTTGAGGGATTTATTTGATAAAATTCTCAAGCCAGGGACTAAATTGTAAATTTGGTGCTCATTTATAACATAACACATGATCCCTCTCTTTCCCCTAGCTATTTCTCTCTCCTTCTCACCTGATCTCCTTTTCTCTCTATTTGAAAAACGGTGACTTCATGGGCGGAGGAAAATCGATGGCACTCTAGCCATTGTCGATGACTGTTACCTGTGCCAGCCATTGCACAGCCTCGAGACTAACCGCCTGCCAAAGTCTCACTATGAATGAAGTTCTGGAACACCGAAAATGGTTCAAAAATTACACGGACAAAAATTGGGGCCAACTCTGATTCCGACAACGGTAGACCTTGAAACTAGGCTCATTTAATTCGTCTCCTTACGATCTTTCCAATGGTATATATATCTAAATTTGAATTTACCCGAATAAAAAATTGCCATGTTAGCTAGTTTTGTGTTATGATTTTTCAATCCGACTGTTAGATCGTAAAATGAATTTCATATTTGTGATGTACTTGTGATAACATGAAGTTTGATAGATATATATATTGACTATGTTTGATAATTGGTATGGAAAACGAGATCAGAGGCATTGATTTCGCCTCATCTTGCATGCCATAGGGTCGGGTTTTGACCTGAGCCTGAATTAGTTAAGTTATATGTTTAACCTATCTAATTTAGATGCTAAAAATTCAATGGTGATGTATGTTTCTCTATTCAAGACTCTGTTGAAAAACGATATTTCAAAGCAGATGATTAAGGGGTCAAAAATGATCCCTGATCCTCCGAACGATTGCCAAACGACATCAAATACTTTCACTAATGCCGTAGTATTATCTAGTCACTTGATTGATTCAATTACTTGATTTTAAAATCTTGTTTAGTTGTGAATTTACATATTTTGATTAAATATAGAATTTTGTAAAATATTTTGTAAAAATATGGTTATATATGATTTTAAGATAAATTAAATATGATTATATATGATTTTAAGATAGATTGATATTTAAACTGCCTAGGAGGCACATCACACTGGTTGACGTACCATATATCTTATTTTGGAACTGTTTTCTGCAGGAATTGAATTTTATGAGATTTGTTAAAAATGACTATTATGCTGCCAAAATTTATGAAAAATGTAAACGAATTGAAAATTTAGTTTTGTGGACTGAACTTAGATTAAATTAAAAATACTGTATAGTCTGTTTATGAAATTGTGGAAAATGATACATATTCTGATTCATGTCATTCATATAGCATTGCATTATACATTCATCTCACGAGACACTGATAGAATCACATTGTTTTAACAAAACGCTTGAATATAAAAGAAAAAAAAGAAAAAGAAATAAAACTCATATTCATCACATAGATGGCTGTAACTCACGTATGTCGTATACATTAGATATTACAGAATTAGGTGGTATTCAATGCACTTGTGAAAAATTGAATAATATGTACTTCTTTTGAGATACTATTTTATAATAATTTGGAACGTTTGAACATTTGGAAATTGAATTCAATTGAATTTCTATAAAACTATTGAATATTTACCGATTATGCAGGAACTAGAAAGTAAGTATTTTAATTCTGGTTAAAAACTTGTAATTGAATCTCTATTGAGCATTCACGTGCTCACCCCTTTTACTTCATCCCACTTTTAAGTGTTGATTTATTTTGTAGTAATTGTTCTGGTGGCTTATCAAGCATGCTTAGTATATGCTTGCAATTTTATTCCTCTTCGTTAGTTGGTTCTCACTCTATACTATCTTTCCTTTATAAATTATCTAGCCAAGATTAGTGTATATACTAAAATAGATGTATGATGATGATTTTATTACTAAATTAAGTACTTGGAAATACAAATGATTTTATATAATTTCTTTTGGACAATAGACCTAAGGTTTTAATTAGATTCTTTAAACTAAAATTTATGATTTAACAAAAGCTTCTAAACTAATTAATTAGAATTTTTTCTTAACTTTAAATGAATGTTTTATTGAGAAATTAAAACCGATGAAATGTTTCTTCATCATAAAATTTGTTTATTTTTTAGGACTAAAACCTAAAATTCTAAGTACTTAATTTTCTAGAATTTTAGAAAAATATTATTTATTACTATTTTTACTTGAAATTACTAAAAATCACGTCTTATATTTCCGATTGTGATATGACGTATTCATTTGATGTGAGTTTATAATAATTATATACTTGTGTGAATTGTGTGAATTGTGTGGGATATAATCTATTAATTATAATCAATAATTATAATCTGTTAATAAAAAATACATCATGCGGTGTTGATTGACATAATATAACTATATACTCTATTCATCTATGGTATCATTTCTCTATTGTTTATGGTATTACTTCTCTATTATTGAATTCCATCTCTAAATTTACAAGTAGATCTCACACTTTTATATATTTTGGTGTAGCTTATAAGGGCCTTGGTTGTACACTTGAGTATTTTCATAATTCAAAACTAACTAACGTTTCAA
The DNA here is from genome assembly GCA_002914805.1 of Parasponia andersonii. Lineage (NCBI taxonomy): Eukaryota > Viridiplantae > Streptophyta > Magnoliopsida > Rosales > Cannabaceae > Trema > Trema andersonii. The sequence goes on from JXTB01000120.1 coordinate 188,778, forward strand.
ATTATACTCGTCATTTTTTAATTAGTTCGCGAAAGTCTATTCATAATTCATAAATAGCTATCTGTAGCAAATTATTTTTACGAAGTTGATATAAGAATTATCTGCCGGGATCCCAAGCATTATAATGAGTGTTACATGTATCTTATAAGGAGCATAGAGCTAGAAAAATACGAGAGGACATGGGCTTTGGACCGACAATCAGATAATAAGTATGCAGGAGAAAGTTCAATTTCATGAATTCAAGTTATGTTAAATCGTTCTGATTTGACTTGAACGTCCATTTTACCCTCGGCCCATAATCTGCAATGTACATATATATCTTGTTCCGAAAGTACTACTGTCTTATACTGATCAATAAGACTAGATATCTGAGTGGGGCTCACTAGATTCGAAGAGATCTGTTCGACAGCGTGGAAGCACAAGTATAAAATTGAAGTTTGCAGATTTTTAATTGATGTGAAATTTTGGTCTTGTAGGTTAAAAAAGAAAAAGTAAAGTACTTTTAACAAAATAATGGGAGAGGTTATTTGCTGGCGAGCTTCTGCTATTATGTCTGTGATGTCAGTTTGATTGTCATATTAATGATCTTCACATATTATAGGACCGAGGGGCGAAAAGATAAATCTATTACTTTTTATTACCTAGAGAGCAGTGAGTATTTATCTTTCCAAGACTAGGGTTGAAATTGACAAGGAAAGTCACTTTCAGGTGATTTTTAGGTAAATATATTTGAGATAACGTGTACATGTTTGACAAAGACCAGAACAAAGGTCCGTGGATATATAATAATACATATATATATATATTGTGGGAATATATTGTGGGACCCGTTTCTGAACTTTGTGCTACGAAAGGGGCCACGCGGATCGCACGTAATCTCACCGTCGGCTTTTGGGCCGTCCAAGGTTAGGGCCGAGCCCATCACTGATCCCAGACGGTCCAGCCAGTCAAACCCCAACCACGACAGCTGGGGGTTAGAAGCCACAAGGGTCTACTATCTGGGAGCAGCGGCCCGCGATAGCTGGGGTCAGAAGCCACAAGGGTCTGCTATCTGGGAGCAGCGGCCCGCGACAGCTAGGGGTCAGAGGCCCCAAGGGTCTGCTATTTGGGAGCAGCGGCCCGCGACAGCTGCTATCTGGGAACAGCGGCCCCTTATTTCAACAGTCGGAAGGGTCAGAAGCCTCAAGGGTCTTCAGACTGGATACAATGGAAAGCAACCCACGACTCCAGACCCAGACAGAGCATTTAATGCGGTCCTGGGTAGGTGTGTGTACCAGGGATAGACCGTCCTGACAGAACGGCGATTTGCCCAAATCTTACTCCTGACAGATTGAAGCCGTAGGAGGCAGCGAAAATCAGGCCACGGTAGCACAGAAGAGATCACAGAAATCTCGGCCCGTGACGGTTAAAAAAGATCTTGAGGTGAAAGGTACTCATTTTTTCCAGAGATCAAGAACCAGGCTGTTCACTATCTCAGGACTACATATATAGAAGCCATGCATTCCCGAAAGGGGCATGTCGGCACAACAAAACTGATATATATAAAACAGTCTGTGAACAAAAAAGAAAACAGACAGAGGGATCCATAGAAAAATATAGATATTCATACTGAAATATTTCTCCTTGCTACCAAATACAAAGAAAAACCACTGACTTAAGCATCGGAGAGTCTTTGCAGGTAGCCACCCCCGCCTCTCCGATCTTGCTTGGAGTTCAGAGAGCTTTGAGACAGCAAGGACACGTGGATAGTTGGAGAATCCAGCGTCAGCAGTTCGAGACACGTGGACGGCTGGTGAGAAACCGCTCCAACAGTTTGGCACTGTCTGTGGGAAAAGGTTGAGCGTGGAAAAGAGAGTGAGAAACTCGCAACCACGCCCTCCCCGAACAAGAAAGCCATACAACGTCTGATGGCACCTTCAAGAATGACAACCAGGAGCACCCGTCCTGATGCCGAAGGAAGCTCCCGAGAGGAACGACCAGATCTGGGGCAGAAGCTGGATCAGATGCTTGCCGCCCTAGCGGAAGCAAACAGAAAGACAGAGATGGCCCACGAGGCCGTCCTGGGTCTAAGGGACGAGGTCGCAGAGGTACACAGGGATAATGCTCGCCTCGAGGGTTTGCTGGCCAATGAAGATAGGACCCAGCGGAGGGAAGATTTCGACGAAGAAGTCCAACAAGAGTTCGGAAGCCAACCACGGGGAGAGGCTCCCGCCCCGTCCGGGT
>JXTB01000120.1:202988-277296 GCA_002914805.1 Parasponia andersonii
GTCCCTCAGGTTGGAGAAGCGAAGAGACGGTTTCCCCACTTGATAGACACGAATCCATCAAGTAGGGAAATGGGGGCAGTTGTGGGACCCGTTCCCGAACTTTGTGCCACGAGGGGGGCCACGCGGATCGCACATGATCTCACCGTCGGCCTTTGGGCCGTCCAAGGTTAGGGCCGAGCCCATCACTGATCCCAGACAGTCCGGCCAGTCAGACCCCAACCACGACAGCTGGGGGTCAGAAGCCAGAAGGGTCTGCTATCTGGGAGCAGTGGCCCGCGACAGCTGGGGGTCAGAGGCCCCAAGGGTCTGCTATCTGGGAACAGCGGCCCCTTATTTCAATAGTCGGAAGGGTCAGAAACCTCAAGGGTCTTCAGACTGGATACAATAGAAAGCAACCCACGGCTCCAGACCCAGACAGAGCATTTAATGCGGTCCTGGGTAGGTGTGTGTACCAGGGACAGGCCGTCCTGACAGAACGGCGATTTGCCTAAATCTTACTCCTGACAGATTGAAGCCGTAGGAGGCGGCGAAAATCAGGCCACGGTAGCACAGAAGAGATTACAGAAATCTCGGCCCGTGACGGTTAAAAAAGATCTTGAGGTGAAAGGTACTCATTTTTTCCAGAGATAGAGAACTAGGCTATTCACTATCTCAGGACTATATATATAGAAGTCATGCATTCCCGAGAGGGGCATGTCGGCACAACAAAATTGATATATATAAAATAGTCTGTGAACAAAAAAGAAAACAGACAGAGGGATCCATAGAAAAATATAGATATTCATACTGAAATATTTCTCCTTGCTACCAAACACAAAGAAAAACCACTGACTTAAACATCAGAGAGTCTTTGCAGGTAGCCACCCCTGTCTCTCCGATCTTGCTTGGAGTTCAGAGAGTTTTGAGACAGCAAGGACACGTGGACAGTTGGAGAATCCAGCGTCAGCAGTTCGAGACACGTGGACGGCTGGTAAGAAACCACTCCAATATATATATATATATATATATATATATAGGGTTAATTTTTAGCCATCAAAGCTTTATATAAAGTCGGTGCTGACTGCTCCAAATACATTCGAATTCGGTTAAACGCACTAAATACATTTTACAGCATGAGAAATTAATCTACTATATATATATATATATACACACATGTATGCTAACACTGTTTGCTCGAAAATAGTATGCATCAGCCCGACTTTTGGTTAAAAATTAAAACAAGCTAGCGTTCCCTTTAAGTTTAGTTAGGAGTTTTAGTTAGGAGTTCTATCATCGTCACTGTATTGTCCATGGGGCCTATTAATTAGTATTTCCATAAAGAATCGTACATGGGACCTATTTCATCTTATGACTTTGTTATAATCTGAAACTGATAAATTGAAAATAAATGGCTTTCTTAGTCATTATATTTATCATTTTAATTTATTGTCATATTTCCATATGTTATTATGGCTCTTTGTTCAAATTAACTCAACATTCTCAGATCAGAGTTTTAATTCTTGTCGGTGTATGGCTTCTGTCCAGTACTAGACCATAAGGTAGGACCAACATATTTTTAACATCCCTCGATTTTAAAGCCAAAATAAGAATATATATATATATNGCACTAATTTAGTAGGTATTTTTTTTTATCTATGCATAGGTATCAATTTGACCAATGAAAATTTAACATGCATATTTTTTTATTATAAAAAGTAAGAGAGAGAAATAATATTAATGATGCACATCTTTTTATACACTTCATCACATTTTTTTATTGTAAAAAGTAAGAGAGAGAAAGATGATGCACGTCTTTTCATACACTTTATCACATTTTTTTATTGTAAAAAGTAAGAGAAAAAAAAGAAAATTAATGATGCATGTCATTTCATGCACTTCATTATAATCATTAAATCACCATTAGATGGTGATCCAACTGTTAAAAAAAAATACCTATTAGATTGGCAACCTATATATATATATATATTAGCCTAGAATTATGTTCGTTGGGTCCATATGTGTACTTATGTATATGTTGAGTCCTTATAAAATAATTTGATGCCAATGGTGACCTATACGAGGGTTTATGACCACTAACTGTACCTCAGCATGTTAATTTTGTAAGTGGGCTCTGGTTATAAGGAGGCAATATAGTTTCAAACTGCTTCTAGGCGCAATTAGTTCAATACTTTTTTGATTGTTATTATAATTTATAATTTATGTAATAAAGCAATTTCCAAAAGTTTTAACTAATTAACTATTAAGTAAAAAGAAATGTTAATGCATTACAAGATACGAAAGACCATAGGACTATCATAAATTATAGCAATATTGATGTGGACCCTAAACATTTTTCTTTTTCTTGGCTTTTCGTTTTTAGAAGTTTTCACTAATGTTGGGGTTGTTAGATTATACTAATTGATCAAAATTTATTGTAGCATGAGAAGAAAATGCGATTTTAATAAAAAAAAGTTCAGCAGGACCAAATACTGGAGAAAATCTCTTAAAGTATTAAATATGTATTAAATATGTATAAATGTATACCGGAGAAAATGCTCACAATATTTGTCACATGCTTAATAGAAGGAAATTAGAGTAATATTACGGTCTGAGAGCCTATCAGGAAGCCTGTGAAAGCGTTATGATTGTACTTCAATGATTTCAACATTTATTAGAGCGTAATAATTCGCCGCATTGATTGGTCAACCGTAAATATTAACCAGGCAATACTTTAATGGACCACTTGGGTCTTGTCTATCTTCTTCTTCGTTCCACAGAGTATTGCCAAGTCAATACCATTTTCAACTTTGAGAACAATACATGGCCCGACTGCATTGTGAAGGACGTTTTAGGACACTTACGTGCAAGAACGCCTATTTTTCTCTTGAAAGGATATTTCTATCTCTTTTGTTATCCTCGAGAAAAGTATCTGTGTAAAGACCCGGAATTTTAAGAGGCGAAATTAAGAATTTTACTAATTTAGAGATTATTTAATAGAGGGACTAATTTATAAAATTCCTTTGAAAATAGGGATTAAAATGTAATTTTTGAGGATAAGTTGAAAAAATTTTGGGAAATAGGAGATTATTGTGCAATTTTTTAAAAATTACATAGTCCTATATATGAGTCACATGAGTTCTCTTTTTCCACACACACACTCTCTCTCTCTTCCTCCCTCGATCTCTCTCTCCCTCCCCCGATCTCTCTCTCCCTCGTCTTTTTTATGTCTCAATCGAAGGAGAAACAAGAGGAGCAACTGTCACCACGGCCACCGTCCGGCCGGCCTAGCCACTAGCAAAGCTTCCCATATCACCTGGACACCCGTTGTCACTTTGTAGAGTCGCCGGAGCTGCTCGCCGTCACTGGAGAAGAAAATGAGCCGCAGAGGAATTTTGATTTCCGGTGTCGTTTTAGGCCATTTCAGCTTGCAGCCTTAGGCTCATTGGATTTGTCTTGCCAAGATGAAGCTGCAGATATATATATCGTGACTCTATTTTGTCCGGTTTGAAAGTTGCCATTTTTGAGTATTTTGAGCTAAAGTTTGACTTTTTAATCCGACCATTGGATTGTATTTTTAATATCATTTTTGGAATGTACTCAGGAAATGGAGAAGATTAATATATATATATATATATATATTGACTATGTTTAGTGATTGACACAAAAAATAAAATTAGAGGCTAAGATTTGCCTCGTTTTGTATGCCACCGGTCTGATTTCGATTCAGACATGAATTGGACGAATTATATATTTAACCTAGCTATTTTGATGCTAAGAATTCAATGAAGAGGTCCATTTGTGGATTTGAAACTCCATTGAGAAGTTAGTTTTTCGCAAGAGAATAAGTGAAGGCCTAGAATTGATTTGTGACCCTCCAAGCGATTGTATAATGACACTTTGAGGATCCAATAGCGTGGTATCGCTATTCGAGTGAGATATGGATTCGTTTACCTATATTTTATATATTTTTCAAACAAAACTTATTTTTTGCAATATATGATGACAAATGTGATTTTAGAATTATTTGAATATCTGTATTGATATTTGATTGTATAATATATATTGTATTACTCTGGGAATTTTCTGAGTACAAGTTATTTTTGGGTATATCAAAAATAGAATTATTATGCTGCCCGTTTTTCTATAAAATTTAATATACTTATTTTATTAGAAAATTTGAGCACAATAGTTTTTACACTTCAATTTTATATCGTACATGTCATAGGATCATACATGAGCACCGTGTTAGCATCGTGTAATACTCTCTAGCTTATCTATAGGACTATATAGGTCAAATTAGAAAATATTATTTTTTAAAACCATAACTTTAGTTTTGTTCAAAAAAATGGGCCAATTTACTCTTTTTAAACTGTAAACAAAAGAGGTTGTGTGACATTATTTTCTGAAAGTATCTTCATAAAATATAGAACCAAAAAATATAATAGTTTATCTTGCCATCAGTAGTAATATTTACAGCACATCAAATATTAAAATATAAAGATATCACCTACAAGTCAAGCTTGTCTACATCTATATTAAGTGTACTAACCAACCAACAATTCTATATATCATACATATCCTCACTTGCATCATAATGAGTTGATACTCAATAAGTAAAGATCATGCATGTTTGTAAATGTGTTTCATGCATAAACTTTATTGAAATTCTTATTGTACTCTTTCTTTCATAACTTTTCATTTTGATGCACTTTCCTTAGAAAATGTTTTCTTAGAAAATGCTTTTTGCATAAACTTTATTGAAATTCCCATTGTACTCTTTCTTCTATAACTTTTTATTTTGATGCATTTTTCTTAGAAAATGTTTCTTTCTATAGCTATTGAGTATACTACAAAGCCGCAACAGTTAGTAGACCATGCTCACCTATACAGAAAGAAAATATATGGCCAATACAAACCATACCTACCTAACGTAGACTGACTATGTAATATATCTCACATAACTTATAGTACAATGTTCGGCCCCGGCACCTATGCAAAACGGATGCTTGTGTAAATTATACCTACCCAATATAGATAGACTAAACAATATATTTAAAATATATCTCGTAAAATCAGTACAATAGTACTACTTTAAATCGAATGTGTGAAAAACTTCACTTCTTTAAAATCATGCTTAAATGATCATGTCATACTTATATCTTTTTTGAACTTACAACAATTATAGGAATAATATATAATTAATATAATACACACAATCATATAGAAAAATATATGTACTCACTAATGTTCTTGTGAAGTAATTAAAATAAATCTTTACTATACCTTGTGTCTGATAGAAAAGATAGTGAAAAGGTTTGTATCCTTTGTAACAAGGTGTGTGGAAGACCTAATATGAATTTTATTATTAAAATGATTATTACAACATAAAATGCTTAAAGAAAACAACCACAAAATTGAAATCACAACTTTCACTAAATCAGAAAACCTAATCACAAAATAAATCGAAAGCATACAAGTAATATGAGATATGTAGTAGCAAATAACTAGCATTGAAAACTGATTAAAATCATCAAAATATGAATACTAGTTCTTTAGTACAAAAATAATCCAAAATAGCACAGACTTTCATAAAGCTAGTCCATTTGCTTCTAAATAGTACTATTTAGTTTTAAAAATATTTGAACAGTATCTCTCTTATTTTTAGGATATTTCCACATTTTTTAATCATAGTTTAGACCTATAATAAAAATTGACAAGCCGATTCCCACATGTACACATCAAATAGTATCATTTAGAATAACCTAAGTGTACTTAAATTTCTTTCGGTCTAGATAAAGTTTAAACCCACTATTCCACTTGTATATCGTTATAATCATCAAGTAAATAGATGTAATATATATAAAAAGATCAACGTCTTACATATTCCAAGTAAATAAGTCACATTACAGTTGTAGATAACTTATTCCAATAATGAAGACACATGAATCCATAAATAGTAAATTATGGGGTTTTAGATCTAATTTTATTTCTTCACTTAAATTCTATACTTCCATCTATATGAGTGAGTTTCTAAGACTTTTATTTATCTTATAAAAGCTTTAGTTTAAGAGTTGCAATAAGAGAAACTAATTATAAACTCAAAATCCTACATAAACCACATCTTGACTAGTGTAAGCTTTTGTTGAAATTCTTGCTTTTTATCTTTGCTAAATTGATTCTCAAGGCTTTGAAATTGATTTTCGGACTCAAGAGGACCTAGAAAAACCATTATTTAAGTGGTATCAAGCGTAGAATTGAAATAAGAAAATAAAACCTAGGAAGAAGAACTAGTAGAATTACCTTGACTAGTTTGGACCTATCTTACTTTTTTGAGTTCTAATTTCCACTTAAAAACTCTTGAAAATAGTTAATAGGAGTTGATAGAAGTCTAGAAAGGATCTAAGGAGTTTCAGGTTGTGGCTAGAGAGAAAAGAGAAGAAAATGATCAGATTTGGTCTAAAAATAATACTTAATGACTAAGAAATAATATAACTTAAATTCTGAGAAGTATTTTGGATATTTTGCACATTATTTTCCATGTGTCTAGCTCTAAAACATTCTTAGCATACTTACCACATTACTGGTTAATCCTATACACCTAAGTGTAGACAAAGTTGGTAAATCCTAATTTAGAAAGTGAAATCTAGTCATACTTTGACTTAATCCCATATAGCTAATCTTATTATAATCTGATGGAACTTAGCCTCATAACTAATTATTAAACATAAAAATAAGTCAATTAGACTCTAATTAATAATAAAAATATAGTATTAGCACTCAATTATTAGAATATATAAAAATGACACTACAAGATTAAATTGAATTTAAGTTAGCTTAGTGCAATAAAATGCAATTCAGTACAATGAATGTCACCTTGTGCTTACCTGGAACCAACACTTTGGAAAATACTAGAAATAAATTCTACACATTAAATAAAAGCTATTTAACATGTTACACGCATTGTGAATTTGGCTCCGAAATGTGTAAAACAAAGTACACTTTACTGAAAATTACCATTTAACCAAATTAACAACAAATATGACTATCATACGTATGCACATTGTATTGTATTAATAAATATTTTCTTTATTCCTATCACACACCAAGCTCTCTCTCTGAGAGTACTGAGCCTTTACACTATATGAGAACACTTCGATAAATATTAGTACAATAATACATATCAAAGGTATTTAAAGAAGGAATAATTTACTCTAAGGTTAATACTATTTACTTGATATGTATATTATGTAATATGAACATATTTATTATTGACTTATTATATATGTGAGAATCTTAGACATCACATATCAAGGGTTTTCAGTATAGTGTTGTGTGTCCTACTATTGGTGTAGAGTCTGTAAACCCACCCGATGTTTGTTTCTTCTGATTACTTCCCTATTTGGCAGGCGTAGGCAATTCATTTGCCCCTCCAGAATTAGTAAGTGATACATAGGTGTCCCTTCCAAGTATGCGCTTAGGTGTCAGGCAAGCTGTTAGGTATACTTAGAGCCATCATCCTAGGTTTCTACAGATGAGAGTATGTGAGCTCATGAGTATGAGCTGATCTATATCATGTGCATTTGAATTGAATAGTTTTGCGTATACTGTTATATATATACATATACATATGGATTTCTGGTTTTGGACTATTATATATATGTATTGGATTTTAAACTAACCATGTAAGAACTTTCCATCACTAAAATTTTTTCCATTGAGATAACTATTTTCCTATTGGGCATTTTATGTTCATCCCCTACCTTTTTTCCCCAAGTGATGTTCAGTGCGATCCTAATGATCAAGAGGATTAAGAGACCGTCTATGATTACAGTTCGTTATTTTTATAATGCTTGAAGCTTGGTGTGGTGTTTGGATTTTATATTAGTATTGAACCAAGATTAATAATTTCTATTATGTCTGTGAATTTATGTATGTCATTCTAGTCTTAATATTTATTGCCGATGATGATGATGGTTGAACTCTATTTTCATCTACGTTTTTTAATTATTATTCAATCTATGTTTGATGGCGTATACGAACTATGGGAGAAGTTCACGGGATGAAATTCTAAATATTTTATTTAAATGGACTGTTTTATAAAATTGAACTTTTAAGACATTTTTCAAATAAATCAAAGAATGTCATATCTTTATGAAATTTTCCTTTTGCTACCGGCCTAGGTTTTGGGTTGTGATAGAAATTATGGTATCAGAGCTTGAGTTTAATAGCTCAGACGTATCACTATTAAACTAGAATAAAATTGTTTTTATAACAAATATGTATTATTATCTCACTAACAGCTTGGCATATTGTTTCATATTTTTAAGGATGCCTTCAAGAAGAGTTTCGAAGCACCAATTGCATGCTGAACCTCCTCATTGTCTAGATTTCACTCAATTGATCAAAGCAATACAGTAAACATTCGCCTAGATGAGCAATCTAGACTATCAACCTCAAGCTTTGAGGAAACGTGAACTGAATCAGTCCGATCACCTTTCGCGGTTCATACGTCTCTAGCCAGGGTAGTTTGACAGAAGATCAAAATCTCTCACGATGATTACTTAGTTGTGTGAGATAGAGAGGCACTTAGTGCTTTGTACTCTGATGGAGTTTTAAGCGGTCTTTGTCGTTACCCATCTGACGAAGAGTGCTACTCGCTAGTGGGAAATAGTAGAACGGATGCAAGATGCTATAGGTCTGACTTGGGAGGACTTTGAACGAATTTTCAAGGCCTAATATACTAATGAGGACCAACATAATAAAGTTGTGAACCGGCTTGAGACTTTGATCTAAGGTAACAGATTAGTGAATGAGTACTTGATAGAGTTCACTGAATTGGCAAGTGTTGCTCTTAGACTTGCTACAAGTGAGAAGTATCGAGTTGCCAAGTTTAGGAGCTATCTGAGTTGGAATATTTTCAACAGAATTGGCATTTAGACTTTCCATACTCTTCTTGAGATTATAATGGCTGCCTAGTTGGTAGAATCCATTGAAGAGAGATTAGATTCCAGGAGGAATCAGCAGAGAGATAACGATAGGAAAGTTATCAAAAAGAATCAAGGGCAGTGATCGGTCCATGGTACTTCGAATAGTGGAATTTAGAAGAGTAGTGATTCTTTAGGGGTGGCAGAGGTAGTTCGTATAGAGGATGTTTTTCTTATGGCTAGCCGGGTCATCGGAAGAATGAGTATCCTAATCATCTATAGAGATCTACTATTTCTCACGAAGGACTACAGAGGAGCTAGTTAGGTTCTATTTCTTATCAGAACACTCAGACAAGGCTGCAATAGTCACAGGATATTTTGTAGACTTTTACTTCCCTTTAGCCTTGTTAGCATGAGTACTGCTTTAGGATTACACCTAGAATTTTCAGACTCCTCATGCCTCAGAAAGTCAAGGTAGGCTTGGATATGGTGGTAGTAATCTCAAGTCCAGCAGTAGCCATCCTGATCATGGAAGAAACAATAAAGAGAGAGGAAAGGTGACTGGTGAAGCCTATGCTTTTACTGGAGCTGATGATACTCAAGATTGTACCAGTTGAGGTGTTGTTGACTGTATAATCCTTATTTCACACTCTTAAGCACATGTTTTGTTTGATACTAATGCATCTTATTTATTTATATCCTTATTATTTGCTCAACTATTAGAGTTAGAATTTTCTAATTTAGATTATGTATTGACATTGGGTACACCTTTGGGAGGAGTAGCCAATGTATCTAGTATGTGTAAGTCTTGTCAGGTTGTGGTTGGTGATAGAAAATTGTTTGCTGATCTAATCGTGTTACCGATAGGATAGTATGACGTGATACTCAGTATGGATTGGTTGTCGAAGCATCGAGCTATTATGGATTGCCATACAAAGCAAGTGACTCTTTTTCTGAGTGATGGACATCCCACTATCTATTAAGCTAGAATAAGTCTATTGAAGCCAAGTCCTGTTCTAAAAGTATGCATAGGTAGAAGGAAGAAACTCAAGTGTTATAAGAACTTGTTTGCCATTGATGGCGAGGTGAGAATAGACAATCAAGACATATAGATAGTGTGTAACAATTCAGAGGTATTTTCTGAGGACTTACTGAGGTTATCACCAAATAAGGAGATCGAGTTCTGTATTAAACTAGTTCCTAAAGCTTAACTAGTTTCTATTCCAGCCTATTGCATGGTGCCTGTAGAGATAGAAGAGTTGAGAGAACAATAGGATGACCTGATTTCCAAAGACTTCATTTGCAGTAGCAGTTCTTCTTAGGGTACTCCTGTCTTATTTACAAAGAAAGTTGATGGTTCGTTAAGCCATTGTGTGGACTATAGGAAGTTGAATCAGTTGATAGTGAATAACAAGTACCCTTTGCCATGAATAGATGAGTTGTTCAATCAACTTGGTGGTTTAAGATTCTTCTCTAAGACTGATTTGAGATCCAGTCATCATCAGTTGAAGTTAAAAGAGGATGATATACCTGAGATAGCATTCAGAACTCGATATAGTTATTTTGTGTTTCTGGTGATACTATTTACTTTGACAAATGCTCCTGTAGCTTTTATAGATCTCATAAATCAGATTTTCAGGTTGTTTTTTTAATCATGTTGTAGTTGTGTTTATTAACGATATCCTGAAATATTCCAAGATATAGAAGAGTATGCCGAATATTTGGGGATAGTATTTAAGACCTTGAGAGATCATCAATTGTATACTAAGAACTTGAAGTGTGACTTATGGATGTTAGAAGTGAAATTCTTGTGGCATATGATTTCTCATGGAGACATTTCATTCGATCCTGGTAAGATAAAGTTGTTCTAGAGTAGGAATGGCTGAGAAATGTGATTTCGTACTCTTGAAAGTGACCCTAAGGTGTGGTGTTACAAGATTTAGAGTTAAGAGTAAACTTACTCTAAAGTATATTGGTCCCTTTGAGATTGCTGAGAAAACCAGACCATTGGCATATCACTTGGATCTACCTGAACAGTTGGGTCATATGCATAATGTGTTTCATATATCGATATTGAAGAAGTACACACCAGACCTATTTTATGTTATTCAGTACGTACATATACCGATCTAAGAAGATATGTCTTATAAAGAATAACATATGCTTTTGTTAACTAGAGAGTTGAAAGTGCTTCGCAACAGAGAGGTTCCACTTGTCAAGGTACTTTGGGAACATCATAAGGAAGACGAGGCTACTAAGAAGGGGAAGCAAGAGGAGTAGCTGCCGCCACAGTCACCGTCCAGCCAGCCAACCACTGACGAAGCTCCCCCATACTGTTTGGATGCCTACAGCTGCTCTACAGAGCCACCGGAGCTGCCTACCATCAACGAAGAAGGAAGTGAGCCGCAAAGGAGTTTTGATTTCTAGCGTCGTTTTACACTATTTTAGCTTATGCCCTTAGGCTCGTTAGATTCATATCGTCGAGACGAAACTCTAGGCATATCTATATCGTAACTCTATTTTACCTAGTTTAAAAGTTGCAATTTTTGAGTATTTTAAGCTTAAGTTTGACTTTTTTATCCGACTATTAGATTGTGTTTTTGATATCATTTTTAGAATATACTCAGAAAATAGAGAAAATTGGTATATATATATATATATTAACTATGTTTAGTGATCGACATGAGAAATGAAATCAAAGGGATAAGATTTACCTTGTTTTGTATGTCACGAGTCCGGTTTCGGCCTGGATCCAAATTGGACGAATTATATATCTAACCTAGCTATTTTTTATGCTAAGAATTTGGTGAAGAGATATGTTTATCGATATAAAGCTCTGTTGAGAAGTTTTATTTCACAAGAAAATGATCGAGGGCTCAGAATTGGTTTCCGATCCTCTGAGTGATCGTCCAACAACACTTTGAGGATCCAGTAGCGTGGTATTGCTATTCGAATGAGTTAGGGATTCAGTTACCTCTATTTTTTACCATTTTTGAATAAACTTATTTTCTGCAACATATGATGAAAAATGTGATTTTAAAACTATTTGAATATTTATAATGAGATTTGATTGTATGATATATATTGTATTATTTTGAGAATTTTCTGAGTTGAGGTTATTTTTTGTTATATCAAAAATAGGGCCGCTATGCTGCTCATTTTTCTATAAAACTTAATATGCTTATTTTATTGAAAAACTATAGTACGATAATATTCATACTTCAGTTCTATACTACACGTGTCATTAAAACATACATGAGTACCGTGTTAGCATCGTGGATTTATAATGTAGGGTTACGTACCCTATTATCAGTGTAGAGTCCGTAAACCCTCGCATGGTTTGTTTATTTTGATTACCTCCCCATTTGGCAAGCATAGACAATTCAGTTGTCTCTTGAGGTTTGGTGGAAGACACATGGGTGTCTCCTCCAAGTATGGGCTTAGGTGTCAGGTAGGCTATTAGGTACACTTAGTGCCATCATCTTGGGTTTCCACAAATGAGAGGATGTGAGCTTATGGGTATGTGTTGATTTGTGTCATATGCATATGAATTGAATGGTTTTGCTTATATTGTTTTATTTATACATATACATATGGATTTCTAATTTTGGATTATTATATGTATGTATTGGATTTTAAATTAACCATGTAGCAACTTCTATCACCAAAATGTTTTCTATCGAGATAACTGATTTCTTACCGGTCATTTTATGCTCATCCCCTACCTTTTTTCCTCAGGTAGTGTTCAACATGACCTTGGCGACCAAGAGGATTAAGAGGCCATCTATGATTGTAGTTCATTATTTTGGTAATGCTTGAAGCTTGGTGTGGTGTTTGGATTTTATATTAGCATTAAACCAAGATAACTATTTTTCATTATGTCTGTGAACTTATGTATGTCATTCTAGTCTTGATATTTATTGTGGATGATGACGATGATGATGCTGAATTCTATTTTGAACTATATTTTTCAATTATTATTCGATCTATGTTTAATGGTATATAGAAACTGTGGGAGAGGTTCACATGATGAAATTTCAAATATTTTATTCAAATAGACTGTTTTATAAAACTGAAATGTTTAAGATATTTTTTAAATAAATCAAATAATTTCTTATTTTAATGAAATTCCTCTTCTACTATTGGTCCAGATTTTAGGTTGTAACAATTTATTTATGAAAATGAATAATAAATAGCACGAATAGTTCCCATCATTTTTTTACTTATTTAGTTAAGCATAAAATATTTCTCTTTTTTAGCGTCTATTAGTCCTTTTGTCTTTTCTATTCAAAATCTTGTTAAAAACCATTTGAATGAGAAATTTTTTTTACTATTGATATCTAATATTTCACTAATCATATTCTACTCTCCTGATTTATTTTTATTGCTTTGTCTCAAATTCGACACCTGATTTATAATAGGATTGTTTAAAAAGCCCGTGAGAAAATTAAGTCAAGAGCATATAATGGCAGGTCCTTCTGACATGTCTAGCTAAGACAGCGTGAATTTGACGTTAGATAGTTTGTATAGTTAAACGCATTACTCATAATACGCTATTTGAAATATGCTTTTCTTAATATTTATTTGAAATATTTTTTTTTTGGGACCAAAATGCTTCTAATATGTTAAAAATATGGAAAATGGATGAGATTATAAGGGGGAATTTAAGAAGAACATGTTTAATTCATAAACTGTCTTTTCTAGTATACCCAAAAGCTAGAATATCCTCTCAGTTTTGTAAAATGTTAAAATAAGTATCGTCAAATACAATGATGTCGTGTGCCTAAAAAGAAAAATGATCTAGTATGAATATATCTGTGACGCTATTTTGAGAACGACAAGTTGTTGTATGACAACCGACATTCATTGTAAAACGATTTGTCGTTTAGTGATTTCTCTAAGCTGGCGTTTGCTCGACTCAAGTTATAAACATGCTTAATTCTACGAGAAGTAAATTCAATAATGAGGACAGTAAACAAGTAATATTGGAATTATCCTTCCTCTCTATTATACCTATCTTATTCCTTATCACAACCTGTCTATTTTGAGGTCCACCCAAATGTTTTGATTGCCCTTTCTCTCTCCAATAAGACTTCTTTTAAAAAAAAATTCTTTAGTAATCCTCCCATTTGTACGGAGGACATGTTCCCAAAATCCTTCTATTTGTGCTAAAAATCAGTTCTTTAAATATTGATATTTTGTTTAGTAATTGGAAATTTATAATTGTATTGCTTATACTATAGCAAACGATTTATATTTAATAACAAATTTTCACCTTACCTTAAAAAAAATTGAAAAAAAAAGGAATATTTTTAGAAATAATAATTGGGAGTACTTGACCGTTAAAAAAATTAGGAGTTCTTGACACTGAAAATATTTAATATGAGTAAATAGTAATTAGTAATGCTTAGGAAATTGTTATACAGTTACCATAGATAATACACAACGGTAATCGTAACGGATAATATAAAGTTAATTTGAGTGTACGTATAAATACTAAATAAAAAGAATTGAAAATACAATTTCCCTCTAATGATTCTAATAAAAGATTATGACCCTTTCATTATTTTTTATATGGATTTTTAACTACAACCAACTGTGGAGTAGTACTGCGAAATTATACACTGTATTAGCTTGTTCATGAGGAACAAATTTCAACAATCAACGCCAAGAAATATCTGACCATTAAACCTGGGAACTATGAATACATAATAAATAACACACTAATTTTGCCACTAATTTGAGATAAAAACAAAAATATCAAGTAGTAAAACTCGTACTTAATTACATGTGAAGTATAACAATATAATATATTCCTTTCCCCAACCTTAATGAGAATTCCCCTGTTGGGGAAGTGCTTGCCCTTCAACAAAGCGACCCAGGTACCAATGCCGCTCTGAAACTGCAAACATGGAGTCCAAAGGAACCCCTTTGGTGTCGGGCAATAAAAGCGCGATGAAAATGGTCATGGCGACGAGCCAACCCTCATAGAAGACAAAGGTGCCGTATTTGAAGTGGCAGAGTGTAGGATTCGTTTCTAAATCATATACCACGTAGACGATTAAATGGCAAAACAGATTATAAATGGGGTACAATGTCCGACACGTGTTTATAGTGACTGATTAAAAGCTACGCGAGTCACACGTGGTACCGCATAAGCCCATGGGTTGTCTGAAGCTAGAGCCGAACCCATCCCAGACCCTGGACAGATTCGGCCCAGTCCGATTCTTACCTCGACAGCTGGAGGTCAAGAGCCTCAAAGGTCTTCTGCCAGAATACTATGGGAAGTAGCTCACCACTCTAGACCCAGACAGAGCATTTAATGCGATCTTAGGTAGGTGGCGCATTGGGCAAGTCGTCCTGACAGAACAACGGCTTGTCAAAATCTCACCTCCGACAGGCTGGAGTCGTAGGGGATGGTAGAAGACAGGCCGCGACGATGCAATGGAGGTCACGGTAATCACGACCCGTGATTTCTGGAGTAAGTCATGATGGAAAAAGATACTCGATCCTGAGATTGAGAGCCAGAAAGCTCTCAGTTCCAGGATTATATATATAAGTCTTGTTTCCTCCCAAAAGAAGGAGATAGACGATATACAAAAAAATGTTTACAGAGAAAAACTAAATCCTTGCTGTTCAGTCCTAGGGATAAATCACTGACTTAAGCATCGGAGAGTCTTTGCAGGTGGCCATCCCCACCTCTCCATCTCAGTCTGAAGCTAAAGGCATTCTGGGATAGCAAGGATACGTGGACAGTTGGTGGATACAACGTCAGCAGTTTAGAGACACGTGGACAGCTGGTAAGAAGAGCACCAACAGTTTGGCACCGTTTGTGGGAAATAGTTGAGCGTGAGAGAAGAAACAGAAGCCTCACGATCGTGCTCTCTCCGAATAAAAGGCCATACAACGTCAAATAGCACCTCAAGAATGACAACCAGGAGTACACGTCCTGACGCCGAAAGGAGCTCCCGGGAAGCACGACTAGGTCTATAGCAAAAGCTAGACCAAATGCTTGCCGCCCTGGCAGAAACAAACCCGAAGGCAGAAATGGCCCACGAGGCTATCCTAGGTTTAAGAGACGAAGTCGCAGAGGTGCGTAGAGATAACACCCGCCTCGAAGAGCTGCTGGCAAGCGAAGCCAGGAGCGGGCGAAGGGAGGACTTGGATGAAGAGGTCTAACAAGAGTCCGGGGGCCAACCACCTCTAGAAGTCCCCGCTCCATCCAGATTGGGATGTAGGGGGAGTGGCAGAGCTAGACAAGGCCTTTCTGGGCCAGAGTAGCGTTGGACAGAAGGCACCAAGAAAGCCCAGTAGGTGCACTTTCCAACTGGAAACAAGAGATGATAGCAGAGCTAAATAAGAGGCTCGGAACCCATCATAGCTAGACCGCCGATGATCTGGCAGAGCAGACCGTGCGAGGAATCAATTGGACGGCCTTCACCGATTAGATCCAGTTGGAGCCCAAGCCGAAAGACTTCATAACCCCAACATTCAGACCATTCGAGGGAAAGACTGACCCCCTCGATCACATATACCACTTTCAACAGAAGATGGCCTTAGAGACCAGGGATGAGGCTGTGACTTGTAAAGTCTTTTCCATCACCTTGGCGGGGCCAGCGCTGCTGTGGTTTGGACAACTCCTGGAGAAGTCTATAAACGGATTTGAAAACTTTTTGTAAATAGTTCTTAAAGCAGTACGCGGGAACCCGGAGACAGCAAAAAACCATGCGAGACCTCGACCGGTTGGAGCAATCTGTGAGCGAGTCTCCAAGAGAATACTTATCGCGTTTCCTAGAGGTAATGTCCTCAGTGCACAACACCGATTCGGTGCAATCCACGAGCTCGTTCGTTAGGGGCCTACAGCCAGGGTCGATGCTGTCAGACCATCTGCTTTTGAATTTGTCGTACGACATAGCAGATATTCAGGCAAAGTCATAGGGGGTTTTTAGGGTGCTGGAAAGCCACCAAAAAGCGTTCAAGGCCTCTGCCATGATAACAATGGTGCCGGTGCAAACCCCAGTCCCGCAAGAAATGAAGAGGTCTGCATCGGCCCAGGGGCCATCTCCGAAGCAGGTTGCCCCAGCTCAAGGCGGTCAAGAGAGCAGTAAGAGGAGGAAGACGTTTAAGGATCCTCTACCAAAATATGAGTTCAACACGCCGATCGACGTAATCTACCTCCAGAACAGGAACATGAGTATTTTCAAAGACCCGCCCAAGCCCGGTGTTCCTGAGCATATGAAAAATAGGAGCAGGTACTGCTAATTTCACAAATATAACAGGCATGATACCGTCAACTGCCGCAGCCTTTACGCGTAGGTTATGATGGCAATCTAAGCTGGAAAATTGAAGTAGTACATAAAGACGGGCGGGAACCAGTCGAAAGAGGACTCTGCCAGACCCGAGAAGGGAAAGCAGACCCAAGCCTCCGTGTCGGGAGAATAAACTCTGAGGATAGTTCCAATGATCATAGGCAGACTGGAACCTACCTAGGGTCAGGAGGGCAAGAAAAAGTACCGAAAGAGGACCGAGGAAAGGGTGAAGTGCCTGAGGGGGATAGGTCATCGTGAACCATGTGACGACGGAAGAAAGCTATGCCTCAGCCGCCCCTATCGCCTTCACCCAGCAAGACCCGACCACGGTGCACTTGCCTCATAATGACCCCTTGGTGATTAAGCTGCAGATTGACTCCGCGTTGGTTGGGAGGGTCCTAATTGACGGCGAAAGCAGCGTTGATGTCCTGTTCCTTAGCACGTTGAAAGCATAGGCCTGGATCGAAATGTGCTCAGGCCGACCTCTCAGCCGCTATTTGCCTTCAATGGCACTAGGGTCAGCCCCTTAGGCATTGTGACTCTGAAGGTCTACGCCAAGGAAAGATGCCTGGATATGGATTTCGTCATCATCGACTGCCAATCTTCCTTCAACATCATCATGAGGAGAGGGTGGATCCATGCCATGCATAGGGTCACCTCCACCCTCCACCAAGTCTTGAGATGTCTATCAAAGGATGACACTTACACGATAAACGTTAAAGGGGACCAGGCCTCCGTGAAGAAATGTTTTTCAATCGCCCTGAGTGGGCCCGATACGAATGCGAGCGCCTCGACGGGGGACAGATAGCAATCAAAGGACCGCCTGTCGGGGTACATGAAGCGGATCGAAAAGGAGTCCGACGGGCCAGAATCCACGATTGAGGAGCTGGTGGTGGTTCCTTTGAAAGAGGCAGAGCTGGGGAAGGTAGTCCTAATCAGGGCCCTGCTACCCGAGGAAGAAAAGAGCGAACTGTTGGAGTTCCTTAGGCAGAATGAAGATGTCTTCGTGTGGTCCCACGATGACATGCCCGGGATAGACCCCGCACACACCTGCCATCGATTGAATGCGGACCCCAATTTTCCTTCGGTCAGACAGAGGCCCCGAAGGTTTGCGCCAAAGAAAAACAGGGCGATCAATAGAGAGGTAGAGATATTACTAGAGAACGGCCTGATCATGGAATGCGTATATCTGTGCTGGATCTCCAACCCAGTGGTGGTGAAGAAGAAAAATGGCGATGACCGCACTTACAAAGACTTCACTAACCTAAATAAGGCCTGCCCGAAGGATAGCTTCCCCCTGCCAAGGATCGACCAAATGATTGACGCTACGGTTGGCTTTGATAGGATAAGATTCTTGGACGCCTATTCTGGATACAACCAGATTCCTCTATACGAGGAAATTTAGATCTACACGGCGTTCATTACGGAGTGAGAATTGTACTGTTATAAGCGCATGCCTTTCGGCTTGAAGTACGCAGAGGTGACCTACCAGAGGCTCATGAACAAAATGTTTGCTGGGCTGCTCGGGAAGACGATGGAAGTCTACATCGACGACATGGTCATAAAGAGCAAGGAGGCTTCGGACCATCTAGGACACCTGGATGAATGTTTTCAAATATTGAGGCGATACCGGATACGTCTGAACCCTAAGAAGTGCGCATTTGGGGTGTCTTCCGGCCAGTTCCTGGGACACATCGCGAGTAGAAAGGGCATTGAGGCCAACCCGACCAGGTTGTCCTCTATCGCAGACGAGAAAAGACCATCGACCGTTCGGGAGATTCAGTGCCTAACCGGAAAGATAGCTGCCCTCAGCCATTTTGTCTCCAAGATGTCCGACCGATGGAAGCCCTTCTTCTAGTGCATAAAGAAAAGCCCCACGGTCGTCTGGGGGGAGGAGCAAGACAGAGCACTGACAGAGCTCAAGCTATACTTAAGTCATCTGCCTATCCTAGCTTCCCCAGCTGAAGGGCAACGTCTGTACGCTTATTTGGCAGTGTCTAAAGTAGCGATCAGTGCCATGCTATTCGTCAAGGAAGACGGCAAATAGAAGCCGGTGTTTTTCACGAGCCGTATGCTCCTGGACGCCAAAACGCAATATAGTATGGTGGAGAGACTGGTCCTAGCTTTGGTCAATGCTAAAAAGAGACTCAGGCAATACTTCGAGGCATACTCGGTAACGATGTATACAGATTTCCCCATCTGGCAAATCTTAGCCAAGCCGGACCTGTCGAGATGACTAATCAAGTGGGCCATCGAGTTGGGGATATACGACATTGAATATTGGCCTCGAATAGCAAAGAAAGGGCAAGTCATGGCGGACTTCTTGGTGGAAATTCAGTCCTTCGGTGAGCCGCACGACCCGCTTCAGGCATCCCCGCCTCACACCCCTTTAGCCTGGACTCTCTACACCGACGGATCCACGAATGCCTCGGGATCAGGTATCGGAATAGTCTTGCAGACCCAGGTAGGACTCAGTGTAGAGAAAGCTTTGAGGCTTGGTTTTCAGGCGACGAATAATGAGGCGGAGTACGAGGCGCTGCTGCAAGGCCTTGAATTGGCTATGCACTTCGGAGTAGAGGACATCGTGGTAAAAACTGACTCGCAACTGATCGTGGGTCAGGTCAGGGGAGACTTTGAAGTAAAAGAGCCAAGATTACATAGGTACTTCTCCGGGTAATGGGGGTGAAAGCCCATTTCAGCAGGTTTGATATCGGACAAATACCTAGGGAGAAAAACCAAAAGGCTGATGAATTAGCTAAAAGCGCATCGATTAGGAGAGCGACCGAATATACAGAGATTCTACTAGAGGGAAAAAACACAAAAGGCCCCTTGGAGGCCCCTGCGCACCACATATTTGCAGCTGACTCCGAGGATGAGGGCTGGATGAGACCCATCACCCAATATCTGGTGTCAGGGAACCTGCCTGCAGACCCCCAAAAAGCGAGGTCGATCAGACTAAAGGTTGTCCGATACTCTATGGTGGTGGACCGACTATATAAGAGATCAACGATGGGACCAATGCTGAGGTGCATAGGCCCCATTGAGGCGTAGAAACTGATGAAGGAAATCCACGAAGGAGTGTATGACAACCACTCCGACGGGCGTAGTCTCATCCATAAAGCCTTGACTACTGGGTACTTCTTACCATACATGATGACTGAGACGGCCCAGTTTATCAAGAAATATGACAAGTGCCAGAGGTTCGCCCCTATGAAGTGCCAACCCACAGAGGAACTCCATTCGAATATAACTCCTTGGCCTTTCGCTAAATGGGGTCTGGACATCGTCGGAGAACTCCCCAGAAGTCCAAAGGGAAAATGGTATGTCCTATTGGCCACTGATTATTTCACCAAATAGGTAGAAGCTGAAGCCTACATAACCGTCAATAAGGCAGACACGATTAACTTCATTTGAAAAAACATAATCTGCCGGTACGGGATCCCGAGAGAGATACACGCCGATCACAGCACGCAGTTTTAGAATGCGAAGCTATAGGAACTGTGTGAGTTGTACGATATAAGGCTCAGCTTCTCATCCGTAAATTACCCTCAGGGGAACAGCCAAGCAGAAGCAACGAACAAGGCCGTATTCAGCAATATAAAAAAGAACTTGTAGGAGGACAAAATGGGGTGGTTAGAAGAGCTACCGGCCATCGTGTGGGCCCATCGAACCACAGAGCGGAGGTCAATGAGAAGAACGCCATTTGCCATGGTCTACGGGTCAGAGACTGTGATCCCGACCGAGATCAGCCTCCTGACCCTTCGCTCCGAAGTGGTAAGAGATGCCTTACTGAACGAGTAACAGCTAAGCCATAACACAGATCTCCTAGAAGAAGCAAGGGACATAGCCCTGGTCCACCTGGTCTCGTATCACTAGCAGGCCAGGTCCTACTACGCGAAGAAGGTTAGTGCTCATCGATTCAGTGCTGGAGACTGGGTCTTGAGAGTCAGGACAGGAAACTCCTCGAAGTTGGACTCTAACTGGGTCGGGCCCTATGAGGTGATCAAGGTGCTCGATAATGGTGCATATGTCCTGAAAGAACTCAAGACTGGGAAGAGCCTGCCAAGCACGTAGGACACCCAATACCTGAAGAAGTATTACGTGTGAGATGCGTATAAATGCTGTAAGATACATATGAATGCTTATATTATTAAACAGCTTAATTCTAAAATAGGTGAGGGTTCCCGCTCCACGGATTTATGCTTTGGATTGCTATGTAAAAGGGGTTACCCATAGTGCCATACCCCACGGGCCATTCGCACAAAAGATCATACTATGGGAATCACATCGTGCAATAAGATGCTTGCCGATGGCCCGAGAAAACGTACGAAGAGGAAAGAGCTGTGCAATAAAATACTTGCCAGCGGACCTCATAAAAATCATACTGCGGGGATCACGTTGCTTGCCGACGACCTGAGAAAACGTACGAAGAGGAAAGAGTTGTGCAGTAAAATGCTTGCCAGCAGACCTCATAAAAATCGTACTGTGGGGATCACGTAACTTGCCGACGACCCGAGAAAATGTACGAAGAGGAAAGAGTTGCACAACAAAAAACTTGCAAGCAGACCTCGAAAACAATCGTACTGTGGAGATTACGTCGCTTGCTGATGACTTGAGAAAATGTACGAAGAGGAAAGAGTTGTGCAGTAAAATGCTTGCCAGCAAACCTCATAAAAATCGTACTGTGGGGATCACGTCGCTTGTCGACGACCGGAGAAAACGTACGAAGAGGAAAGAGCTGCGCAACCAAAAACTTGCTAGCAAACCTCGAAAACAATCTTACTGCGGGGATCACGTTGCTTGCTGACGAACTGAGAAAACATAGAAGAGGAAAGACCTGTGCAGTAAAATGCTTACCAGCAGACCTCATAAAAAGCGTACTGCGTGGATCACGTCGCTTGCCGACGACCCGAGAAAACGTACAAAGAAGAAAGAGCTGTGCAACCAAAAACTTGCTAGCAGATCTCGAAGCAATCGTACTGCAAGGATCACGTCGCTTTCCGACGACCCGAGAAAATGTACGAAGAGGAAAGAGCTGTGCAATAAAATGCTTGTCAGCAGACCTCATAAAAATCATACTGCAGGGATCATGTCACTTGCCGATAGCCCGAGAAAACGTACGAAGAGGATTGAGTTGCACAGCAAAATGCTTGCCAGCAGACCTCGATAAAGATCGTACTATAGGAATTACATCGTGCAATAAAATGCTTGCCGATGGCCCGAGAAAACGTACGAAGAGGATTGAGCTGCACAGTAAAACGCTTGCCAGCATACCTCGATGAAGATCGTATTATGGGAAACACATCGTGTAATAAAATGCTTGCCGATGGCCCGAGAAAATACGCAGAGGGGATTGATCTGCGTAATAAAATATTTGCCAGCGGACCTCGCCAAGAATTGCACCATGGAGATCACGTCACTTGTCGACGACCCGAGAGGATATACAAAGGGTAGCAGGCCGCGCAGTGAAAACTCACCGTCGACCTCATGGAATACCTGCGGGGTGGGGGAGATTTGAGCAATGAGACCTCCCCAGATAGCACTTAAGCTAAACGTGAGCCAAAGGAAAAAATGGGCCAGGGTCTACCCATTGGAAGCAGACCCTCCCCAAGGGGCACCTTAGCTACGCACAAGCCAAAGGCAAACGGGACTAGGGTCTACCCGTTAGAAGTAGACCCTCCCCAGAGAGTGCCTTAGCTACGCATGGGCAAGAAGTGAATGGAACCAAGGCCTACCCATTGGAAGTATGTTCGGGCAAGACTAAGCGCGAAAGCAGAAATTACAACCAAATTCTGTTTATTATTGCTTAGATTACAAGATGCGTGGTCGACACAGATGTGGATCCAATGTCTCTATTTGTAAGGAGCAGGTCTCGGGCGGACTTGCAAGGACACGTCAGAGTGGTAACGCCCTGTTCGCTCTCGAAAAGAGCCAAGCCCAGGCCTCCTCCTCTGAAGTGACGAGTCCAAACAATTGTCGACCAATCCTTGGAGCTGGTTCCTAGTGCATTCTCATTTAGGGTCGGAGAAGTCCAACCATACGCCCAGATCATATTCTGCTAAGATGAGTCAAAACAGAAGTTATACATCCTCAAAGTCGGGCAAGCCGGAACTCACGTCCCGATCTCCGGAGCTGACCTCGTCGGTCATAGCATAAGGGGAATTCGCTAGTAACTCCACATCATATACGATTGGGCAGACCAGGAAGCCGGATAGACCGCCGACAAAGGAATGGCATCGTATACGATGCCTGACCCTGACCACGGATGCAAGCAACAAACATAATATAATAATGAATATAATAGATAACACATAATAAGCGTAAGAAGAATATGCCATTTTATTATTTAAACAGTTACTTGCAACAAGGGTCAGCTCTACACAAAGTGGTCAGCACTTTACAAATGTACAAAAAAGTGAGAGTCCCTAGTTACCTCCAGGGAGGGAAGTGACATCGGCTTCGATGCTTAGACCAGTAGTAGCAGAATCGAAATCGTCGCTGGACAAGACGACCACGCTTGATCCTCTGCCCGTCAAGGCGCCCTCACTAGGCTGATCCCCAGAGACCTCCGTAGCTTGTTCTGGTGGATCCGGAGTGGGGATAATCTCCATGGCGATAGAAGTAGATGTAGAGGGCTCATCTTTATCTTCGTCGAGCATCTTCAACATATCATCAGGGTACACGATATTAATCTCGTCCCCTAACTGCTGCATGTAGTACCTGACGGAATAATGGTCCCTTGACACGCCTTTCTGCTCATCGAACTGGTCTAGCGTTACCACCTCTGCGTGGCCTTCGAATTCCCTGTTCTCCTAGCCAGACCTATAGCTCTCTGCAAAAAGGACATCCACCTGCTTCTGGTACCTTGTCTTCAGCTTCTCCGTGTCTGCCAGTCTATCCCTCAGCACAGCTAGCCTTGGCTCTGCTTGTTGCTGCGATAAATCGGTCAAAAGATTGTTAATATCGGCGAGATCTTCGCCACATTTGTGAGACAACTCGACATGAGCCTCCATTAGTTTTTTGTGATCTAAATAGAGATGTCAGATTACCTCGTTGGATAGATCGAGCCTACGCTGCAAGGAATGGGCCTTAAGTTTGGCTTTCGCCTCGGCTTTCTTTGCTTCCTTGGCCTCGTCGACGGCTCTGTCACGAGCAATGAAAGCCAGACCCATCTCTGACCCCGTATTCTGTAGCTCATGCTTCTCGACCTCAAGCTCGGCCTGGGTCAGCCAGACAGCCTCGGTTTGGACCAACCTAGCAGTCTCTGCCTCGGTCAATGCAGTGACTAGCTCCTCGCGCCTGGCCTTTTCGATGCTCAAAGCGTGGGCCACTACGCTGCTGACCCTAGCCTCGTCCAGGCTCCAGTACAAGTCGAAATCCGCCCTCAACGTGGCAAGGGCGGCCTCGCTCCGCTCGGCCATCATGGCACGGGCGTTCAACTGCCCGGTCAGCTCGCTAACCTGTGAGGAGTAGATGGACTGGATGACAGTTAGCTACAAAGCGCGAGAAAGAGGAGTCAGTTTTAAGAGAAGATACCAAGAACCTGGTGCTTATAGTAAGACGAAACAAACCTGTGCAATGCTACGACTGGCCACAAGCTCTACATTCTCCGGGGATAGCGCCTCCAGCTCGGGCTCTGTAGTCGTACCCTCTCCCTGGGCATTGTCCACATATGAGGAATGCGATTCCACCCCGCCAACCGTGAGGACACCTCCACCCCCTACCAAGCGCACTCCAGCGACTTCTTTCGATGCCCCCAGAGTGGCAAAGGTGGTGGCGGTGGAGAGTAAGACGTCACCGGGTGCACCTTCGATAGAAGAAGCTGCGATGACCGCTACTGCGTCAGTGGCTTCGGTTGCCACCTCCGCTGAAGGAATGCCCAGGTGTGATTTTTTGGTCTTGTCTTGACCAACATCCTTAGATGCATTGCCTCACACGGACCTCCTCCTCCTCATGAGAGTCAAAGTAGCCCCGTCGTCGTCGCCATCAGAAGCAAGGGCAGTTTTGCCTCTATTCCCCGCTGGGCTCCTCTCCCCCTTGGATGAATCAGGTTCGCGATCCCGCTTCGTGGAGACTGGGGAAAGTAGCTCACCGCTCCAGACCCAGACAGAGCATTTAATACGATCCTGGGTAGGTGCGTGCATTGGGTAAGTCGTCCTGATAGAACGGTGGCTTGTCAAAATCTCACCCCCGATAGGCTGGAGTCATAGGGGATAGCAGAAAATAGGCCGCGACGATACGAAGGAGGTCACTGTAACCTCGACCCGTGATTTCTGGAGTAAGTCATGATGGAAAAAGATACTTGATCCTGGGATTGAGAGCCAGAAAGCTCCCAATTCCAGGATTATATAAATAAGCCTTGTTTCCTCCCAAAAGAAGGAGATAGATGATATATAAAAAAATGTTTACAGAGAAAAACTAAATCCTTGCTGTTCAGTCTCAGGGATAAATCACTGAATTAAGCATCGGAGAGTCTTTGCAGTTGGCCACCCCCGCCTCTCTGTCTCAACCTGAAGCTAAAGGCATTCCAGGATGGCAAGGATACGTGGATAATTGGTGGATACAACATCAGCAGTTCAGAGACACGTAGACAGCTGGTAAAAAGAGCACCAATACAGAGCATTGTCAAGAAGGTTTGGAACAAAACAAAGGAGGTCCCAAAGTTGACAGCTACACTGATGCTTTGGCTGGCGGGTCCAATTTTCGTTGGAAAGATTTCGCTAGGGAGGAGCCAGTTCAAACGGCCCCGTGACAATCCAAAACCAACAGAGTAAATGCACATTTGCACTATAACTAATATGTTGTACCCCTTGGTTATGTGCTTGGTCCTAAAATCACCTTCTGTAACCCTTGGCACGACTACCACCGCAACCTATTTTAATAGGTTGACGACACTAATTGATCAGTTACATATACATGAACATGAACATGTAATTAATAAATATTATGTTAGATAGCGAAAGTACGTATATATTATTGTGTAGATCGACGATAAACATATGATGTCACAGCCCAAAATTTGGGCTAATGGCAGAAGAGAAACTTCGCAAAGATGAGAAATTCTTTGATTTATTTGAAAAGTGTTTAAAAAGTTTTAGTTTTTATAAAACGGTCCGTTTTAGATAAAATATTTAGAATTTCATTCCGTGAACTTCTTCCACAGCTCGTATACACTATTAAACATAGATTGAATAAATACCAAAAACAGCATAAATCAAATATAAATCCAAGCATTATTATCATCCACGTCAGAACAGACACCAGAATGGCATACATGTGTTCACAGACAAAAATAGAATGTAATAATCTTCGTTCGATGCTAAAACAAAATCCAAGCAGTCCAAATACCATAACAACACACTCCAAGCATTACCAAGATAACGAACTACAGTTAAGATGACCCTGTACTCCTCTTAATCTCCAAAGTCATATTAAACGCCACCTGAGGAAGGGAGTGAGCATAAAACACCTAGTAGAAAAAAATAATTACCTCGATTGAAAATATTTTAGTGATGGAAAGTTCCTGTATAATTAGTTTAAATCCAAAACACACACACACACACACATATATATATATATATATATATATATNATGACCCAAATCAACCCATACTCATGAGCTCATATCCTCTCATCTGTGGAAACCCACGATGATGGCACTAAGTGTACCTAATAGCCTGCCTGTCACCTGAGGAATAGAGGAAGGGAGTGAGCATAAAATACTCAGTAGAAAAAAATAGCTATCTGGATAAAAAATATTTTAGTAATGGAAAGCTTCTGCATGATTAGTTTAAATCCAAAATATATATACACATATATATATATTTCAAACCAAAAATCCACATATATATATATATATATATATTATAAAGTAGTATGATCAAAACCATCAATTCATATGCACATGATACAAATCAACCCATACTTATGAGTTCATATCCTTTCATCTGTGGAAATCCATGATGATGACACTAAGTGTACCTAACAGCCTGCCTGACACCTAAGCCCATACCTGGAGGGGCAACCGAATTGCCTACGCCTGCCAAATAGGGAGATAATCAGAAGTAATAAAACCTCGCGCGGGTTTACAGACTCTATATTGATGATAAGGTACGCAGCGTCACATTGTAAACCCTCGATACTAACACGGTACTCATATATGATCCTATGACACGTGCAACACAGAACTGAAGTGTGAAAATGATCGTGTTCTGGTTTTTTAGAAAAATAAGTATATTAGGTCTTTATTGAAAAACGGATAGCACAACAGCCCTATTTTCGATATACCCAAAATAACCTACACTTAAAAAAATCCTCAAAGCAATACAGTATATATGTATATCATACCATCACAGTCCATCACACATGTTCAAGTAATTCAAAAATCACATTTGTTATCATATGTTACAGAAAATAAGTTTTATTCGAAAATAGTATAAAACGAAGGTAACTGAATCCCTACCTCACAAGAATAACAATACCACGCTATTGAATCCTCAAGGTGTCGTTGACGATCATCTGAAGTGTCGGGAACTAATTCTAAGCTCTCGATCATCCTTTAGCGAAAAATTAACTTCTCAACGGAACTTCAAATCCACAAACGGACTTTTTCACTGAATTCTTAGCACCTAAAATAGCTAGGTTAGACAAATAACTTGTCCACTTCGGGTCTAGGCCCACACTGGACTGGTGGCATGCAAATTGAGACAAATTTTAGCCGTTTGATTTCGATTTTCGTACCGATCACCAAACATAGGTAATATATATATATCAAACTTCCCCATTTTCCGAGTACAATTCAAAAATGACAATAAAAACAAGATCCAATAGCCAGATTAAAAAGTCAAACTAAAACTCAAAATATCCAAAAATAACAACTTTTGATTTAGGCAGTATAAGGTTAAGATAGATATATATATATATATATATATATATATATATATATATATATATACCTTGATGATCCTTGCGACGAGACGAATTCAACGAGCTCGGTTAGAGGTCAAATGGTGGCTGGAATCTTCGTCAGTGACGAAAACTACGAAACGGCTCCAATGGCATTTTTCGGCAATATAGTGGCCGGTGGCGGGGCATCTTGGCGGCACAACGAGCTCGCGCCGGGCAGATGGCGGGCCGAACGGTGGCTTGGCGGCAATGCGGCCTCCCCTGGTGCTTCGATCGAGAGTGAACAGAGAGAGAGCGAGGGAGAGCGGCGACGAGAGAGAGAGAGTGTGTGTGTGTGTGTATGTGTGAGTGGGAGGGAGAGCCCAGGTGAGATAAGTAGGGGATTGTACAAATTTTTAAAAATTTACACTATAGTCCTTGGTTTCTAAATCTCTATCAATTCAATCCAAAAAAATTACAATTTAGTCATTCTGCAAAAAAGTTTTGCAAATTAATCTTTATATTATTATATCCAAAAAATTGGTAAAATTTCAATTCTACCCTTCCAAAAATCCGGTTTTTACATATGATCAAGGAAGGACACTTTGTGCTTATCATTAATTACTTAGTTCTATCTAGTGACGACTAACTAGCTAGCGATGGTAAGCACGAACAGCGTAGGCTTAACTAATTCTGAAATATCACAAATAATTTATGTATCAATTGATCTAGAGCTCTTTTAATTGCATCACCGATCGATTGCATTACTATATATATGTAACAATTATATTGTAACGCAGGAGAAAGTAAGTTATTTGGGATGAGTCTTAACCAATGTTATGCAACGCAGTAAGATATATAGATATATATAGCTCTTTTTTTTTTTTGAAGAAAACATATATACCTCTCATCACTACTAATTAATGACAAAATAACATAATTTTTCTATGTGTCCTTGCATAGTTTCACTACTGATTGACTGAAAAATCAGCATTAATAGTACTATTGAGTATTGAATCACATCATCGTCACCACGTACTAATAGTTATTATTTGTATAAACATAAATACATAATAAATACAATCGCAAATTATGCAATAATATAAATATCTCCCAATATATATATATATATATATGTCAATGTGTAATATTGTGTCAAAGTCTTAGCTTACCTTTTGTCACGTCTCTGTTATGTGAGTTCTTGACTCTAAAAATGTATTGAGATAATCCACGTACTAGTGTGGTTAATGTATAAGTAAATTATTCATTTTCGATATATATTGTTGACGGAGGTTTTGTCAATAATAAATTTAAGAAATTGTAAGATGTGATTTGTGTGTGAAAATGATTGATCAATCAAAACAAGTAAAAGAGACAAGAATTTTATAGTGGTTCGATCCCAAAAAAGATGAACCTACGTCTACTATTGTTTACTATTTTCTGGAGGATTATAAGAATTTCGTTAAGTTTCCAGGAAGTAAAAGTAATAAATCTTCAAAGTTCTTTCCAGAAGCCGAAGATCCCTCACAATAGCATTGAACTCCCTTTATATAGGTGAGGGTGGCTCAATGTTTCCTAATTGTGAAAATGGGTAAATGTATAATCATAAAATACAATTTGAGTAACAATATAACTGGGTAATAACTTAAATGAGATGATTGGTCGATCTTAAAAGAGAAACTTTTGTTTCCTTTTCTTTGTAAATTACCCGTTTGACGAAGTTTGATCTAGTTTCCTTTTTATTTTGATCGCACTTAACTTGTTCAGAGGAGGTCGTACTTTATTCGGAAGAAAGTCGCATTCGACTTACTCGGAAGATGTCGCACTTAACTTAATCGTACGACTTGATACGTTCTCTTAGTCGATAACTTTCCTTTTTTGGCGTTAACTAACCTATAGGCTTTTAGACCGCACAACATACAAATATGAATATTATACCTAACAGACAAACATTTGGATGCCTCCAAGCATGAACAAAAACCTGCGACCAAACCGATCGACCAAAAAGGTAGAGACGAGGATGGAGCCAAGATTGACCAAACCAAGTATGATGGTTGCGACCAAAGCCAAGTCTTTTCCGAATCCAATGGACTGAAAGAGGACAGGTGCGTAGAAAGCAACGACGTTGATCGCAATCACCTGTTGGAAGAAGTGTATCCCGATCGCCATCACCAAATGGGGACGGTTCTGCCTCTCGAATATCGTCACGAGCGGCTCACGGTTTGCCCCCGCCGCGGCTCTCGTCATCTTGCTGCACTTGACCAGCTCCGCAGGCTTGGCTTCCACGTTGGCCTCTTTGCCTCTAGCTCTGATCAGCGACTGCCTGGCTTCGGTTACCTGCCCGCGCTCGACGAGGCTGGTCAGAGTGTCGGGGATCGTGGCGAGGCCGAGAAAGACATGCTAGCCCCAGGGGTGGTTGGCCGCCGCGAAGTTAATGCTGCTCGCTGCCACCACGCCGACTCCGATGAAGAACTCAAAGCCTGTGTTGAATGCGCCACGCCACTTTGGGGGTGCCACTTCCGAGAGGTAGACTGGAGCCGCCCATATATTGTATAGAACTGATAATTATTTAATTATGTTTGGAAATACATTGTAAGCTAATGGAGATCTCATTTAAAATATACATGTTGATATGCACCATATGTGTAATGTCTATTATACAACGTTACGACAGTGCTAAAGACTTTAGCGTTGGTAGCACTCATATATATGTCTATCATGTATACGTATAGATGATTCATACGCTAATTTTGGGACCAACAAATTATTATATGATATACACTGCTTGATCTATATTTATGATTAGTTGTTTTTTTTCTTTTCTTTCTGGAAAATGATTAGTTGTTAGAAAATAACTACTGATGATATACAACAACCATGATTCGGGCACGTCGTGAGTAACTCTTTGTATGTCTACCATGCACAATAAAATAGTTCCGAATCTCGCTGAGCAAACTATAAAAGAGTTTGTTAATTTATCATCTAAAAACACCTTGCAAAATAAATATTTAACAAAAAAATTAAGAAATGAAAATAAATAAACGCTTAAATTAAAATTAAGTAACTTACTTCTGATATCAACAATATTCTAAAATACTAATTCTCCGGCAATGACGCTAAAAACTTACGAGGCTTAATGCATATACGTAAAATAACTGTAAGTGCACAAGTATTAATCAAGTAATAAAATGATAAATATAGAATTATCGATCCCACGAAGAATTGGGTATTAAATTATCGTTAATTAGCAAAATTATTGTGACATAACTTTATCTAAGTAACCAAATTAAATAAATTTATAATTTAAGTAAATAAAAATATAAATATAAATATAAAAATAACATTTAAAAACTCTACGTACAAATGACATAGGGGATTGAATTCACCTAACCATCAACTATGTCTTTTAATCACTAATTTCATCCTATTCAAATATTCCTAGTTTATAAGCTAAGAACCCAAAAATATTTCTACTGCCTTTCTTGAGTACCGAGTGAGATCATTCCTAAATTCCAGTTTTAATATCTCTATTCTGAACTTAGAATTTAAGAATTCATTATGTTTAATGATTCTTCGATCATGGCTTCAAAAGAATTATGAGTTCTCTCAAACTCTACAATTCTTAGGTTATACTATCCTATAGTTATTTCTAAAATTCTCTTTCTCAAGTGCTAAATTCTAGAAACTAAATCATCAAACTAGTAGCTAATTAGTTAAGAAGTATTAAGTATGGAATAACATAAATAAATTCAAAAATAACTTCAAAAAACATATTGGAAATCAAAATATAGAATCAAAGTTTAAGTTATATCATACCTCAAGCATAAAATAATTAGTTCAATATAAGAGAGTCTAATACTAATTTCAACAAAAATTTCATATATCTAAACATTTTCGTAATTTCAAGCATAATACGAAATTCAAATGAAATTAGGGTAAAAAAGAGGAAGAAAACTTTTTTATGAAGGTAGAACTTCAAGCTTTAATTTCTTCAAGCCAAGTATCCTCTCCAAAATTTTTGCTCTAAGCTACTTCTTCTTTAAGATTTTTGAGCTTTCTTTGTTTTGTTTCCTTTCTAACTCTCTACACTTGAAATAGAGGCTTAAAAATATATTTGAGGAGCTCCAAGATGACCTAGGTTGGGTAAAATATCAATCATTCAATTAGATAGTATCAATTGTCTAGATTGACTCTAAAAACTCACTAAAAATATGCTTCCGGATATTGTGTGGCACTGCGGTGCTTCCTGGCAAGTACTGTAATACTCTAGCCTCTAGAACTCAGTGTTCTAAGCAGCGCCACGGCGCTTTCAGCTCTAGAATTCAGCACGATAACTTTTCTTTCTGGGGCATTATTTCTTCATTTTAGCTTTGTTTTGCCTAATTTTTATTATATTATGTTCGTATCCGACTTAACTTTCATCCGAAATAGCTGAAATATCAATATTTGTCATCAATTTTTGTTGATTCTCAATTATTCATAAAAACTACAAAAACAAAGTAAAAACACATCAAGGCGACAAAAATACTTGAGAACTAATAATTATTTAAGTTGAATGATTCTTGATTTGCAAGTGAATGAATTACTCATAAATAATCTCATGTAGATTCTGAAAATATCAAAATCAAATCCAATGAGGCAATGATGCGATCAAAATATGTGGTAAAAAATAAAAATAAAAAAACAATTTTGACTCTAAAAATCTTTGAAATTGTAAATCAAACGACTCTTAAATATATGCACAAAAATCTACTATATACTAAAACCGCCAGTGTAGGTTCACCTTAGTGTCTCATATTCATTGTGGAAAGAGTCTTCTTTGAATACTCATAATGAGTGGTATTTTAAGAATCACTACTACAATTTCTGCCACTTAAGAGCATTCATTGAAATTCTGTTGGTATAGAGAGAAAAGGGAGAGAGCGTATTTCATTTTCTATAGCTTGTTTTTTTTTTTTCCCTATCTATCATGAAATTAATAAGTGCCAGACCAAATACATATGTCTCTTTTCCTTCTTATTAACGATATTTTCTAAGAGTCCATTTGGTTGCAGTGGTAGATATTTTCTAAGAGTCCATTTGGTTGCCGTGGTAGAATAGTAATGATAACAGTAATATTAATCAGAATAGAATAGAAAATGAATAGTAATATAATTATGATGTTTAGTTAGAATGGTGGAATCAATAGCTAAATAAATATTCTTATATTTTGTTGACTTTGAAAATGAGTGAAATTAGCTATTTTACGACAAAACTACCATCAATCTTATAATGAATACTTTAACATTTTAAATTATATTTAATATTAAATTATTTTATTAATATCATATTTTTAATAATATTAAAATTCCACTTCATATATATCTATATATATATATTCTCTACTCTAATGTTATAATTAATAAGACAATAATATATCTATATATATATATTCTCTACTCTAATGTTATAATTAATAAGACAATAATACAGGACTAGATGCCCAAAAAAAAACATTATCTTTTTATTTTAATAATTTTTTTTGGCTTAAAGTGGGCCCTTGGGGGCACTAATTCATTCATCAAAGAGGAAATAGTACAAAGGAAAGCTATACCGACTACTCAGCAGAAACAAACCCGTTACCCAGTAATAATAGAAATAAATGAATAAAGGAAAAAATTAAAAAAGAACTGGCCTTCGCAGGAGCACCTGAAACAATATGAAAACTCAGCTAAAAAAAACAAAAGATGAAACATAAAAATTAGCTTGGCGATCAATCCGAAAAGATAAAAGCTAGAAGATTATCAAGCTATAATCTACCAAAGAAGAGATTACACGTTGGCAGTAGAACTTTCATGGAAGAGGGTCGGTGACTGCATGTCCTCTTACACCGACAAAAGACACTCCGAGTGAAAGGTTGGCGGCAGAGATTTTACAGAAGAGGATCGACAGCAACATATCTTTCGATGGTTGCAACTTCACGCGGATAGAAGACTATCCGAGAGAGTTTGGTGGTGGAGATTTTATGGAAGAGGGTCGATAACAACATATTCACGAAGGAGTGTCGATGGCAGAGTGTGTATCAATGTTAGCTCTGAGTTTTCCTATGGCTGTGTGAAGGATATGAAGGTGAACAACAAGGCCAACTGGAGAGAAAAAAAGGCCAGGTGGAATGGAGCTGTATTCCACCCAAGGTTAGGTGGCTTAAAATTCCATCAAAATGAGTTTTCTTTTTTTTTTTATTTATTTATTTAGACTTCTCAACCAAACAATAGAATGAGAAATTTTAGGAATAGTTTCCTTTCCATTCTTTTCATTATTCCCATAAATTTTAGGAATATGAATTTGGCACGTTCATATCTCAAACTTATTAGGAATAGTAAGTTCACACTTATATCTTTATTACAAGCTATAATTTGCAATTATTTAATTAATAACATAAAATTTGCAAATAGTGTTCTTTCATATTTTATAGATATTGAGCCGTACACCAATTATAGGTGCCCAAAATAAGACTTTAGGCCAAAAGTCCTACAGTCATTTTCACACAAGTCAGAAGCTACATAGCTCCCTAATTGATATGGTGCAAGGGTGAGCAAATCAATTTTCTTTTTAGAAGTGGTAAGATATATATTTCTTATGTCAACCTTTGGGTGAGCTGCAATCTCAATAATTTGTCTCTCATGAAAAAGTGGTTTAATGTGATTAACAGTAAAGACAATTTTATGAGTTAAATAACAAAATTACCACTCAACATTTTGTGTCATAAAATCCACAATTACAGCATAATACAAACTAAGAAGAAAAACCAAAATATCCATTTGATCGAGAGGTGAAACAGAATCTATGAAATCTTCAATGAAATTTGAAACCCAGGCTTAGATAACCAATTTCCAAAATGACAATAATCAAGAAGCAAACCCTACAAAGTTAACCACACAAGAAATCCAAAATCAAAACAAAGCTCCAAAAATCAAAGTAGAGTGAATAAAACCGATTGGAGAATAAAAAAAACCATAGAAAATTAGAGGAAAAGGACCCGCGATAAGCTCATTAGAGATCAACCCAAAAACAAAGACAACCTTATTGCTTCAGTTTTGTTTAGGAGATGGTAGATTTAGTTTTCCTTGTTCTTAAGAAAGAACAAATGCAGAAGTCTTCTTTTTTTTTTTTTTTTTTTTTTTTTTTTAAATAAAAGATAAAACAGAGAAGATTTCACTTTGAGTTGATCGTGATTTTGCTATGATTTAGTACAATGTTTTTGAATTCTTGGTAGTTGATACGGAGTTAAGAGTCACACTTTTGTTATATAAATTAGGCAACTTCACATAAAAGAAAAAAACCCTAATTTTTGATTAATATATATTTTTTTTGGGTAAATATTATCGCATGTTCCTCATTTCTTTCAAATTGGAAGTATCATCTGACTGGCATGAGACATCTGAAATTCCAGTTATATCCTTCAATTTCGTATAAAAAATGATGAAAGTTAACTTCCGTTGCGAGTAGGTGTGTGATGTAACAGGATTTATATTCTCTAATATCAGATTAGTTTTGCTTAAAAAAAAAAGAACGAAGAGGTTAAATTGTCGGAGTTCAAGACAACATATATATATCAGTAGAATTTTTTTTTTTTAGAATTTTTTTTTTAGTTATAGGTATCAATTTAGCCGATGAAAATTTAGTATGTATATTTTTTTATTGTAAAAAATAAAAAAGAGAAAGAACATTAATGATTCACGTATTTTCATGCATTTCAATCCAACGGCTAAAAAAAAATATCTATCCATAGGTAAAGAAAAAAAATACCTATTAGATTGGCAACTATATAAGCACCAATCCAGTATGTTTTTTTTTTTTAACCTATGTATAAGTATCAATTTGGCCAATAAAAATTTAACATGCATATTTTTTTATTGTAAAAAGTAAGAAAGAGAAAAAGCATTAATGATGCACATCGTCAATGATGCACATCTTTTCATTCATTTCATTATAGCCATTGGATCACCACTAGATAATGATTCAACGGCTAAAAAAAAATACCTATCCATAGGTAAAAAAAAAATACCTATTGGATTGACAACATATAGCCAATCCAGTAGATATTTTTTTTTTATCTATGTATAGGTATCAATTTGGCCAATGAAAATTTAGTATGCACATTTTTTTATTGTAAAAAGTAAGAGAGAAAAAAAATATTAATGATACACGTCTTTTCATGTATTTC
This sequence comes from Parasponia andersonii, assembly GCA_002914805.1. NCBI lineage: Eukaryota > Viridiplantae > Streptophyta > Magnoliopsida > Rosales > Cannabaceae > Trema > Trema andersonii. The sequence continues at coordinate 239,291 of JXTB01000120.1, forward strand.
ATTATAGTCATTGGATCACTATTTAATAATGATCCAACGAATAAAAAAAATACGGGTTGGAACCATATATATATATATATAGATATATATATTATGAAATAGCCTAAAAAGAAAAAGAGGGGAAAAAGACATAGTAATTAAAAAAAAGGTAGAGGGGCGTATTCGTCCGATTATAAAAAAGTGATAAAGGCCAAGTTTTTAGTGGCCGGATAGGGGAACTCTTGGCTCTGGTAAAAGACTAGAGTGGTGTTTGGGAATATAATCTCATATAGAATAATTTAGGAGTAGAGTCGAGTAGAGTTGCAGTCCCACCTCAAAGCCAAAAAAAACCCTAACTCCGCCGCTAGCGAGTGAGGAGAGGGAGATGTCGCACTTTGGGAGATCTGGTCCTCCAGACATCAGAGACACTTACTCCCTCCTCGTCCTCAACATCACCTTTCGTATTTACCCCTTCTTTTCTTCTTCGCTCAAACCCTACTTTTTTTTTTTTTTTTCTTTTTCTTTCTTCTGATGATGCTGCTTCCTTTTGTTCCCTTTCCGTAGGTACCACCGCAGACGATCTTTTCCCGCTCTTCGACCGGTACGGTAAGGTCGTCGATGTCTTCATCCCCAGAGACCGAAGGTAACTCTACTCCAACTTCTCTCTTACTAAAATTAGGGTTTTCGTGGTTTTTTGATTTTTTTTAATTTATTTTTTATTTTTATTGTATTTTTTTTTTTGAATTATTGGGTTTAGGACTGGAGAATCTCGAGGGTTCGCGTTTGTTCGGTACAAGTATGCGGATGAGGCGCAGAAGGCCGTGGAGAAGCTTGATGGTTTGTCTGATTTCTTATTTGTTTGTATAAATTTGATTAATTCTTTTATTTCTTGGTTTAATTATTTTTCTTTATGATAATATTTAGGAAGAGTTGTGGATGGTAGAGAGATTATGGTTCAATTTGCCAAGTATGGCCCCAATGCCGAGCGAATGTAAGTTTCTAATGGTGTTTCTTGTTGAATTTTTTGGTGTTTAAAGACAGCTTTTTTTTGGTGGATTCTTTCCTTCTTTTTTTTTTAGTTATCGTTTTATGTATCTGTTTCTTTGGATTCTGCTTCATTTTTAAGCCATTTCTGGGTTCTTTCGGATTTTAACTATTAGTTTCGTTTAAGGGTTTGACATAAAGTTGAAGCTGTTCTTTTGTTTTCAGTCATAAAGGGAGGATAATTGAATCGGCTTCAAAACTCAGAGCCAGATCGAGAAGCCGTAGCCCTCGTCCAAGGTGAGTATCTTCTTCTGGTAAATTTTCTAGGCAATTTGGGACAGGCCATGAGTCTCTACACATTGTGGACTGTATATAAGTTCTATGTAATCTGAAACTTCAAAATAATTAGTGTAGAACTAGAAGCTGACCATATTTATTTCAAGTTTTAAGAATTTCCTCTGTTGGGTAAACATTCATGCTTATTAGTTATTGGTGCATCTGCGGGTGGAATGTGTAAGAGGTGCGTAAAACAATAACAGCAACAGGATTTGTCACCCAAGAGTTTTCATGATACATTTTGGAAATTAATAACTAGTCTTTCGAAGCCAGTACTATAACTCAGCAAGTCACTGCTATCTGCAGCAATTGATTAGACACATTTTCAGGTACCGCGACGAGTATAAGGACAGGGATAGGAGGAGAAGTCGTAGTCGAAGTAGGGACAGATATGACCGGGACAGGTACAACAAGAGTGAGAGAGAGCATCGTTATCGTAGCAGGAGCCGCAGTGCAAGTCCAGACTATGAAAAAGACCGTGGGAGGGCCAGATATGATGATGAACAGCGCAGCCGGAGCCGCAGCCGGTCCTATGGGAGGTACAAGATACTCATTTTATTTTTCTTTCTTATACTCATTTTATTTTATTTTTCTTATTTAATGCTGTGTATGTTTTGTCTGATTGACAATTGGTTTTATGTCTAAAGTGCCTCCCCTGCTCGGCGTAGTCGTAGTCCTAAATCTCATAGGAGCCCATCTCCTCGAAGGACACCTTCAAGGGATAACCCTGAAAAATGTGATCTTAATGAGCGTTCTCCAGTTTCAAAAGATGCTTCACCGCGTGGTAGACCGGTTGATTCTCGAAGCCCTTCTCCTCGAAGATCTGATGCTGATGTAAGTTCGTTCATAACCAAGTGCTCTTTGTTTTGTGCTCTTTATTTATTCTTTTATTTTTCATTTTTTATTTCCCTGTAATGTGGCATTACTTCAGGGTGAGGTCCTTTTCTGTAAGTTTTTTGATGTTGGGTCTTCTATTCTGCAGGAATGATGGAGCGGCATATACAATGTGATGAGAATATAATCTAAGATCGAGGCATCGTGTCTGCATGCATACTGGGGAGAAATAGTTGAGTTGCATGTTATCGCTGTATCGAATGTTATTTGACTGCCGTGCAGTTTTTTTGAAGGTTAAACGTTTCTATGTTGGACTCAGTCCTTTAACTGTTTAGGTTTGATGGTAGATTCTGTACTTTGATAGACATTGTACTTGGTGTTACCTTATGCGCTTGTGGTGACTTTTAGTAGGGTGTTAGGAATTCCTGCCTATGGCTGGATTCTTACTTTGTTAACATCATTATATCTTTTGGTGTCTGTGTATCTTTTTATGTGCTTATTCTCTTTCCTTGGCGAGGTCTGTGTGTTTGTTTTCTTGACGTTCTTCTGAGTATGTTTTTTATTCTTGAAAATGATATCTTCATTTACTCAGATTGGTCCGTATGCTGGCCTTATATAGTATGTTCGGGAAGAGCGAATGTGACTGAATCACAAGATGATGTACTAGCTGTTGGTGCTGTTTATACTGGTAGATGTCAATTTGATTGCTGGTTGCAGTCTACAATATCTTACCAAATTATCTTGATGATGATATTCTTGTTGGTAAGAGTAATAACTCATGATTTTACGAAGTCTTGTATCAATGGGGTTTCTTACTTCTGATCTGATCAAATTTTTTTTCTACACTGTTTTTTAAAATTTTGGTCCTGCAAAGGCGTCCCGGGTTGCTGTGGTTGCCGAAAGGCCGTGGGAATTCACATGCCAATAAATGTAGCTGATGCAGTTTATATGAAACACATATGTTGGGGTTATCAGCTAGCTGTTGGTGGCTATATCTTTGTAGGGACTGGCCAATATATGTGAGTTGCAGCCCTAGTCGCAGTATTAGTGTTTATAATATTGATACTGTGACGTGGACTTTCTAGCTAAATGAAATAAATATTTCCTATTACTCTTTTATATTATAACACTAGATGGTTTTTAACTGTACCTACAAAAATATGAATGCTGCTTAGTTGTCGTTTTGTGGTCTCCTTTTTTAATTTGCTTAGCTTCCTAGCCTTGCTGCCAACATAACGAACATAGGGTATTAATAGGCGTGGTCACGAATGAGCACCGGAAAAAGTGCCGAGTTTCTGAAACTATGGTCAGGGCTTTTGTTTTTTAGTTTTGGATACCTCTGTTTTAGAGGGAGAAAATGATCATGTTGTCCATTTCTCTCTACGTAAGAAAAGAGGATTGGTAACTTGAAGAGAACAATCTCAAAAGTCTGAAGGCCAATGCAAAACGTTATCAAAAGATGAAATGGTGAATTTGGATATGAAAGTAGAGTATATGCTTCAATATTGTCCGGTGTTTGGAGGGCTTGCATTTTTCTTTTTAGGGTGAAGCCTGCAATTGATGATGTGCTACGGTGGAATAACACTGGTGTTTGGATTCACACTGAAGCATTTCCAGGGAACAATCGGTTGTGTGCTGTGGCCTCCAATAATCCAATCCATTTTTGGAATGATTATGTTAGTTTCTTTTGACAGAACTAAGCAACAAGTATAAGAGATTTTGACTGTATTTGCATTTGGAAGTTGGGTTCGCAAGTGTACGCATGGTGAACTGGAAGCTTAGGGCAAGTTTGAGCGAGGTACAGGTAGAGTTTCATTAAGGGCGTGGCTTGTGCCATTGTCCTAAATGCACAATACCCCCCTGTTGTATTTAGAAACATCCAGCAAAAATGTTTTACCAATATTCACGATGCGAGGGTCATAGTTCGGATGTTGGTATTGCTAGGCTTGAAAAACAGTTATGTCAATCCCGTCTTTTTTCACTTTTGTTATTTATTTCTCGCTTTCTGTTTATTCTTGTTTAAGCTCCTTGTACCAGAAACTCTTCAGAAGACAAGGTAGATTAATTCGCTCGTTCTATGAACAAAAGCACCCCCAGCTGAGGTTGCTATGGTATCTGCCGAGTATTTGAGGATTTTCCAGCAAACAACAGGGATGGATATACTCGACTTACCGCTTCTTTTTCTCCCATCGGAGGCGATGACTATATTGTTTAAATCTTAAAGCTTACGTTGAATGGGTAAGGGAAAATCCCCTATCTCAGACATGCACGAAGTTTATCACAGGTTATATATCAGTGTTGAACCACATCCGATTGTGCCTTCCTGAGCCGTTAATTTGATTCAAGTGATACAAATTCTGGCGTTCTTTAGTGTTCCATACGCTCTAAAGTAACCTTTCCAATCCGGTCTATCTAATGTTCAAGAGTGGAACTATTAAGGTTTGGCACTCAAATAATTCAATAAAATTAACTTTAAACTCAATTTTTTAGAGTAAAGCTTTCCAAAGTTCCATAATATTGGAGTTAAATTCCTTAGAGTCTCTTAATATTAGTTTTGTTAGAAAAAAAATTATTTTTATTAATTATTTTTTATTATTAAGTCTTTTTTCTTTTATCTGTGACTTTTAGGTATTTATTATTTTCTTTTTATTTTATGTTAATCATTTTTATCCAAGATGTTTATTTCAGCGAGGATAAAATTAGAAACAAATGAAAATTATCATTTGAAAGAATGAAAAAAAAGAGTTTGGATTTTTGTTTTCGTTTAAGACAGAGAGAAGAAATTAAAAAATTTTATTGGGTTTCAATATGGATCTATCTTAGTTTAAATATTCATATTTCTAGAAGAGAGATATGTATTTTGTTTTGCTTAATTTATAGAGGACATGTGAATATGTTCTCTATAAATTGAGCAAAAAAATGTTGATACTATATAGGTTTTTTTTTAATCATCTTTATAAGGACTTTTAAACGAGTGTGAGATTGCTTTGAAAAATAAAATTGAAAGAACTGTAACTAAAAGAAAAATAAGATGAAAAAAGATATAATTAGCTCTATAAATCTTGATTAAAAGAAAAAAGAGATGTATATCTCTTTTCTAGATATATGAATACTTGTACTAACGTAGATCTATATTTGAACTCAATAAAATTTTCTAATTTTTTATTTCCGTCTTGAACGAAAACGATAACCCCAATTCTTTTTTTCTTTTTATTTTTTTAAATAATAATTTTTCTTTATTTCCAATTTTATCACTAATGAGATGAGCACTTTTTAAGTAAATGCTAATTGATAACAGTTTTGGATAGAAAAGATTAAAATAGATTAATGTGAAGCAAAAATATAATAATGAGGACTTAAAAGTTCTGTAAAAAAAAATATATATATATTTTTTTTCCTAACAAAACTAATATTAGGAGATTTCAGAAAATTTTGATCTAAAAAATTAAGTTCAATATTAATTTTACAAAATTATTCTAAATTCAAAGATTTTGTTTAAAATAATTTAGTTCAGGATTAATTCTGCTGAATTGTTCCGAGTTTAAGATTTTGACGACTTAAATATTGCATCGCACTCTTCACACCAGAAATTTGAAACTATATTGTTGTAAGGAATATTCATTTGTGGAGTAATTGAAGAGGTCAACATCTTTTGCTTTTGTTATCCGTTTGGCTGTGCTAAAGACTAAAGTTGGCATAAATTTCTAATTGATTCAACAAATTGTCTCTTTCTCCCTGGGAAGAGTTAGTTTATTTATTTATTTTTTTAATGGGTTTATGTATAAGTATACATAAAATGTCAATATCATAACAAATGTATTTAATTGTAGTTAGGAATAGTGACGTCAGTGTTGAGCATAAAATGCCAGTGAAACATAAAACAAATAAACTTCACAGAGGATTAAGACCGAGTGTTTCAGTACTACGTGGGCAAAAGCATAGAAGTTTACAATAAATTCAACGCCCCAAGTACAGAGGATTTTAAGATATAATATTATCAGTTAGAGAGCAGAGCAAACATAGTAAAAATCTCACTAACGAATAAACTAGAAAATAGAAAACATCTTAGACAGATAATATCACAATATTTCGTCAAAAAAAAGAAAGATAATATCACAATAAAGTAGAATAGGTTACTTGGTCAAAATCATATCGTGATTAAACTATAAGTTATGAAGCAAGTCAGTCTAGAGGCTACTTTCGTTAATCGGCATGATATGATCTCCGCATCTTAGAGCCACATTAGAGTATAAAGTTACCAATTGACTCGGTTTTCTGCTCCATTCTTATATCATTAAATTAAATGCAAACCCTAGACTAATTTGCTAACTGATGATCTTTGCGTACTAAGCAAATCTACTTCTTAGGACATAGACAACTAACAAGTAATAACTTCTCTGAGTAGGATTGGAACCAAGTGACCGAAGCGTGGATAATTGATTAAAATAATGGGTCCTTTTTTCACGCCGCTCCTTAAGATAATGATGCTCGATTAGGCATGACAGCCAGAAGAAAAACACATTTCAATTTAAAAAGTGTTACTGCATCTTTAGAATCATGACATGAGAGTTTAGAGTTTAGGCTAACTCCAACTTCAATAATATTCATAGCTTAGCGCTATACAAACGCCATGGAAGCTTCAATCTCACAGAAAATTTTCGCTTTAACTTTCTTTGCCCTGTTTGTTGCACCGACCATTGTTGATGGTGATAATTCTCGTTCCTCAACTGATCAAGAATCCGGTGCTCTTCTCAAATGGAAAGCCAGCCTCCAAAACTACTCCGTTCCACTACTAACTTCATGGTCTAATGACTCCTCTAAGTACTCTTTCATCCAACCCCAACAACCGACAGTAAACGGTACGAGTCCGTGCACCTGGTTCGGAATTTCTTGCAACGAAGTCGGAAGTGTTGTCAAAATTAACCTTACAAAATCTGGTTTGCAAGGTACGCTCCATGAATTTCCATTCTCTTCCTTCCCTAATCTCGAGTACTTCAACCTCAGCACCAACTCAATCTCTGGTACAATCCCACCTCAAATCTCTTCCCTCTCCGAACTCATTTATCTTGATGTCTCCACCAACAAAATAAGTGGATCCATTCCTTTAGAAATCGGGAATTTATCCAATTTGGTTGAACTCTACATGGATTTCAATGATCTCACGGGTTCGATCCCTTCGACTTTTGGAAGCCTTAAAAAGCTACAAGTGTTGTCCATCCGTGAAAATAATCTTTCTGGTCCAATCCCGGAATCTTTGTATGATCTAAGAAACCTTTCCTACATTCGTCTATATCGTAATAATCTTTCGGGCCCAATTTCATACCATATTGGAAGATTGAAGTCTCTTGTTGGTCTAGAGTTGTGGGAGAATCAACTCAATGGAACTCTCCCAACTTCACTTGGCAATTTGACCAAATTAGAGATTCTTTATATCCGTGACAACAATCTCTCTGGCTTCATCCCTCCGTCAATACAAAATCTCACCAAGCACCAAGTTGACCGTGCTAAGACTTGCCAGAAACAAATTCATCGGATATTTGCCCCAAGACATATGCCATAACAACTTGCTTCAGACCTTCACCGCAAATGGGAATTATTTTGTTGGCCCAATCCCCAAAAGCTTGAAAAATTGCTCAAGCTTGTATAGACTCACCCTCCAAAAAAACCAACTTACTGGAAATATATCTGAAGATTTTGGTGACGTCTATCCGGACTTAGACACAATAAACCTAAGCAACAATAACTTCCATGGCGAAGTTTCGCCTAGTTGGGGGATGTCCAAAAAGCTAGGAGATTTTAGAATTGGTGGGAACAAAATCTCTGGTACCATACCACCAGAGATTGGAAACTTATCTCAACTCTCTATACTTGACTTTTCCTCAAACCTTTTAGTAGGTGAAATTCCTAAGACGTTTGGGAAACTGACTTCTTTGGTGAAATTATACTTGAATAACAATAAACTCTCCGGTGGTGTACCTCCTGAACTTAGTTCATTAACTCACCTTGAGTCTCTTGACTTGTCCTCAAACAGTTTGACCGAGTCAATCCCCCGAAGCATATGGCTTAACTTCTTGAATCTCTACAACATGAATATGAGCAACAACAAATTGGGTCACGAAATCCCATTTGAGTTCGGGAAGTTGGGTCATCTCTCGACCCTTGATCTGAGTTATAACTGTCTCATAGGAAAGATACCAACCGAGTTCTTGGGGTTAAAAAGCTTGTTGACTCTAAACCTCTCCCACAACAACCTCTCTGGCAATATTCCTAGCACCCTTGAACAAATCCCTGGATTGTTGTACGTTGACATATCCTACAACCAATTGGAGGGCCCTCTTCCAGACAACAAAGCTTTTCTTAACGCTTCAATTAAAGCTTTTGAAGGAAACAAAGGGTTGTGCGGCAACGTTGCCGGCCTAAAGCCCTGCTATCCGGTATCAAAACGCAGCCACTATGTCGAGTATTACACTGTCGTTTGTCCAATTCTAGGAGTTCTTCTCTTTGTTCTTTGTTTACTTGCCTTGTTTTTACGAAGAAAGAGGAAGAAACATGCGAAAAAAGACCAACAGTTGGAAATGGTCAACCAAAAACCTCTATTTTCGGTATCAAGCTTCGATGGCAAGAAACTGTACGAAGAAATCATGAGAGCAACCGAAGATTTTGATTCGGCTTATTGCATCGGCAGAGGAGGAGTCGGAAGCGTTTACAGAGCGGAGCTTCCTTCTTCTTATTCATCATCAGCAACAACAACCTTATTAGTAGCCGTTAAGAAGCTTGAAAAAGGTGGTCAAACTAGGTCGTTGACCTTGTCATCCCATAAAGAGTTCTTGAACGAGGTGCGGGCGTTGACCAAGATACGACATCGTAACATCGTGAAGCTTCATGGGTTCTGCTGTCATTTGAGGCACTCGTTCTTGATCTACGAGTACCTTGAAAAGGGTAGCTTGAGTTCAAAGCTGAGAAACGACAACGAAGCCAGAGAGTTGGATTGGAGCAAGAGAGTGAATGTCATTAGGGGCGTGGCCGATGGGTTGTCGTACATGCACTCAGAGTCCTCTCCACCGATTGTTCATCGAGACATATCCACCAAAAACATATTGCTAGGCTCAGACTATGAGGCTTGCATTTCGGATTTTGGTACTGCTAGGCTTCTAGAGCAGGACTCATCTAACTGGACTGTCCTTGCTGGTACTTTCGGCTATGTCGCACCAGGTAATACCTATTACTCTACATGTCTTTGAAATTATTTAATTCAATCTTTTTTTTTTTAAAAAAAAAACGAAAACCTTTTTCATTTGATCAATCTTTGCGCAAATTAATATCCATGCTTTGAAAGTAAAATACCAAAGGATAAAAGTGTCCTTGATCAAACTATCCCGTCATTTTATTTTTATGGTTCTCAAAAAGCTAGGGGAAAAAAAAGAGAATGAAAATTGTGTGATAGAATGTTTTAAAACGAGGATTAGTAATTTTGCTAATACCTAAGTTATTGAAAAGATCTCATTTTGATTCGTAATTTTGTTTTCAAGTTTTGTCTCAACTTTTAAACTTATCCTTTGTTAGTCCGTTTTAATGTGTTCTTTTAATTTCTTAACAGGAAAAAGGACTAAATTACAAAATATTAACTCCGGTATGGAATTACCGGTTTCCCCTTAGTTTTAACAGATTGTTAATGGTATGTATAAGTTTTCAGGGTTCAAGCAAAAAAGAAAAAAAAAACTTCAGGGACTAAGGTGGGGAATAGTTGTAAAGTTTTACGGATCTGGAAAAAAAAATAAATTAGAGGAGTACTAAATTCACTCTCTAAAACTATCTCTAACCAAAACTCTATTTTAGAGGATCAAAATTCTATTTTAGAACTGTCAAACAACCTTACTCTATACATATATATATATATATATATATATATATATATATATTTTTTTTCTATATCTGGCCGGTTATTTCAAATACTACATTAAAAAGAATATACTCTATACCAAACTTAATGTTTATTTTTTTTTTACCCAAGTCTCCTTTTAATCCTTAGGATATATGTAGAAATTAACTTTTAAAAGATGACATTTTTGGAAATTTGATAATAAATGAAAAAAAAAGCACAGTGCAGTATGTGTATACGTGTGTGTATTTTTTGTTTTTTTTTTTCCCAAAATTGGAAGCTCCTATCTGTTTTTTTTTTATTATTTATTATTTATATTTTTAATAAACGTCATTTTAGTTATACAGATAATGTCTATATGTGTGTTTTAATAAACGTGTTTTTTCCCCTCTTTTTGTACCTTTATTTTTTGGAGTAATTTGATATGCTAACTTGACAGTGAATTTTTCTAAACGATCTTCAAAGGCATTATTTTAAATTTTAAAGAATGCAAAGATTTTAGAGGGGGAAAAAAACCCAAAACCAATGGAAAGTTCTTCAACTATTTTTTTCAAACACCATCGTTATTATCTCTTATTAAATAAAGAACTATGATATCAAACTTTGGTAATTGGTCGGTTAGGAAAATATAAATAAACATTTAGAAAGAGTATTTTCATCAGAATTTCGTCGACTCATGCACCATATATATTTGACTATAGATTTTGAATTAATGCACATTGCACAAGTTGTTTTGTCTCCGCTCATGATTTGAGAGCGACATAATTATTGAATACATTATGATCACTTAGTTTTTCTTTCATTTTCATGAATTTTTGGAATATATATTGTAGAGTTTGCTTACACGATGAAGGTGACCGAAAAAGGTGACGTGTATAGCTTTGGAGTGTTGGTAGTAGAAGTGATTAAAGGACGGCACCCGGGCAGTCTAATCTTATCTTTGTCATCGCCGGTGAAGAGGGGCGGCGTAATGCTTGAAGAAGTGTTGGACGACCGCCTTCCACCCCCATCCAAAGAAACTTTGGATCAACTAGTTGATATCTTAAAGCTTGCAATTGCGTGCTTACATGAGAACCCACAATCTCGGCCAACCATGAAAGATATTTCCCAAATTCTGTCCACCCTCCTTGCCAGTTCTTAACACTAATACACATTCACACCTAGTTTTACAAATGTTGCGTGTTTCAGTTAATGGTTAGAATACTTGGATATAGATGTGAATTATGTAAACAGGAACAACGTACTCAGGCTCAGAAGTACTACTCTAATTAATGTAGCATGTCGAGCATTTACACATATATAATGTTTTTTTTTTTTTTTCAATAACTAGGTACAAAGTGTTGTATATAAGGTAAAAACGTATATATGATCTTTTAAATGGAAAGCAAATCTTGACTTGGTCGAAGAAAAAAGAGAGGAAGCTCTTATGAGAATGGCCGCCCACAAACACACTGTTACTCAGTATTACAGCTCAAAGGTCTGAGTATAAACATTCAAAGTCGGGGAACTAGTGCTCAGGCATGTATTCCTAAATACAGCCTAGTTAGGAGCAAGAACACTCATACCAAAGTAGGAAAGACCCTACCTGGTCTCCGAGATTATCCGACTGAGAACTTACTGTTGGAAAAAATGGGTTAAGGAAATAATTTGTGCTTGGCTTAGGCTTGGAAGCCATTTTCATGGACCATTTGGGAAATGGGTTAAGGAAATTTAAAGATTAAATTTGTTATAAAACCCATTTTCATGGACCATTTTGAAGCTAAAAATTGAGTGGGACCCACATCTTGTTGATGAAAGATCTTAGTGAATTCTTGTTCTCCTCCGCGAGAACATCGATTTCGTATATTTATACGCTCAAAATGGTGCACGGATGAATGAGAAATTGTTGCTCAAAAGTGCACCATTGAAATGGAAAATGAAAGGAAAATATTAGAGTCCCACATTGATGGGAAATGCATGGTGCAAGTGGTTTATATAGAACCTTGTTTTGTGATGATGGTAAGAATAACTACTACAGATGCTCTCTCAGGCGCGCAAGGGGGTGCAAATTTTCGGGGTTGAGCCTGAATTTGCATGGGCTCGTGTGTGCCCGCACCTGCAGACACAAATGTCGGGCCAAAACTTGGACCATAGTAAGCCCAACTTTTTATTGTGGCCCAATATATATATATATATATATATATATATATTTGACTATTTTGAACCAAAATGAACGCTTTTGGATGTTGAAACTGCCATGCAATAAAACTGGCTGGAAAACGTTTTGAGATTAATGGAAAACTTTCTGGTTTTGCTACCAAGTCCCCCCCTTGGAGACTATAAAAGGTGAGCTTCCCCTCCTCATTCTACACACCAAAAAAAAAACAGAAGCCTTCTTCTCTCTGCCTTTCTCTCTCAAGTGTTCTTAAGTTCCTCAGTTTTTCTAGCTAGAGTTCTAGTGTGTTTGAGTTCAAAGCTATCCAGTTCGTAGAGTAGAGGTGTTGGTGCTGCACCTGCTGCTCTTCGTTGTTGTATCCTGGGAGACTGATGCTTGCAAAATCCTCAAGCATTCTGGTGGAGGGAGCGAATCAGTTTTAAGGACTCTGTGTGGAACACAAGCCTCGACGGTTAACAATCTTTTATTTTAAAGTGCTGCCGAAATTCTACTCAAAGTTAGAGCATAATATTTTGGTAACATTATTTATTGAAAAATTTATTATAAACGTTTGTAACCTTATATATTGCATATTACAAGTATTCTGATACTTACAAGTTACAAAATTCAAGAGATAATAACTTACCCCACCCATAGAATGCTGAACACTTGAGAAAATATTACTAATAGCCAAATTTTATGTATAGAGAAAGCATATAATGAAAAGTTAATGGACTAACATTATGTTTATCTACTTTTTTTTCACTTAAAATTTAACTACTTAAACTAAAAAATAAGGAAGGGGAGAGGGCTGATAACACATCACCCCACACACAAAAATAAATAACTGAATGAAAAGTAATAAAAGCAATCCCCCAGTGTGCTTCCAAGTACTAGGGATAAGATCCCCCAGTGCTTCCAAGCATTAGATGAGATTTCTATGTGCTTCCGAGTACTAGGGATAATACTCATGTGCTTTCAAGCACTAAGGATAATAAGGTAGTTGCTCCTAGGTCACTCTATAGCACGGGCTTGCCTGACCCTAGGTCACTTCATAGCACTAGAGTGACCTAGCAAAATTGCTAGTCTAATATCCCTCTATGTGCTTCCGAGCACTTCAGTAATGTATCAAAGATCGCAAGAGCCAAGGTCGCTTTATAGCACTAATGCAATTTATCAAGAGGCCATTGTTTATAGGACTTTACGATACTAGGAGAATCTAGCGATATAAGTTAAGTCTAGGATTTGGTTAGTTCTTGAATCCAAATGCCATGACCTGAGTATTAATGGATTAGCTCTCCTATATCTAAACTGAACCTAATGCTACCTATGCTTGGATCCTCATAATGATCTAACTAAGGGAGAAATTATAAAGAATGCTCAGACCATACTCGAAGATTTTGAGCATCGACAGAAGAGTACTTGCAGAAACTTTACAAAAATCACAATCCCAAGTAAAAGAAAAAAAAAAAAAGAAAAATAAAAACATCCACTTGAAAGTAATGTGTATATATACTATGAGCAAATTATTTAGATAAAAGAGAGGAAGAGAAGAGAACCGTAAAGGGTCAGTTGTCCTTACAATATAAAACAGGGGCCCGACCATCCGGACCCTAAAGAAATTGAAAATAAACAAAAAAACCTATATTATTACAAAGTTAACCCATGCATAGGTGAGCTTAGCTAGCTGGACTGGTTAATGGGATCTGGTTGTTCAATGGAGTAGTTAGCACCTGATTAGTTGGAAGAGGTAGCTTGGGCCTGTTGCACTCCTGAATGTCCGGAGTTATAACTATATTTTGCTCTTCCAGGAATAAGAATTCCAAGTCTTGGTACTGGTTAACCATCGTCGCATTTAGGTTTTAAAAGCCCAACTCATATGTGTCCCACCAAGGGTCTGAGTGATAGTATTGGGTGGCTATCTCATCCTCCACAATGGCTTTCTTGACCTCATCTGAGACAATAGTCTTTAGTTCTGACTTGAGACTGCCGATATGGCGTTCTAATTCGATATTAGCCTTCTTCTCCTCACTCAAATGATTCTCAGCATTGTTGGCCTTTTTTATATAACTTGTGTTATACTTAGAAAGATATCTCCCAACCATAGTTGACAAGTCCCTCATGCGTTCATACATAAGTTCATTCATGAAGGCTTACTATTTGAGTAGAAAAATGATTATTTGGAAATTGCAATTGTAAAAGAAACAAATTAAAGGAATCAAATCTATCCAAGATGCATACTTCGAGCAAAGAGTGACAAAGTCCCTTTCTGAGTGCCTCTAATAGTCCTCAACTAGCTAGTCTGAACAGACTACATGCATCTTGTCCATTGGCCTCTTTAGGAACGTTTTCAACCATTGAGAAAGTGGCTCGTCTGGATAAGGCGTGTCCATCAGCCTCTTAGTAGGGTAGTCCAAGGACCGTGTAGTCCGATTAGCAGAGGCATAGGAAAGCTCGAAGGTCCTAAAAGGTGTACTATGTAGAAGGGTTAGCCTCGAGTTACTCCCTCGTGAATTCTGACCACAACCCTCATAAGCCTAGTTTCAGGAGAGGAAGGTGTGCAAGTTAGGGTCCATACTCGACATATGGTACTCTGTAAGAAGAAAAATTGAAAATTAGATAAAGAATTAGCCTATCAATCTACTTATAAAAGATCCTCTCTAATGGAGCCTTACTTATTAGAGACACTTAGTTGCTGAGGAGAGGCTATTGGATTTATTAGCAAGGATCGGGCCTAGCTAAAAAGGTGGCAGTGAAGCATCCCTGCCTTTTAGGGATCGTCACCTCTGTAGCTATTCCCTAACTATTCTTTAAACACATAATATCCTAATTCCCCTCTTACACTAATTAATCAATTAGAGTTGTCAACCGAGAATTCAAATGTATTCACAAACTCGTTTTCAAGGAATAAGTAAAAACATCTAGATAAGCTAATATGTTACTTTTAATATAAATTGACTAAATTCATTAAGTTTAGTTATTCTCACACAAAGGTTGCACAAGTCACATAGGTATATTCCTATCCTATGCAAACTTATCCTAAACTAGGTAATCTTATGTTGTTCTACCTATATCCAAACCTAAATTTCCCTTCCAAGTTCATAAAAGTTTCACTCAACAATCTATTTAGTGATCAATTAAATAGAAGCAATAAGCATATGGTAAAACAAATAACTCAACAATGGATTTAATTAATAAAAGAGGAGAGAAATAAATAAACACAAGTAATTAGATTGGTTCATATAGTAAAGCTAGACAGAAAATATTTAGTTCATAATATAAATTGAGAATAATAGCATTTCAATACAATAGAATTAAGAAATACAAATATAAAAGAGAAAAGAGTTTTAGAATTCCCCCCTTTGAAGAGCTTGAAGGTGTTCATAGAGGTTATCAATCTCTTCCTCTAAACTTAGCTTTTACTATCTTGAATCCTCTCTTAAAGGTTTGTTCTCAACAATACTACTCTCTAAATATGGAAAATATAAAGAAAAGCTCACAATAAAATGAAAAAAGGATGATATGAACAAAGAATGATATTGATGTTATGGAGGAAATCAAGAAATAGAAGCTTAGAGCTTGTAATCTTCTCCTTCTTCCTCTCCTTCCATAGCTATCTCCATCTCTCTTTCTCTCTATTCTAACATACCTCTTTCAACCTCAAAGATAGAGTTTTAAAGACAAGGCTCGTGCAAATCTAAGTCAGGTCAAATCTAGACCCCTGGATTATCAAAAAGTTAATATCAGCTATCAATTATGGACCTAGGACTCAAACGGTGGTGCTGCGGTATTGTTTTTGGTACTACGGTGCCAAAAATTCCTAAGACTTGGCACTGTGATGACACTTTTTGGCACCCCAGCACCACTTTTCTGCTAGTTTGACGTCTCAGCTTCCAGGGTATGCCATTTTTTCTTTTTAGCGTTGATTTGCCTCATTTTCATTGCGTTACGACTATATCGAATTCAACTTCAATCTCAATAGTTTGAAAAATCCATTTGTGAGCCATAAATTTATCTTATTTTGTATCAAATACCGTTGTTTCATTCTTCTATCAATATAAATAAATAAAACATCAAAACAACAAGAAAAATACTTAAAAGAAATTAATATAAACAAGAAATACGTCAAAACTTAAGGAATATTAGCACTAGATAACTCCATTGTTATGGACTTAACGGTGCACGCCCCTTGGCATTTGGCCACCTATGATGTTGTCCTAAGACACCCTAGCATAAAACCAATCTCCCTTTCCCTACTTGTGAGACATGTCTCGACCAAGAATCGGAACAGTGTGCCTAGAGTTGTCGCCTTCCACGTAGGGAGTCTCGGAGGAATATGCTTGGTAGTATTATAACCCCCGGCTATGTGGTGCATTCTTAAGCTGGTAAAGGTAATTGAGCATATGAAGGGTAATGTTTGGCCAACCCTGAAGCCTAAACATGACCCAGAGGCCAATTAAAATCTCCCATCTATTTGGGTTTAGCTAGGTTGGACAGATTTGGCACTTAGAAAAAAAGTCGTAGAGGAAGAGGTGAAGTGGGAGCCTCAATCTGACCTTGAAAAAACCTAAGTATAAGGTTATGCAGCTCGCTTGTGATTAGCTTGGGACATCCTCTTCACCCGACGAGAGAAGATGGATGCCATCTAGAATTTCATAACAGAACCAACACTAAATAGTCGGTGCTATACTCTGTTAGCGGTCTAGCTCACTCAGCCTTACCGAGCACAAGATCACCCATTTTTACCCTAATAGCTTGTCCTTGACCCTGACGACCCCTTGCTATTTGGTCGCTCACGTTTGAAGGTTTCGATTTGGAACTTGGTCTTGGCTCTGAATGGATGCAAGAATGAAGTACCAAACTCGAATTATCAAGCTATTTCAATTTAAAACTAGCAATTCGTCCCTAGTCTCTTCTAAATCGGACATGAGATATAAACCTTATGAGATAGAAGCTGAGCTCAGCTAAAAGCATCTACAACATTGGGCCTGAGCCATCGTAATTTGCAGGAACTATTACAAGCTTGGATAAGTTGGGCTAGAGACTATCAAACCTAATCGGGGACAGGCTAAGCAAGGCTAGTTCGTGATCCAAGGTGGCGTTGTTTTCATTGTTAAAATAGTTGTTAGTCCTTTTAACAGCTACAGGGAGTTGCTTGTCTAGAATAAAGAAAAGAGGATGGTCAGGGATAGCAACTGTAGTGCTGACCACAAAGGCCTCACCTTGTACATGACCAGGACCGATAAGGTCATGGTCAGCTACTTGATCCTCGACCTCATTTATGCTAGGCTCGGACCCCGATACCACCTCCCCAACATTTTCCGAGAAAACTAGGTCAATCGCAGGTATCAAAATGGGACCTGGAACAACCCTTTCTGGAAATCTCTAGGATATTCCTGAGTGGTTGGATCCGTTGTTCTTTAGCCATTACTCTAACCAGGTGAAAATCCCAAGAACCTGAAACCCAAAAAATAAGGGAAATGAAATGGAAAATAGAATGAAGAGGAGGAAACCTGGGTTTTGAACCTAAAAACTTACCAAACGGAAGTGTTTGAAAGTCTAGGGTGTGGAAAATCCTAAAGAAGCCCTTGAATAAGAGAACTACAAAAATCAATAAATCCACAGGTTAAAACGTTGCAAAGGAGTAATCTATAAGGAATCTTATAGGAATTCATAGAGAAGGAAAAAGAAAACTTAAAGTAACTCAATTACTCGAAAGAAATCACTCAAAAAGATTCTGAAAAATAAAGCGATAGAGAAGAAGAGAGCTTTGAAGGATTTGAAAATGGGAGTAAAATGGAGAAGATAGAGTAAAATAAAGAATGCAAAAATGTAGAAGCCTATTTCTAGGCTTGAATAGTGAAACAATACAGCCCTTAGATCAAAAGTAAAGAGCCACGTGTCGACGGATAGTGTAGAGAGTTTGAAACTATGAAGTATAACTCCTTGTATTCCTTGAGAGAAGTGAGAAATAATTTTGGCCATAGGATAAATTTAAAGGCCGTGTGGATGACAGTGATTAGTCGTGTATGGCACACGAGCCAGCCAGGTTAATAATAGAGGCATATCATACATTCCTGAGAAAAGAGTGACATCACAATTAAGGCTTAGTTATGATACAAAGATTGTGAAGATCTTGATAAATTACCCTTTGACATGATTGTTACCAAATACTGATCACGTTTGAAGCAAATGAACAACAGACTAGAAGGGTAACACCTCGGGCATACTTGGTCAGCACTTGGATAAGCATAAAAAGAAGTCCAATAAATTTGAGAGAGGTGTTACAAAGTTCTCGTGCCGAGCAAGTCACAATGAGAACTTGAGTGGCAGATATTGAGGATAATTTTTCCAAACTAATCGGAAAATGACACGTTTGTCAGGGCAGAAATGAGTCATAATAATATATCCAAAATGACACCATACTCCACCAGCTGACCAATCCCACCATGGTATAGGGCCAAGTGTTGGCTACATCCTACCACAAAGGAATATCCGAGCAAGGCTTGGGCAGAAAGTGCTCGGCCATAGCACTAAACCAGGTTTGCTAATAGAAAGAATAACCCTGGTCAGAATTCATACCATGTCTCAACCAGTTGGGTACCCTTAGTAAAAGACTAATAAGAGACTAAGAAATAGTCGACTACCACATAGCGACGTAGCTCCGACCAAGAGGAAAAATAAGGACGACGTGAGCTAAAAAAAAGGCCAACACCTGACTCAATCACACATACAAATAGGTAGGTGGGATTTCCTTCTACCTTTTTAGGGACATGTAAATATCAACCCTAGATTTTAAAGGACCACAAAGCCACTATAAATAGTTCTATAATCACTTGAAAGAGGTAAGCTAACACAAATCCCCAAAACCCTATTTGTCCTTGATGAACGTCTAATTGTGTACATTTATTATGAGATTAGATCATCATTATACACTTAGAGTTTCATTAAATTCCCTAATTTAAAGCACTTTTGTAGACATAGGTATAAAAGCAAGAATTACTCCCAATTTGTGCTAAATATTTATTTCTGCGTAGTTTCATAAAATGAGTATAGATTCTAAACTACACGGGATTTTGATCCAATTCTTAAACTCATAGATTTTGAACTCAATTATTCACTAAACTTAATTTACAAGATCTGCCCAAATGATTTCAAAATGGTTCTTAGATGGATAATATTGTAAATTAGACTGCATTCACGTTCAGCCTGATACCTTTTAATTTTTGGCCCATTCTGGCCTCATTACAATCTCAAATGGAGTGATTCTTGATGCTATAGACACATAAACAAAAATTATAGATGATTTGTTCTTTGTGAAAATTCAAAAGAAGCAGAAATCTGGATAAAAATATCAGAAGTTTCTAGATGATAAGATCAACAATCAATTTTGACTCAGCAGAATCTATCTTCACCATTTTGCTATAAGTCAAAAAATACATCTCCAATGGATGCAATTTTGGTGGCATACGACTCCTAGGAGAAAGCTTCAAGTTATCTTCTTTGATCAAGACAGTTTTTGTTCAAATTCACGGAGTTACAGATACATCTTTGGGAGGGACTGAATCTGCTAAAACAAGTTGCCAACTTGCTCTTATCTTTAGTCTACAAATTTTGACTTTGTATCTCTAAGTTTTTCCTATAAATAGATGATTAAGCTAGGCTTAAGAGGTATCTTGGTTTTGAGAATAATATTACTCTCTTTTATTCTACTCTTGTTATTCATGTTATTGTAATTTTGCTTTGGTTTCAAAATTGTAAGAGTTTTGTGTTTAAAATTATGTTTATATTGTGTTCATACTTGTTATTCTTCTTCATTATGTTTACTTAATCTTGCATGTTGCTAAGGTGAAAGGGTGAATCTCTTAGGGGAAAGATATGTATAATCTAAACTCTAGGTGGACTTTATTATTTATATATTTTAATCACTGTTATACATGTGTTACTTAATTTTCTTAATCAATCGTAATACCCTTCTTATTAAGTGGTGGGTCTTGATTCATTGTAGTCAACTTTTAGCACAACAAATACTTAATTCCTTTTGTACTGGTTGTGCTATGAAGGGATTTTGATTTGCTATGGACATAAGGTGTCGCCATGAATGTTTGACCACATTTGTAAGTGTTGGTGTTATCAAAAAAGATAATTAAGAAAACTAATCTAATCACATAAATAACTAATAATGGACTTTTAATGATCTTCCTATTGGAACCTCCATTGTGTGTGGATTCCAATTGAATGATAAAAGAGCTTAGGATATGCTTATTTGATATACCTAAGAGTGAATCCCCTAATCTTAGTAATTGTTTAATCCTGCAACTTCATATCGTTATATTTCTGTCACTTTGTTTCATATTGCCATAATCATCCTACAACATACTTTTTCATATCATTTTTATTCTTGTAATATATGTGTTATGGTTTTGTATTATTCACTAATCTTCCTGTGAATTGACCTCGATCTAACTGAGTAATTTATTACTTTGATATTCCTGCACTTGGGAAAAGACTTCATTAATTTGAATTAGTTAGTCCCTTTGCCTTTTTCTCCCCTTTTTACAGTTCATTTCCTATTTATCTACTATTCCCCTAGATACTTTACTGAATGCATCACTAACTACTTTTTTTATAGAAGAGGTTTGACAAGTACTACACAGGTACCACCCATTATCAATTGGTAAAAAATCTATCTATAGCCTTTCTCAAGGTTATACAGATGACATATATCAACACAACTCTTTGTTCATACCATCTTTTCTTCAAATTTTTATGAGTTTTTTCTTTGTATTTTTTATATTTAGAGAGTAGTATGGTTGAGAGTAAATCTTAGAGAGAGGATTCAAGGGAGCAAGAACCAAACTTGGAGGAAGAGCTTGACAATCTCCATGAATACCTTCAAGCTTTTCTAAGGAAGAATTCTTTAACTTTTCTCTCTTTGATTTTGTATTTATTGAATTCCTTGGATTATAATGTTGTTGTTCTCAATTTATATTATGAACTAAATTCTTTTTTGTCTAGTTTTACTATGTAAACTAACCTAGTATTTTGTGTTTATTTATTTCTCTCCTTTTTTATTAATCAAATCCATTGTTGAGTTATTTGTTTTACTTTATGCTTATTGTTTCTATTTAATTGATCACTAAATAGATTGTTGAGTGAAATTTCTATGAACTTGAGAAGGAGATTAGAAATTTGGACTTAGGTAAAACAATATAAGATTACCTAGTTTGGGGTAAGTTTGCATAGAGTAGGAATATACCTATGTGACTTGTGCAACTTTTGTGTGAGAATAACTAAATTTAATGAATCTAGTCAATTTATATTAGGAGTAACATATTAGCTTGTCTCGATGTTTTCATTTATGTCTTGAAAAAGAGTTTGTGAATACATTTGAATTCTCGGTTGATAACTCTAATGGATTAATTAATTTAAGAGGGAAATTGGAAAATTGTGTGTTTAAAATATGGTCGGGGAATTAATAAATCTAGACATTTTTCTCATTGTTTATCTTTTATTCATTTTATATGCTAGTTTAGTTGCTTTGTCCTCTTTCTTAAAAATATATTTTTAGGTTGTTTGGATAGAGTTAGAATTGAAAAAATTTTAATACTTAGCATTGAATTAGAAATCAATCCTCGTGGGTTCGACACTCTACTTCCATATCTATATTACTTGTGACTGTGTGTATTTACACGGAAGTGTGTGATTTTATAATTGCACATTCTAATTAACAAGTTTTTAATGCACCTAAATCAAACTTGGGTTTTGACTTCCTTTGAGAAAGAACCACTTAAAGACGCATGGTGTACGTTGGTTACCGGATTAAAATCCACACCAACAAATATGACTTCGGATTAGAATCAAATGCTAGTTTTGAAGAATCAGAGAGATTATATATCATATTGGATTCTTGTTTTTTTTTTTTTGGAAAGGCAAAATGTAGACAAGTTTTAATAGTAGCAAGGAAATATTAAATTGAGAGGGATTAAATGCAAAAAAATAATACCTTCAATTGACTTTTTTGTATTTTTAACTCTATGTTTTGACAGTTACAAAAGTATATATATTCACATTTAAAATTTCAAAAAATTTGTACCTTTGCACGTAAATTGACCCACTTGCCCTTTTTAAACATTAAATTAGAATTTTGTTGAGTTCATAGATGTTAGCAAACAAACAAAACCTAACCCTAAGCTTGACCCTTAAAAAAAAAAAAGAAATTAGGTCAAGATATAAACAAATTAAAAAAAATTAAAATTAAAAACCATCTTTTTAACTAAAATGATTTAAAATATTTTAAATCAATTTAAAAAAGAAAAGGAAATAAACCAGACCTATTAATTTATATTTGGAATGAACTTAAAATTAATAAACATAAAGCGAAAAAAAATTAAATCCAATCTAAAAACCCAGACTCCAGCCTATGGACTCCCCAAACTTATGATGCAAGAGATATTGAGGGTAAGGCTGATTTTAACCTATATGGGAGGAGGGGCTAGCAAAGGTAATAAGAAAGAGTGCATTTTTTTTCCCTCCCTACTCCTTATAATTAATTAATTATTTACTAAAATATCTTCTAGTAAATTGATATAAATATTCCTGTATAACATTAAATAATTAAAATATATTTCTTAGTACACTCCCCAATACAAGAGTACAGTAATCATATGATATTATGCCATAAATCTTAAGAAACCAAGATTTTATAAAATTCAAACTTATAAACATGGATGAGTAAACTTAATTTGAATTGCCAAAGATTTTAATTCTACCAATAATTTAGATTGTAGTGAATTTAGGTTATTTAATTTCAATATTGTTGATGTTTATTTGTTCTTATTTTTTGTTCAAGAGAAAATGAAATCTAGATTTTGTCATAGTTGATACTTTTTCTTTTGAATCTTTGTTAAAAAGATCTAGGTAGATTTTGTTCATCTCAATTCTATGCTCGTGTTAGTGTTTGTTTTTCTTCCTCGCATTCATAATTGTGTTTGGCTTTTTTTTTTAATCTACTTTCCTTTTTTTTTTTTCGGACTCTTATGTTTTGGGTTTTGAATCTTTTTTTTATTTATTTTTCTTTTAGTTTTAAACTATGTTTTTGGTTTTCTCCTAGCCTTGTTGCAGCGATTGCTGATCGTTTAACATGCTCCCTAAATTTCCTATCCTTCTCGTTTTGGTCTTGTATGAACCTTATTATCAAATTTTCAGCGAACTCGATTTTGAGAAACCCATATTCTACTCCCTCGTTAAATAACCTGCTTCTAAAGTTGAAACTTGTACAAGATGTTAGACTCATTTGGTAGAACTTTCAAAATTTTCAAAACCATTAAATTTGGAAAAAAGAAAAAAGAAAAAAAAGAGCAGGTATTATTGGGTATTTTTGTATTTCATAAAAATTTAAAAAGTGTTGGAAAGAAATTTTAAAATTTTAAAACTCTTAGAGAGGTTTATTTAGAAAGCAGCGGAAAGAGAGAAAAAGTATAGCTACCCTAAAAAAAATTTACTTTGGTGTGGGATGAATATTTGGATTTTTCTCAATCATTCATACATGCATTAACTAAAATTTTTTTTCCCCTTCACTAAAGATGTTTAGTAGGCCCTATCTTGCCAGTCCAAATACATTTAATTTTAGTACATTCATACATCATGTCGTACTCGGCCTGTTACATGCTAACACAGATGTGATTAATTAATAATCGTGTTATATTTGGTCTGTTATGTGCCTTTGCTATGCCCGGATTCGATTTCGTACAGTTAATGTGTCATTATCATGTTTACCTATTTTTGTACTTAATTATTCTCCTTTTTATATTATGCTATTATCGTGCCTAATTGTGCATGTTTTTTTTCAAATTTATTTGTTTAAAACATATTAGACATATTTTGTTTAAGTAATAATTAACTATGAATTAATAATTATTACATAATATAAAGAAATTATTTAAAATTGAGACAACTTTTATATAAAAAAACAAATTTAAATTGAAAATATTAGAGAGTACATGAGAAATGATAATTAGTTTAAATTTCAATAGTTAAAGTACATTCCAACTAAAGCGGTGCTTACTCAAATTATATCTAAATATATAACTCAAAAATTATGATTGGTATATGCCTAAACTGTATTTTTCTTTCAATATTTTAAGAATTTTCTATTAGAGGTGAATTTTGCCTTAAATTCTTAATATATTTAAACTTTCAGTCCAACTTACTAAATTTTGGAACTTTTTTGTTTTAAAAACTTAGAAATTTACGTAATATTTATTATATATTATTTTTACCTAGAAAATATTTTAATTTTAATTTTTTCTATTTTTTTACTTTTATTATATTAAAATTATGCCCAAAAAATTAAAATAAATATAAAATAAGTATATTTTTTGTATACTGTGTTTATTGTGTTTATTATTTGTACCTATTATGTCACTCGTCGTGTTTAGATTATGTCGATTCAAATATATTTATTTATCATACTCTATCAACTCAATCACGATTATTAATCATGCCGCGCTAGCTTATAATCTTGTCGGCCTGTTTTAATACTACTATCCTTCGCTAGCCATATCGGGGAGAGAGAGAGGGGATATGCATCAATGGCATCTTAAAAGAATTAAAAGAATTTGGCCAGTACTAATACGTGACGTAGACCTAA
This sequence comes from Parasponia andersonii, assembly GCA_002914805.1. Lineage (NCBI taxonomy): Eukaryota > Viridiplantae > Streptophyta > Magnoliopsida > Rosales > Cannabaceae > Trema > Trema andersonii. Next base: position 264,089 of record JXTB01000120.1, read on the forward strand.
ATCTCCAACAATCTTGCCGGCGTCACCACGAGGAGAGAAAGAGAGAGTTGTGCGCGAGGAGAGAGAGATCTGCATGTGCAAGAAGAGAGATCATGACTCAACCTCGTGGACCTCCATAGATGTCGGCGGCTGGGGTTGATAGAAAGAGGATAGTGGAGTAGTTGGGGTTGGGTTACAAAATATTAATCGGGGTTTTTTTTTGTTTGATTTGTTTTGTTTTCGTTTGTTTTAAAATGGGTATAAGTTTAAAATTGCTTTCAAAAATTATTTTTGTTTGGTAATAAGGATATGGTATCCTATCACCGAAATTATAGGAATACAATGAGGGATAATTTTGTCTTTTAATAATATAATTGGATCAAATTCTAACGAAAGTGTAAATATTTTGAAATTCTAAATACGGCGGTATAATTTTGAAGACTTCAAAGCATACGGTTAAAAATGCAGAAAAACAATAATTCAAGGGTTTTTTTTTTTTTTCTTATGCAATTTACACATTTGGATGAGAATTCTTTCTGGCGAGTCAGTTTTAACGGTCTCCATAAATTAGTCAGATATTTAACTAAGTCGTTATAACGTGTAGTTCAGATCTTGATTTGACTTGTTATTAGTATTACACTATTAAGAATTCAACATTTGAAAAGTTCTTATGAAAAAGACTGGAGCCATGAATAAGCTCTCAATACCCCGATCACAAGACTCATATTCATGAAGCATCCGGATTAGCAACTAATTGGGTAGGCAGTACTTAAAATTAATAATAACTGTGACGTCTGTGGTACTGAAACTAATATAAGGATATAATATTCTAATTCTTCCCTCTCATTGGCCACTCTGAAGTCTTCAAAAGAAACTGTCTAAGTCTTGACTCTTGAAATTAACCTTCAGGATTTATTTCTTCCATGAAGACGAGGAATGCGAGAAAAGAAAATTAAGAAACTATGAACAATGAAGATTGCCCGACCATTCAACTGATTAAAGTATATCTATAACTATACATACATACGGCATATCTATAAATTAGCCCTCAGCCATTGATATTATTACTTACGTACACAGAGGCAAATTAGTCTCAACCATGGGAACTCCAGGTTTTATTGCTTCCTTGGTATTATTCATTCACTTGGTTTCATCTATAAATCTTGGTTTTGCTTCTACTACTGCTAAAGAAGTAGAAGCACTTCTCAAGTGGAAAGCCAGCCTAAGAGAATCAAACAAGTCTACTCTTTCCTCCTGGACTTTCAAGCCCACCACTAACACCACAAGCCCATATTGCAATTGGTTTGGTGTATCTTGTAACACTACCACAAGTGTCATCATCGCTATAAACCTTTCCAAGTCTGGTTTACAAGGTACGCTTCACCAATTTCCGTTTTCTCTCTTTTCTAATCTCTCACAATTAAATCTCAGCAACAACAAATTTTTCAGTACCATCCCACCTCAAATCAGTTTCCTCTCCAAGTTAACTCATCTTGATCTTTCCTCCAATGGGTTTTCCGGGAAAATCCCACTAGAGGCTTTTAATCTGAGAAATCTCAAGGTCTTGTACCTTGGTGAAAATCAGTTAAATGGTTCAATTCCGAGTGAAATAGGCCTATTAAAGTCCCTCACTCACATTGATCTAAGCACAAATCTTCTAGAAGGTTTCATCCCTATTTCTGTGGGACTCAATTTAAGCAACCTCATAACTTTGCGTCTCAATGATAACAAACTCTCCGGTTCCATCCCTCCACAAGTTGGTAATCTCTCCAATTTGGTTGACTTAAGCATTGGAGTCAACCATCTCACGGGTCCAATCCCTCCAAATCTGGCCAACTTAAAAACGTTAGCCCACTTAAACATGACCCAAAACCAACTTTCTGGTCCTATTCCTTCGGAGCTTGGAAAAATGGGGTCTCTCACCGTATTAAACATAGAAGGAAACAATCTCTCTGGCCTAATCCCTCCATCCCTAGGCGATCTGAGGAACCTCACTTCTCTTGGGCTCGCCAATAATAAACTTTCAGGCCCGATTCCGAATGAGCTAACGAAGTTGAGCTCACTTGTGGTCTTACAATTGAGCATCAACAAACTCAACGGGTCCGTTCCCACCTCACTTGGTGAGCTGAGAGGCTTGGAAATTTTATGTCTACGTGACAACCAATTTACGGGTTCAGTCCCTCAAGGGATAGGAGATCTCGTTAATTTGACCGTACTACAGTTGGACACGAACCATTTCACCGGCTACTTGCCCAAGAACGTATGCAAAGGAGGAAGGCTCGAGAAATTGATAGCTCACGACAACGAATTCGACGGTCCAATCCCGAAAAACTTGAAAACTTGTACAAGTTTAACGAGAGTTCGACTAAAAGGAAATGGGCTTATTGGAAATATATCTCAAGATTTTGGTGTGTATCCAAGCTTGGAATATATTGATCTAAGTCATAACAAGTTCCATGGTGAAATCTCACGTAGCTGGGGACAATGCAAAAATCTAAGCGCTCTTCATATAGCGGGGAACAATCTTAGTGGTACCATACCACCAGAGATTTTTATCAAAAGTCAACTGCAGAGACTTGATCTTTCTTCAAATCATTTAACTGGGTCGATCCCAGAAGAGCTGGGAAGTTTGACTTCTTTGCTGGTTTTATCTCTAAACGACAATCAACTTTCCGGGGGTATCCCATTCGAACTTGGTTCATTGGCCACGCTTGACCATCTTGATCTGTCGTCCAACGAATTGAGCGAGTCAATCCCGAGCCTTCTTGGGAATCTGGTGAAGTTGAACTACATGAACTTGAGCAACAACAGATTCAGTCAAGAAATCCCTTTTCAGCTAGGGAACTTAGTTCATTTGTCCAGGCTAGACTTGAGTTACAACTCGCTTGAAGGCGAAATACCATCCGAAATGAGCAAAATGGAGAGCTTGGAGACTCTTAATCTTTCCCATAATAGTCTCTCTGGCTCCATCCCAACAAAGTTTTCCAACATGTTGGGCTTAGAAGACATCGACATCTCCTATAACCAGCTTCATGGTCCGGTTCCTAACAGCACCGCATTTCGAAATGCTCCGAAAGAAGCACTTGAAGGAAACAGAGGATTGTGTGGAGACTTCATCAGAGGCCTAAAACCCTGCGAAGTTACGTCCAGAAAGGATCAAAAAGTCGTATTTCTAATCGTTTTCCCTCTTCTGGGAACGATTCTAGTCCTTTTTTCACTCATGGCAATCGCCTTTCTTTTCGTCAAAAGAAGAAAGAAAGATCGTAGTCAAGAAGTAGAAAAAGATGACAAAACACAAGATGAAGTCGACTTATTTTCGGTACTGAATCATGATGGGAAAGCAATGTATGACAAGATAATAAGAGCAACCAATGATTTCGATCCTCGATATTGCATTGGAGAAGGAGGATATGGGAGAGTTTATAAAGCAAACCTTCCAGATATGCCCGAAAACAATATCACTATAGTGGCCGTTAAGAAACTCCACTACTCGCCATGTGAAGATCACGAGAGGAAACTTCCAAAGGAGTTCTTAAACGAAATAAGGGTGCTACTGGATATACGACATCGGAACATTGTTAAGTTGTATGGATTTTGTTTGCATGAACGACAGTCGTTTTTGGTGTACGAGTACTTGGAAAGGGGGAGCTTGGCTAGTATGTTGAGAAAAGAAGAGGAGGCCATAGAACTGGACTGGAGTAAGAGGGTGAAGATTATTAGAGGCGTGGCTCATGCCTTGTCGTACATGCACCATGGTTGCTCTCAGCCAATTGTTCATCGAGACATATCAAGTGGTAATGTGTTGGTGGATTCAGAGTTTGCAGCTCGTGTTTCGGATTTTGGCACTGCTAGGCTTCTAAATCCGGATTCATCTAACTGGACTGCCCTTGCTGGCACATACGGCTATGTAGCACCAGGTATAACGTTGCACTAATATATTTAATGAGTTCGTTGTTCTATTTGTTAGTTTATTTATGTACTATGTATTTAAATGGATCCAATTTAACAATCTAGTAATCAGCACAGGACACCCTACACTATGCCGTGACAGTTTGGATATTTAGCTGAAAACCTGAAACTACATAGTTATTATTTTATATGTATAGCACCGGACTATCTAAATCACTGCACACTTCTAGTATGCATACTACGTGATAATTTTGATTTATTGACACAAATATATATATATATATATATATATATATATTTGTGTCAATAAATCAAAATTATCACGTAGTATATATATATATATATATATTCTGAGTGATACACGCGTACGGTGATTATTATGGTGTATATATGTATATACGTATAAGACATTTATTATTCACGTTGCACATGAAGTGTACGTACTTCTATTTTTTTTTCCCCTGGTTACAGAAGGAAGTTTACCTTCTGAAATTTTTTTTGTAGCAGTAGTACTGTTGTCTATTGTATATTAAGGTCTATTGATATACTGTTTTTTTTCTTCTCCAATTACACTCGGCAGACACACACACACACATATATATATATATATATATATATATATATGTGGCTATTAGACTAGCTAGCTAGTTGATTGGATCAATAATTTTATTGTTATTACTGCCCTTAGAAAAGAGAACTAAGATCAACATTATCGCATATCGATCGATCAATATTTATCTTTCCTTTTACAAACTTTGCTTATTATAAAGTGATGTATTTTAGAAATTTTATTTATTTGTTTTTCTTAACATGTCTTTTTATATCACTCATAATATAATTTGTTTGCCAACCTAACAGAAGAAAAAATAAAAATTGCTGATTTTATTGTGACAATATATAATTTTTATGTCTTTTTCTTGGCACAGAGCTTGCTTATACAATGAAAGTGACTGAGAAATGTGATGTTTATAGCTTTGGAGTTTTGGCATTAGAAGTTATGATGGGAAAGCAGCCTGGAGATTTCATCTCCTCCTATTCATCTCATGTTGATCCATTGTCAAATAGGGAAAAATTAGTAACGTCGATGTTGAAGATGGATTTTCTGGACCAACGTCTCCAACCTCCCACGCCTCAAGTCGAGACTGAACTCAAAACAGTCGCAAGTATCGTAGTAGCATGCATAAATACGGATCCACAGTCTAGGCCAACCATGCAAGCGATTTCTCAGATGCTTACACCTGCCCAACCACATTCATCACATTCTAATTAATTAGATCTATGTATTTCTAGCTAATGTGTGAAAATAAGGTCCTAACTATAATTGTACTATAAATAAAATATTCAGCGTCCGAAATAGTAAATATTAGTTTCCCAAATCACATGTTAGCATGATTAATATTGAATGGATAATATATATTAGTTGTATTTATGCATCTCAAAAAGTATCATTTGTTAATATTTAATGAATGTATTTCTTTACTCTGCTCATTATGTGTCATCTGAAAAACCACGACATTTATGTTTCTTTTTTCCAAGATAATTTCTCCTAGTCTTTAGCATTTTCCATAATATTATCAGCAAGATACGGGAATTTGGTTGAGACTTTAAGGCCTCCATATGTCAAAAGAAATTGTCCAAGTACCAAGTCAATCTATCAGTATTTAGAGTTACGGTATCTACATTAGCTATATTAAAATATACATACGTTCAGTTCCCTTAGCCCTTAAATATAAATAAATATGTTTAGTGCTCCCTTACGTCGCTTTTAGTAATTTTAAATAAAAATATTAATTATGGTTTTTAGTAATTTTAAATAAAAATATAATCAAATGTTGATTTTACAAAGAGAAATCAAGTATTTGAAAATTTTATTTTGATCCTCAAATTATTATAAATTTCATAATTATTAAAATTACTATTAGTTTTAATTATTTTTAAAAAATATCCATTAAAGTTTAAGATTGATTCATTTGGAAAGTTATTAATATATTATAAATTTTGGTAAATTGAGTTCAATTGAAATCTTAAGTCCGCGACCAAAATATATTATATAAAATTACTTGTAATTTCAAGTACTTAAATTAGTAACAAAATCATTTTCACACATCTACTTAATAAATATACTAGAGTTAGCTAAATAATTGGATAAGGAAAAAAAAATTAATAGAAAATATATACCCACCAAGAAATGGGAATAAATAGGACTGCAAGTATAAGCTACGCAGTATATGTAATTATCAGGACGACTATCTCAAATAGACAAATATTTAAAAATGGGAAAAGTAAAAAGAGCGAGCATTCACATAGAAATTTAATTATCTTTTTGAATGGATAAAATATTTTCAAACATGCATGGTTAATACCTTTTCCATTTGTAAAACTAAGTTTACAAAATAATTGAGATCAAGATTAATCACATATTCAAAAACCAAAACTAATCTCACATGATTGTACATATGATATATCAACCAATGTATATGAGTGAGTTCTTATTTTCTCATCACGGCCCTTTAATACTCCTTACGAAAAGTACCCAATATCCTGACACTACTCGGAGATGTGTCAGTCAAAAATCTGTGCAGGGTTCTAGATCTTTCACTTAGTGCTACAGCAACTCACTAGCAATCTAAAATACTACGATGCAATAATAAAATTTAAGTGTATGATCCTATAGTATATACAACTTATAACAGGATGTGTAATAGCCAAGTAGTAAAAATATAACCAATCAATGCTTTAAAAATTCAACTTATGTTATTTCGGAATTTATTGTACCATGAGCAGCAAATCTGCTATATCACCCCATAGTCACAATTTTACAAATATGTATAGAAGTCACATAGTTCAATTCTAGAAAAATCTAAGATTTTCCAACAGTTTATCAAAACATCATATTATTCACAATTTTTCACAAATAAGTTATAACGAAAATTTAAATTAAAACATGTATGAAACCGGATAATTGAACCTCTACCTCGACATAATAACTATACCAAGCTAACAACGTTTAGAGAAACTCCCACTGGTCACTTGGATGCTCGGACGATCGTTTTAGGAATCTATAAGTTCACTTTAAAAAATGACTTTTCCAACAGAGCCTTAAATTAAGAAATAAACGTCATTACTAAATTCTTAACATCCAAAATAGCTAGGTTAGACATATAATTTGTTAAATTTGGGTCCAGAACTGAGACTCGGCCCGTGACATACAAAATGACATTATTCATAAGATTCGCGCCTCGATTTTCATGCCATTTCGAAATATATCGATATTTTATATCAAAGTTTATCTCTTGACCTTACTGAGACCGAATTTGAAGTTAAATTCAGTTTTGAGGTCCAAGCCTTAATCGGGCTTTAAATCAGAGAATTACAAAAATGTCTCTTTTGAAATTAATTTAAAAAATGTCTATTTTTCAATTCAAAAATTAACATATGTCCGGATATCGTTTCAATGCCTAATAACTATACTTATTCATGATAATCTATCCTCTGCAATGTCATATAATTGTTTTGGGAAAAGTAATTATCTAACAAAAATAATTATAAAAGCGACACAAAACTATTTGAAAAATAGTCAAATCAGATGAAATCTTACTGACAACGAGTTGATGACCAGAACCAATCGGAGATTGACTGTGACAACGAGACAAAGTTATACGTTCTGGCTGTGTGAGCTTGCAAAATTGGACAACAGAGCAGGGGCCGAAAAATTGTTCAGCTAGTGTCAATTTTAGCAGCTCAAATCTCTGGCATACGATGGCAAAACATGATGGGGTTTGGTGTCATGGCTTCGTCAGCATTTCTGGCTGTTAGGGCTGTAGTGGCTCGGCAAATGAACATTAGTTTTGGGAGGAATTCTTAAAAAAACAATTGGGGGCTTTGATGAAGAATGAGGAAAATTCTAGGGATTTAAACATAATTTTAGGAATTGTAGCACATGTGTCAACTCTAGAACATGTGGGCAATGCTTTCGTTAATTGTATTTTGACCCAAATTTCAAAATATTCTTTCATTTACACCCTAAAAAATTTACAATTTAGTACCTATTTTTAAATTTTATTTACACTTAAACCTAAATGAATCTAGAACTTGATTGTGTCCAAATTCATTTAAGATATTTTGATTAATTAATCCAAAAATTCGAATTTACCATTATACTATTGGTTTAAAATTACTTTTATACCCTTCTAAAAATTCAGTTTTTACACCCTAGCCCTTGAATATAAATAAATATAGTTCACAATCCAATAAGTATTTTCTTTTTACTTATCTATAGATATTTTTTTTAGCTGTTTGATTATAATCTATTGGCTACCATAATTTAGGTAGTTGGATTAAAATATAGTAAAAATAAATACTCATTATTTAATATGTTTTTATCTCTAACTTTTACTATGAAAAGATGTATATAATCAATTTTAATTGGGCAAAACAATATTTACGGACAGGTAAAAAAAAATCTATTGAATTGGTGCCTAATATATATATATATATATATATATATATATATATATATATATATATTAATTATATAACTAGCACTTATTTAGTTCATAATTAGCACAATTTAATTGAATTTGATTGGAGGTATATACTATGGTGTATTCGTTATCCAAACTAATTGGAGGTATATACTGTGGCAGTTTTTCTGAAGACTCGATTAAATTTGAACTTGTCAATCCATTCAAACATTTGCAAATAGCATATTATACTTATACCATGCATTATAGTTGAATTTTTTTCTGCAAAATATTCTATTTGTTCTTAGGTATTCTTAGAAGCAACCTTAATTAGTAGCACCGTGAAGCGAAATTTCCTAGTATTTAGTTGATGAGCAGTGTCACGAATTATTGAGAGAAATCCAACTAAGATAATGCACAAGCCGAGAACTTAAATAAGCCCTTGGTTTCAAGCTATTCAGAAACAGAACCTTTTGCTGAATTTTTTTTCCCCAAAAATAATAACGGTAATAATTATAATAAATGAAAACGACATGCATTTCTTACGTTTTGCAATTGTTTAACGTCCAGATCTTCTTCTTTGACACTATTTAGCTGATCAAAGACTTGAATTGATACTTGGAATTTATGCAAATTAATATATAAACTCGTGACTTCTGACTTTTGAAGTCAATCAAATAACATCTGCATGTATCCCCTACAAATCACAAATACTGGAATTAGATCAATTTATTAAGTATTGTAAGTTAATGCTTAAATACCCTGTAATTGGAGTAAATTGAGTTATATAGGTAAGTGCAAGAATAGTGATGGGTACAATACTTGATGTAATTTAAAATCGCATATTATTGAGAACCACACTATTTCAAGGTTAAAAAATATATATTTGAAATCATACCATATTTTTGGTTTTCCACATTAATTGGAGTAAAGACTATGCACATATTGGTGTCTCTATCATCACCCAATAATGAATTGAGAGCAATAGTAAGCACGCCAATATTCATTGCTAATACATGAGAAGACATCAAAGAGTGTTATTTTTAATGGTTAATCTAAGTATTAAAATTGTGAAAACCAAGTATTGAATCTATGTTAGGGCATCTCTAACTCACTCCTCCATTTTAGTGTAATTTTAACTCCATTTTAGAGTAACTTTCACATTAAACAATAACTTAATTTATCTTCAACTCATTACTTTATTTCAAACATCAAAAAGAATATTCCTTGTATATTCTTTTTCCTCTACTTTTTATATGACTTTATTCTAATTTCCCATTATTTTTCAATTTTACCAATAACGCCCATATAAAAAAAATTATGTATTGATTCAATAATATATTTTATTATTTAAGAAAGTTGTTGAAACTAATAGATTAATAAATTATATTTTATTAACTAAAATTACCGATTTATAAAATGAATATATTATCTAAAAAGCATAATTACATTAAGAAAATTTTACAATGAATCTAAAATAATACATTTAATAATTAAATATAAACACAAATGTGAAAAATAGATTTCATATATCCCCATTATAAATTGATATTTCATATTATTTACATATAAAATTTACTTCATATAAATTTAACCATGAACTAATAATAAAGATATGATACATAAAAAAGGAATATTTTAATTTTTTGGTACCAAAAAATTGTTAATTTTGGCCAAAAATATGCAAGGTCAAAACTAAAAAATTCAAGATTCATTTGTGGCTTTTTTTGCAAATAAAAAAGAAACAGTTTTTTCACAGAAAAAAAAAAGAGACAGAATGGCGTTTGTAAACAGTACCACACCAAAATTAGCGCGGTATTGTTCACAAGTGGGCCTAAATGCCATTTTGAAGTCCAAAAATGGCGCTGGATTGGGCCTACACTGTGCCAAACGTCACTTTTTTAGCGTACATTGGAGAAGGCCTTATAAGTTACATCTCTAAGCTGAACTTGGAAATTTCAAGAATCTCCCTTCCAAAAAAAAAAAAAAAATGAAAAGAAAAAGAAAAACTGAGAAACAATAAAAAGAGCAAAAGGGTGAATTAAACACTAGTTAAAGTGTGTCAACGCTTGTCGTGTAAGAAACTCCCCAAGTCTAGAGAAGTTTCTCATAATTTTCCTTAAGTTGACCATTTGCATATCCCGAATTGGGGTTCAAAAAATTGCTGCAATTAAAGCAAACATATTCCGAAAATGACATGCCTTCTTACCCTTCTTCATGTATATAAATAGAATCCACATGGTTCTTTCGTTTTCAGTACTTAACTCAAATGTTAGGAACACTATTACATTAGTAACAATGTTTGAACATTTAAGTATTGGTCTCATGAGGAATTTCGCGTAAAATACATAAGGCAGCGATGGACACGGAACACTCATTTTAACCTCCACTTAATTATTCAATCTAAAAAGTTATTGTTATTGGTGAGTTCAAAATAATTTTGACAACAACCGAAGTGTTGAATGAAATTGTGTTGCTTACATCTTAACTTGACTATTTCATTTTAAAAAGTTTGGAAGAAAATTCAACAAGATCACAAAAATGGACTAGGAAAGAAACTATACATGAAAACTGGAGTTATCTCTTCGTCTTTATAAGTAGTCCTGAGCTATAATTGCCTCACAAGAGAGAAAAAACATCATGAGCAACAAAAAGTGCTCTCTGATTTCTTTTGTGTATTTTGTTCTGTTTCTACCGTTTTCATCAATGAACTTTGCTTATGGCTCAACTTCAAAAGAAGAATATGCTCTTCTCAAATGGAAAGCTAGCTTGAAAACACCAAATAGCTCTGTTCTTTCCTCATGGACTATTGATCTTCCCACTAAACCCACCAACAGCTCTAAAACTTTCCATGAGAAAACCAAAACTAGTACTCCATGCAATTGGTCTGGCATTTTTTGCAACTCAGCCAAGAGTGTCATCACAATAAACCTTGCCAATTCTGGTATACAAGGTACGCTTCACCATTTTCCATTCTCCTCTTTGTCTAATCTTTCATATTTGAATCTCAGCAGGAATGGACTCTACAATCCCACCTCAAATCATTAATCTCTCAAAACTAGCCTATCTTGATCTCACTGCCAATCAATTTTCCGGCAAAATCCCACGCGGGATCGGTGACCTGACCGATCTTAAGGTCCTATACCTCACTAACAATAGCTTAAACGGCTCAATTCCTCAAGAACTAGGAGAGTTAAAGTCTCTCTCCCAGTTAAGTCTGGGCTCGAATAATCTTTCGGGTTCGGTCCCTCCATCACTTGGAGGTCTAACATACCTTACTTTCCTCGGACTATCAACTAACAACCCTTCTGGTCCCATTCCAGAAGAGTTTGGAAACTTGAAGTCAATAGTCTTTCTACTTATGAATGCAAGTAAAGTCGACAGCTCAATTCCGTCCTCGTTTGGGGGCCTTAGACAGTTAAGAATCTTATGTCTTCACCGGAACCAGCTTTCGGGTTCTGTCCCCCAAGAGATGGGGATCCTTGTACAGTTAAATCAACTTGAGCTGACACCAACCAATTCACCGGATACTTGCCTGAGAACCTATGTCAAGGTGGAGCTCTTCGAAGCTTTACAGCATTCAACAACCATTTCATTGGTCAAATCCCGAAGAGCTTCAGAAACTGTACTAGTTTGTACAAAGTTCGTCTAGAAGGGAACCAACTGCACGGCAATATATCCGCAGATTTTGGAGTCCATCCAAAATTGTCTTACATAGATATTAGCCGTAATAAGTTCTATGGCGAGATATCACGAGACTAGAAACAGAAAAAAAATCTCACGGTTCTAAAGATGGCAGAGAACGACATTGGTGGTACTATACCACCTGAGCTTGGCAGCTTAAGCCAACTAGCTGAACTCGATCTCTCGTCAAATCTATTAGTTGGGTTGATCCCAAAAGAGCTCCGAAGTTTTACTTCTTTGCTGAATCTGAGACTAAACGACAACCAACTCTCGGGTGGTATAACCTTTGAGTTTAAGTCCCTGACTAATCTTAACTATCTCGATTTGTCGTCTAACCGTTTAAACGACTCGATTCCAGGACTTGTTGGGAACTTCTTGAAGACAGTGAACTTGAGCAACAACAAGTTCAGTAAAGCAATTCCCATTAAGCTCGGGAGTTTGGTCCATTTATCCCTTCTAGACATGAGTTACAACTCGCTCAGAGGCGAGATACCTTGGCAAATGGGCACGATGCAGAACTTGGAGGCTCTTATTCTATCCCACAACAGTCTTTCCGGTTCGATTCCAGCAACTTTTCACGACATGTTGGGCTTGTTATACGTTGACATATCTTATAACCAGCTTCATGGTCCGGTTCCAAACAACACCGCATTTCGAAATGCTCCGAAAGAAGCACTACAAGGAAACATAGGACTATGTGGCAACTTTGGAGGCCTTGAACCTTGCCAAAATAACTCAAAGAAGCACCGCAAAATCGCGATTCTAATCGCTTTACCTATTGTGGGTGCGTACTTACTCCAATTTGTGATCTGCGTAATCGCCTTTTTTCTAGGAAGAAAGTCGAAAAATCAATCGCAGAAAACAGAAAGGGATGAAACCCGAGATGGGGCAGTAGTTTTTTCGGTGTTGAATTATGATGGAAGAACAATGTACGAGGAAATCATAAGAGCAACCAATGATTTTGACCACCTCATTACCAAAAAAAAAAAATGACCCCATATTTTGCATTGGAGAAGGAGGATATGGAAAAGTTTATAAAGCAAATCTTCAAATTACACCCAATATTAATATAGTGGCCGTGTTGAATTATGTGACTAAAGATGCTGCAGATATTCAGTTGAAGAAGTCAAGAGTCAGTTACATTATGTCCTGTTCTTTATGCTATTTTTCTGG
>JXTB01000120.1:278646-290560 GCA_002914805.1 Parasponia andersonii
TACGCATCAGCTGTATAAATAATTGATCTTTATGCTCAATAAAATATATCAGATTTCCCTCTCATATCTTGTCTATAATTGTTCTAATACTAACAGGCCGTGAAGAAATTCCACCCTGCATGTGAAGAAGCACTACTTCAGAAAACGTTTTCTATGTCACTTATGGTGCGACGTGATTTATAGGACGATATGATAGAGAAATCACGTCGTATCATAAACAACGTAAAAATAAATAACATGGTAGCCCCATTTATACCACGTCATTTTAAAAATGATATAGTATGTTGGCCTACCACGTCGCTTGTATAAAAAGTGACGTGGTATAAGAGCTTATCATGTCACTTTTGGGGAGATACCATGTCACTTCTCTAGAAAATGACGTGATATATACATATATTACGTCGTTTTTCTAGGAAGTGATGTGATAAATATCGTCTTCCTCCCTACGTGCTCGGCCGGTCTAGGTTACAGCATTCTAAAAACTCTTAAGCACCCCACAAGTCTCCTCTAGTCTAGGTTACAATGTTCTAAAACTTCTTAAACACTCCACGGGTCTTCTTGTAGATCAGACTAATGATACGTAGACTTTACACCATATTTACGAGCCAAACACCAAATCATCGACTCTATGATCTATTGCCCAGACTCTTATGGTATACACTTCGCTCCTCCCTTACCTCCCTTTCTGTGCCTTAGTATTATTGATGATTGTCGGAAACCTCAAGAATCTACACCTAAAAGAATAAAAAAGACTATTACAAAAATTTTTGAAGACATAAAAATGGAAAAAACTAAAATAAGAGAGAGAGGTACTTGAAATTCGAAATGGGTAGAGTTTGAATGAGAGGGTATTGAAAATTTTGGGTTTGTTCTAATTAGAGTTGGGGGACGATTTGGTGGGGTTGATCATTTTGAATAGATGGTCATGATGGAGTATTTTTTATGGGTGTGGATCGATGAAATGGCTAGTATAAACTCCCTACTACGTCGCTTTTGCATAAAGTGACATGGTATTTAATATACCACGTTACTTTTTGTAAAAAACGATATGGTATATGGGAGATAGCACGTCGCTTCTAGAGTGAGCGACGTGATATGTCCAAAAATAACATACCACATCGCTTATCCTAAAAACAACATAGTAGCTAATGCTACTATGTCGCTTAATTTAAAGGCGACATGGTATACTTTGATATTACGTCGCTTCTGTATGACGTGACGTGCTCTTAATACCATGTCATTTTAAGGAATTCTTAAATGAAATAAGGGTCTTGCTAGAGATATGACATCGAAATATTGTCAAGTTTTATGGGTTCTGTTTGCATGAACGATAGTCGTTTTTGGTGTACGAGTATTTGGAATGGGGAAGCTGTTGGAAATAGAAGACTTTTAAGGTTAGAAAGTCTAGAGAGGCTAAGAGAGAAGCTAGAGAAAATTTTGGTAGAAGAGAAAAACTTATATTACTACTTGAATTACTTCTTTTTGGCTTAATACAAAATAGGGGGAGAAGCACTCTATTTATACTATTCCAAAGATGATTCTAGATAGTATAAAAATACTCCATCTAACCTCTAACAATTTAATTAATTATACTATATAGTAAATACAAGAATAAACTAGAAACTTGGATATTAAACTATGGGCTATTATATACACACACAAAATAAGTCCAACAACTCAAAACACAAACTCAAATAACTAAACTACTTATTTATGGCTCAATCGGCCATAAATAAGTTTATTTTCTAACATCTCCCCCTCCTTAAACTTGATTTATGACACCTAATAAATTTTTTAGCTTAAGAAAATCTTCATGTTTGAGTGATTTGGTGAAAATATCCGTCACTTGGTCTTGAGTCTTTACGTACTTCAGTTGTACATCTTTTCTTGCAACACATTCTCTTATGGAATGGTAGTGGGTATCGATATACTTGCTTCTATCATGGAAGACCAAATTCTTTGCCAAAGCAATTGCTAATTTATTATCAATACATATCTCAGTAGGTTCATTCTGCAAAAGGTATAGTTCCTTCAACAAGTTTCTTAGCCAAATTGCATGACAGATACATGATATAGCTATAACATACTCTGCTTCATAGCTTGAAACTGTGATGAATAGTTGCTTTTAAGATATCCATGTGAAAGCAGTATCTCTCATGAAGAATGTAAAGCCATTTGTACTCTTTTAATCATCTAATTCTCCACTTCAATCACTGTCACTATGACTCACAAGATTATAGTTATTAGATGATAAATAATGTAAGCCAAAGTTAAATGTACCTTTGATATATCGAAGGATTCTTTTGGCAACTTTCAAGTGAGTGGTTGTTAGAAATTCTATGTAACGACTGACGAGGCTCACAGCATAGAGAATGTCAAGTCTAATGCAAGTCAGGTAGCACAAACTTCTAACTAAGCTCTTGTAGAGTATTAGATCTACCTTTTCTCCTTCGTTATGTTTTGATAGTTTGACTCTACATTTGATCGGTGTATTGACAGTCGTGCAATCATTCATCTTGAACATCTTGATGATCTCCTTGGCATAACCTTCTTGTGAAATGAAAATTCTATCTTCTACTTGCTTCACTTCTATGCCAAGATAGTAACACATGAGTCTGATGTCGGTCATCTCAAACTCCTTTGTCATTGTTTTCTTAAATTCTTTGAACATAGATGGATTACTCCCTATAAAGATCAAGTCATCGAAATAGAGGCACATGTTCAAGATATCTCTATCTTTTACCTTGATGTATAATGCATGCTCATAAGGATATTTAATGAAGTTATTATCTTAGAAGTACTTATCGATGTGGCTATTACATGCTCTCAGTACTTGTTTTAACCCGTAAAAAGCTTTCTTCAACTTTAGAACCTTATCTTCTTATTCCTTAATCTTATACCCAGATAATTGCTCTATATAAACTTCAACTTCAAGGAATTCATTTAAGAAAATAGACTTGAAGTCCATTTGATGAATTTTCTATTTATTTTGAGCTACCAATGAGATGATCAATAGTACCATTTCTAGACGAGCGACGGGAGCAAATACCTCATCATAGTCAATGTCGAATCTTTGAATATATCCTTTTGCTACCAATCTTGCCTTATATCTCTCCACTTCTCCTTTAGCATTCTTCTTAGTCTTGTAGACCCATTTCACGCTGATTGTTTTGTGCTCCTTTGGAAGTGTAGTAAGCTCCTATATATCATTCTTTATAATCACCTTTATTTCTTTATCCATTACATCTCGCCACTTTTTACTTTGAATAGCTTCATCAAAGTTTAATGGTTCACAATCAACAAGGAGGGAAAAAAGAATCAAGTCATTTTGATTCTCAGTCACCTCATATATCTCTTATAAGCTTCTTAATTTTGGTATCTTTTTACTTGAACTGCTGCTTAAAAATGATCCTAGTATTGTTTCTTGATGAGTGCTTACCATTGGTGAAGTAGGTGGGATAACAGGCTCTTACAGTTCTTCTCTTACTTGCTCCATTCTTTGTGACTCGTTTTCTTCTTCAATGTGTGGTAGGAAGTCAAAATTTCCCTCTGATGTGTGCCATTCCCAGATACTTTCTTCATCAAACTCTATATCATGACTAGTAATAGTTTTGCTATTGCTTGGATTATATAGCTTGTAGCATTTTGAGTTAGAGTCGTAGCCGATGAAGATAAACTTTTCACTTTTATCGGTTCTTTTTTTATTAGGCACATGAGCATAAGCTATGCTTCCAAACATTCTTAGGTGAGAGCTTCCAAGCTTTCTTCTACTCTAAGCTTCTTGTAGTGCTTTTCCCCATACGCTTCTTGTTGGAGAGCGATTTAACAGGTAAACTGCAAAAGCTATAGCTTCAGTCCAAAACTCCTTCAGCATTCCTTTGCTCTTGAGCATACTTCTGGCTATGTCTAGGATTGCTCTATTCTTCCTTTCTACAACACCATTTTATTAGAGAGATCTTGGTACTATTAAAGAACGATGGATACCGTTATCTTCACAATACTTCTGAAACTCATAGGATGTGAATTCTCCTCCTCTATCAGATCTCATTGCCTTGATACTTCGGCCACTTTCTTTTTCAACAAGTGCCTTGAACTTCTTGAATTTTTTAAACACTTCTAATTTCTCCTCCAAGAAATTCACCCAAGTCTTTCTTAAAAAATTATCGATAAAGAGGAGAAAATAGTTACTCTTTTTGAGAGAACTTAGTCTTATTGAATCACACACATCGGTATGTATGAGCTCAAGTGGTTTATGGGCTTGAGAACTTAATTCTCTTGGAAAATTTCTTCTGAAATGCTTTCCCAATAAGCATCCTTTACATAATTGGTCTGGCTGACTGATGAAAGGTAGACCCCGAACCATCTCCTTCTTTGCTAATAGTTCTAGATCGCTAAAATTGAGATGTCTAAACCTTAGGTGCCAAAGTCATGATGAATCTTTATAATAAGCCTTTAGATACTTTGCTACATCTTTTTGAATGTGTAACAAGAACATTTTGTTTCTTGTCATTGGCACTTTGGTGATTCACTTGTTTCTATTGTCTCTTAAAGAAAAACTATTTTCTTTCATGTAAATATCATAACCTTTCTCTAAGAGTTAGCCACGACTCAAGATATTACTCTTCATGTTAGGCACGTAGTAAACGTTTAGAATAAATTGATATTCTCCATTTCTCAAGCGTATGAGAATTTTACATTTGCCATTTACTACTGCCTCGGAATCATCTCTAAATGAAATATTCCTAGCCACCAAATCGTCAAGTTCTATGAACATCTCTCTTTTTCCACACATATGATTGCTTGCTCCGCTGTCAAGGTACCATATATTTTCTTGGCACTCATTGATCTCCTTACATGCTAACAACAACATATCTTCCTTTTGTGTTTCATCTTCGGCATAGTTGGCTCTCTCTTGCATCTTCTTTGATGCTCTACATTTGGAAGCATAATGACCATATCTCTGATAGTTGTGATACTTGATTTAGGACTTGTCATGTTAACGACGTGGGTTACCTCTTCCATAACCTTTTGTCGAACTTTCTCTTCTATCTTTATGTTTATAATTATTGTTGAAGCATTTTCTTCCTCTTCTTCCATGTCTACAAAGTCTTCCTTGGCCACAACCTTTTCCATGTCCTTTTCCATTGCTGAAATCTTCTTCTTTCTTTTGGAGTTGAGCCTTGAGGAGCTGCTAATTGAAATTTGCGTCCTCTTTTTCTTTTCTTCGTGGGCTTGCAAAGAACCCAAGAGTTTTTATATCATTATGGCTCCTAAATCTTTGATCTCTTTAATGATAGTGACAAAATTCTCGAATTTTAGATCTAATGATTGAATAATCTTTTCTATGATCATAACATTTTCTAGTTTCTTATCATTTCTTTTCATTTGATTGGAAATAGTTAGAACTCTAGAAAAGTAGTCAGAAACTGACTCAGTTTTTGTCATGTGCAATAAATCAAACTCTCATCTTAGAGTTTAAAGGTGTACTTTTTTAATTTTTTCTTCTTCCTTGTATGAAATTTGAAATTTCTCCTATGCTTCCTTGGTGAAGGTTATACTTGAGATTTTCTTAAACCCATTGTCATCTAAAGCTTGGTAGATGAATAAAAGAGCCTTTTTATTTCTCTTTCTTGAGTATTTTAAACTATCCTTTTGTATTGAGGATAAGGTCGTCTTATCTCTTGGCTCTTCGTAGACTTTCTCCACTATATCTCAGACATCATGTGCTCCAAAGAGGACCTTAATTTTAATAGTCTAATCATCAAAGTTGTTGCCATGGAGTGGTGAAACTTGAAGAGATGTTAAACTATTGGTAACCATAACTCTTAACAGAGTGAGCTTTTAGAAATTTTGACTATACATCAAAAAACTGTAAGATTGACTAGTATATTGATTTAGTCAAAGTCAACCGCTCAATCAACGGTCAACGTTAGTCAACAATCTGATCAACAGTGCGGTCGATGGCACAGTTAATAGCTCCGACGGCTTAGTTAATGACATAGTCAAACGGCTCTGATGGCTTGGTCAAACGGCTCCGATAGCTCGGTCAAACAGCTCTAACTCAGCTTACCTCGGTGAGTTAACTCAATTTGTGGCAACAAACTTCCGATGACTCATTCGGACTCTGATTGGGCTGATTTTTACGGCAACATATTCATCTCATCGAGCTCTTCAATTTAATATATAATAGTAGTATGTTTGGAACAAATGGCTAATACTCTCAATCTCAAGAATTATTTTTTGATATGGAAGATCGGTCAAAGCTACAACCACAAAGCATACTTAGAATTTCAAGAGAACTCATAAACTCGCTCTAATACTACTTTATTGGAAATATGAGATTTTTAAGACTAGAAAGGCTAAGAGAGAATTTTGATAGAAGAGAAAAACTTGTATTACTAATTGAATTGCTTCTTTTTTGGCTTAATACAAAATGGGAGGAGGAATACTATATTTATACTACTCCAATGATGATTCTAGATGGTATAAGAATGCTTCATCCAACCTCTAATAACTTAATTAATTATACTCTCTAGTAAATACAAGAATACTCTAAAAACTTGGATATTAAACTATGGGCTATTATACACACACAAAATAAGCTCAACTCACAACACAAGGCCAAATAACTAAACTACTTATCTATGACTCAATGGGTTACAAATAAGTTTATTTTCTAACAGAAACTTGGCTAGTGTGTTGAGAAAAGAAGACGAAGCCAGAGCACTGGATTAGAGTAAGAGGGTGGACATTATTAAAGGCGTGGCCCATGCCTTGGCTTACATGCACCATGGTTGCTCACCACCAATTGTTCATGGAGACATATCAAGCAACAGTGTCTTGCTTGATTCAGAGTTTAAGGCTCGTGTTTCCGATTTTGGCACTGCAAAGCTTCTAAATCCAGACTCGTCGAATTGAACCGCCCTTTCGGGCACCTTTGGATATGTAGCACCAGGTCACATTACACTATTTGTCGAAATTCACGGCAATTAATGTGACAGGAAACACTTTGTTTACAACCTTACTTTTTTCATATTTACTTGAATCTTAGTTAGTACCAAAAATAAATTGAAAGAAAAAAGTTTTTGGTCACGAAGTTAGATGGTGGTATGCTATTTCTATATTTTTCTTTTTGAATTTTTATTAATCTTATTATTCGACCTTAATATCTCGAACAATGCTATAAAGCATTAGTAGTCTATTACGGTTCTATTGTCTCTGTTCATTCAATACATTTAGCAATGTACGTAACAATGATTTTTCTTCCTCGTTTTCAGAGCTTGCTTACACAATGAAAGTAACTGAGAAATGCGACGTCTATAGTTTTGGAGTGTTGACACTAGAAGTTATGATGGGAAAGCAGCCGGGGGATTTCATCTCCTCTCTTAATGGATCTCCATTAGAGTACAGCGAAAACTTGGTGAAGAAGATCATGGAAGTTTTGGACCAACACCTCCCACCACCTTCACTAACAGTTGAGATTCAGCTCAAAAGCATTGCGAGTCTTATTGTTGGAGCGGTTTCTCACCAGCCGTCCACGTGTCTCGAATTGCTGATGCTGTACTCTCCAACTGTCCACGTGTCCTTGCTGTCTCAAAGCTCTTTGAACTCCAAGCAAGATCGGAGAGGCGGGGGTGGCTACTTGCAAAGACTCTCCGATGCCTAAGTCAGTGATTTGTCTGTGTTTTTTAGCAAGAAAAATATTTCAGTATGAATATATATCTATCTTCTTTTTGTTTTTTAGAATTTTTTGCGTACATGCCCCTCTCGGGAATGCATGGCTTTTTTATATGTAGTCCTCAGATAGTGAACCGCATGGTTCTCAATCTCCGGACTGAGTACCTTTCACCTCAAGATCTTTTTCAACGGTCACGGGCCGAGATTTCTATCATCTCCTCTGTGCTACCGTGGCCTGATTTTCGCCGCTTCCTACGGCTTCAATCTGTCAGGAGTAAGATTTGGGCAAATCGCCGTTCTGTCAGGACGGCTTGTCCCTAGCACACAAACCTACCCAGGATCGCAATAAATGCTCTGTCTAGGTCTGGAATCGTGGGTTGCTTTCCATTATATTCAGTCTGAAGACCCTTGGGGCTTCTGACCCTTCCGACTGTTGAGATAAGGGCCGCTGTTCCCAGATAACAGACCCTTGGGGCCTCTGACCCCCAGCTGTCGAGGTTGGGGTCTGACTGGGCCAGACCGTCTGGGGTCAGTGATGGATTCGGCCCTAACCTCGGACGGCCCAATGGCCGATGGTGAGATCACGTGCAATCCGCGTGGCCTTCCTCGTGGCATAAGGTTCGGGAACGGGTCCCACGACTGCCCCCATTTCCCTACTTGATGGATTCGTGTCTATCAAGTGGGGAAACCGTCTCTTCGCTTCTCCAATCTGAGGGACGCACGTGGTTCCCTTTTCCCGATGCGGAGATACGCCATCTCTCATCACGAGATCTGTTTGAATTTTGAAGTTCTGACTGCTCGGTTTCTTTTATTCTCTCCTCTTCCAGAAAAACTTTTCGGCTTTTCCCCTTTAAAAACCGCAACTGTGTTTATTTGCCGTTTTACCAAAATTTTAAATAACCCCAATCTCACAACACCCCAAGGTTTCTGCTTCCTTCTTTTCTAAAGACTCTTACTCTTCCAGTCGTTTTTCGGAACAATGGCTTTGAATCAAAATCAGGAATTGCAATCTGTTACGGATTCAGAATTAGACTCATTGAGGAGGCAGCTCTGCCTCCCTGGAGGAGTGACACTTCAACGAGTTAAAGGTCCCGCAGACTGGTACCTTCGCCCCTGCGCCCCCGAGGGTTCCATCGTCTTGGGCAGGAAGCATCTGGACTGCCTGCGATTCCCTCTTCCCCCTCTAATCCATCAATTTTTTGCCTTGACAGGGATCCATCCGATGCAACTGAATACAAACGGGATTATGATTCTGATGGGGCTCTCTGCCCTGTCAGTTATCTATAACATGCATATCGACCTGGAGGTGGTCTTCTATGCTTATAAACTCGTTCTCATTCCCAAGAAGGGCTCCTACCCCACTTTCTATCTCCAGCCGCTGCCTGGGCGCCACATCTTTTGGGGGCTGCCGCGGTCAGACAAACAATGGGACTCTCACGCCAGGCTCTATGCCGTTGGAGGGGCGTGGTGCTCCCCTTGGGTGAACGGAGAGCATTTCCAAGTCCCCTCAGTCTTCCTGCAGAGTAAGTATCAGTCTATGATCTTTGGATCTGAGTTCTCTCCTGATTTTATTGCTCATGTTACTTTGCCCTGTGCAGCCTCAGCAGAAGAAAGCAGGTTTGAGCCGCACCTGTCGGCTGGGCGGCTCAAAAGTCTGGAGGGGATCATAATCTTCAGCTCCCCGGGGGAATGTTGGCACATTCAAGCCGTCCTTAACCCCCTGACGATGAACCTGATGCCCAGGATGGTCTCATACCTCCCCTTTCCTTTGGATACCTGGGTCGTCACCAAGCACCTGAGGAGTCGGCTCGACGCCTCCGTCCTGAACCGTCACCGGGACGAAAGTGATCGGATCATCATGGTGAGTCGGTAGGTTGCGGCTTCAAGCCAGCTAGCGGGCACCAATGATCTGGTAGCACCGTCCAATCACGAACTCGAGGAGGCCGTGAGGCTTATGGCCACGGAGTGCGTCAGGCTCCGCGAGGAAGAAAATGCCGCCCCCAAAAGGGTTAGNGATGAACCTGATGCCCAGGATGGTCTCATACCTCCCCTTTCCTTTGGATACCTGGGTCGTCACCAAGCACCTGAGGAGTCGGCTCGACGCCTCCGTCCTGAACCGTCACCGGGACGAAAGTGATCGGATCATCATGGTGAGTCGGTAGGTTGCGGCTTCAAGCCAGCTAGCGGGCACCAATGATCTGGTAGCACCGTCCAATCACGAACTCGAGGAGGCCGTGAGGCTTATGGCCACGGAGTGCGTCAGGCTCCGCGAGGAAGAAAATGCCGCCCCCAAAAGGGTTAGGGGTAAGTTTATTTTTAAATCTTTGAATCTTTGTGGGTCGGGCCGCGACCGCAGACTAATCTCGTTGTTTATTTTTCACAGGCTCTGAGATGGGCCCGTCAGCTGGTCCCTCTCCCATCAAAGGGAGAGCCGCGGCGTCAAAAGCTCAAGCCAAGGCGTCCGCTGGCTGGCGCCTCGTGGAGCATACGGGAGGAGCAGAATCAGCGGTTCCCCGCTCCGACGTCGGTGGATCTCCACCCGGGGGACCGTCTGCCCTTCTAATCATGTGCGGGGAAGCGACGACGCCTGGACCGACTGGGGGGTCTGCAGCAGTGATCTCCCCCATCCCTGACTCTGGCTCGAAATCGAGCACCGTTAGCCTCGGTGGAGAGATCGCCGAGCTTAGTGGGGGAGTTCCGAGACTGAAATCCAGACTCTCCTCCCCTCCTCCGGTCCCAACAAAGTGGCAACGCGAGGTCGGCTTGTCAAATGAGGAAGAGGGCCGGGCGGAGAAGAGGGGCAGGGTCGTCCTTTCGTCCGATAGTGACGATGATGGGGCGATGCTGACCCTTCTAAGGAGGAAAAGGTCAACTAACGGCAGCCAGTCCGGAGGAGGTGTACCGCCTCCCTCCATGCTCGGCGGCGTCCCTGACGGCTCCGGGTCTTCCTCTGTCCCTATCGCTCCTGCTCTAGAGGCGTGCCCGGCGGATGGAGAGGATGCCCTTATGGCCGTCGAGGAGGGGCCGCGTTCCCCGGGCGTGGATGGTGCACAAAGGGACGATCCAGCCATGGAGCCAGAGCTGGAGGCCCTTACTCCAGAGAATATCGAGCTTCTCACTACCCGCACTCTCGCACAGGTTTGTCACACTTGGGTGTTTTTATGTTTCTTCAACGTCTTTGATAATTACCAACCCCCTCCTTTGTCGCTTAATTTGCAGCTGTCCGCCATTCGGTCTTTCTACTCTGCTCGCATCAAGGGTCTGACCGAAGAGCTGAGCTCCTGTTCCGCACTGGCTGAGCGCAGCGAGGCCGCCCTCGCCGAATTGAGGTCTGATTTTGACATATACCGGGGCCTCGAAGAAGCGAGGGTTAGCAGCACGGTGGCGCATGCCATGAGTGTTGAGAAAGCCAGAAGCGAGGAGCTAGCGGTGAGATTAGCTCAGGCGGAGGCCGACAGGCTTGCCCAATCCGAAGCCGCCAGGTTGGCTCAAGGCGAGCTGAGGATCAAAGAGCAAGAGTTTCAAAGTGCGGGGGCAGAGATGGGACTAGCCTTCATCGCTCGAGATTAGGCTATCGAGGATGCCAAGGAAGCGAGGAAAGCCGAGGCGGCAGCCAAGCTAGAAGCCCATGCTCTGCAACGCAGACTTGATCGGTCCCACGAGGTAAACCGATATCTTTTTCTGGACCATAAAAATCTGATGGGTGCTTAGGTGGAGGCATCTCGTAAACATTGCGCGGACCT
The DNA here is from genome assembly GCA_002914805.1 of Parasponia andersonii. Lineage (NCBI taxonomy): Eukaryota > Viridiplantae > Streptophyta > Magnoliopsida > Rosales > Cannabaceae > Trema > Trema andersonii. The sequence goes on from JXTB01000120.1 coordinate 290,067, forward strand.
CGCTGGTATTAATTCTTTATTGGTCGACTTATCGCAGCGGCAGGCGGAACTCAGATTGGCAGCGCTGAAAGATAGACTAGCGGATGCGGAGAAGTTAAAGACAAGGTACCAGAAGCAGGTGGACGTTCTTTCTGCAGAAAGTTATAGGTCTGGCTGGGAGAATAAAGAATTTAAAAACCATGCTGAGGTGGTGACACCAGACCAATTTGATGATCAGAAAGGCATCGAGAGGGACCACTACTCCATCAAGCACTACATGCAGCAGCTCGGGGACGAGATCAAAATTACATACCTATCGGACGTGCTGGAGATGCTTGCTGCGGAAAAGGATGGGCCCTCTACATCTGCTCCTAGTGCCATAGAGCTTATCCCTGCTTCTGGTCCGCAAGATCGAACTCCGGAAGCCCCGGTCATTCAGCCTAGCCTCGGGGTCTCAATCGGTGAAGGGTCTGGCACGGTCGTCGTATCCAGTGATGAATCCGATCCGGCCACGC
>JXTB01000120.1:293609-326561 GCA_002914805.1 Parasponia andersonii
TTGTCCTGTTCCTCCCCCCAGATGGCCGTAGAGTTTTTCTTCAGGCATTGGAAGAAAGGCTTGCATCGGTCAGACATCTTGGCTACGAATTGGCTGAGAGCGGCTACTTTCTCGGCCAGGCGTTGGACCTATCAAATGGATGAGGGCCTCTGCATGTTTGCGATCGAGGTCAGCTGGGTCAGATTTGCTTCGATACCCCTCCAGCTCACGATATGTCCCAAGAATTGCCCTGAGGATACCCAAAATGCACACTTTTTGGGGTTCAGACGCATCTTATGCTACCTCAGAATCTGAAAGTATTCGTCTAGGTGCATCAGATGGTCTGAATCCTCCCTGCTCTTCACGACCATATCGTCGATGTAGACCTCTATAGTCTTTCCTAACAGCCTGGCGAACATCTTATTCATGAACCTTTGGTAGGTTGCTCCTGCGTTCTTCAGGCCAAACGGCATGCGCTTGTAACAGTACAGACCTCGCTCTGTGATAAAAGCGGTGTGGATCTGGTCTTCCACGTACAGGGGGATCTGGTTCCAGAATAGGCATCCAGAAAGCTCATCCTGTTGAATCCCACCATCACGTCTACCATTTGGTCGATTCTTGGCAGGGGAAAACTATCCTTTGGGCCTTGTTTAGGTTGGTGAAATCTATGCAGATACGGTTGTCTCTGTTTTTCTTTTTCACCACTACTGGGTTAGAAACCCACCGCGGGTATATGCATTCGCTGATTAGACCGCTCTCCAATAGCTTTTCCACCTCCTTATTGATCGCCCTATTTTTCTCTGGTGCGAATCTTCGGGGCTTCTGCCTGACCGAGGGGAAATGGGGGTCTATATTAAGTCGGTGACAGGAGTGTGCGGGGTCTATCCCTGGCATATCATCGTGGGACCATGCAAAGATGTCTTCATTCCGTTTTAAGAATCCCAACATTTCATACTTCTGCTCCTCGGGCAATAAGGCTCCGATCAGGATCACCTTCGTCGGTTCTTCCTCTCTCATAGGGACCGCTACCAGCTCTTCGATTGTGGATTGCGGGCCGTCAGATTCTTCTTCGATTCGTCTCATGTATGCTGGCAGGCGGTCCTTTGATTGCTATCCGTCTCCGGCTGCGACGCTTGCACTCGTGTCGGCTCCCCTCAGGGCGGCCGAAAAGCATTTTCTCGCAGAGGCCTGGTCCCCCTTGATGTCAATCGTGTACGTGCCGTCCTTTGACTGGCATCTTAAGACCTGATGGAGGGTGGAAGCGATCCCATGCATGGCATGGATCCATCCCTTCCCATGATGACATTGAAGGAAGACTGGCAGTCCACGATGACAAAATCCACGTCCACGCATCTTTCGGCTGCGCAGACATTAAGGGTAACGATGCCTAAAGGGCAGACCCTGGTGCTGTCAAAAGCGAAAGCGGTTGACAGGTTGGCCTGAGTGCGCCCCTATCCAGACCCATATTTTCGAACGTGTTGAGGAATAGGATATCGACACTGCTCCCTCCATCGACCAAGACCCGTCAAAACCAATGCGGAGCCAATCTGCAGCTTGATCACCAAGGGGTCATCATGGGGATGGCGTACCGTGGTTAGATCTTGCTGAGTAAAAACGATGGGGGCGGCTGACGCGCGGCCCTCTCCCAACATCAAGTGGTTGACAGAGTGTCCCATCCCCTTCAAGTGCTTCACCCTGCCCTCGACTCTTTTGAGGCACTTCTCTTTCTCCTCTTGATCGTGGGTCGGCTCTGGCCTGCCTACAATGGTCGGCACTATCCTGAGGGTCTGTTCTCCTGACCCAGAGGCCTGGGCCTGCTTCCCTTTCTCAGCCCTGGCAGTGTCTTGCTGCGGCTGGTCTTCATCGGTTTTCACGTACTGCTTCAGCCTGCCAGCGTGGATCGCCAACATGACCTGAGCATAAAGATTACGGCAGTGGACGGTGTCGTGCCCGAAATCTTTGTGGAGCTGGCAGTAACTGCTCCTATTCTTCATATGCTCCGGGACGCCGGATCTGGGCGGGTCCTTGAAAATGCCTCTGTCTCTATTCTGGAGGTATATCACGTCGATCGGCATGTTGAGCTCGTACTTGGGCAGAGGATCACGGGTCGTCTTCCTCCTCTTGCCTCCCTCCAAACTGTCTCGTGCCGGGATTTCTTGCTTCGGGGCCGGCCCTTGGCCCGGTGGGGGCCTCTTCATCCCTTGTGGGGCCAGGGGTTGTATTGGCATCGTTGTTACTGCGGAAGAGGTCTTGGGCGCCTTCTGGCGGCTTTCCAGCACCCTAAATACCCCTTCCGACTTGGCCTGGACGTCCGCCATGTCGTATGGCAGATTTAGAAAGAGATGGTCCGATAGCATTGATCCCGGCTGCAGGCTTCGGACGAACGATCCTGCGGCTTGGACTGAGTCTGCGTTATGGACCAGCGACATTATCTCGAGGAAATGCGAGAGGTACTCCGGCGGGGATTCATCCGCTGCCTGCTCCAAACGGTCCAGTTCTCGCATGGTTTTTTGCTGTTTTCGGACACCTGCATACTGCCTCAGGAAAAGTTTGCAGAAGTCTTCGAACCCATTTATGGACTTTTCTGGGAGTTGCCTGAACCATAACAGGGCTGGTCCAACAAGGGTTGTAGAGAAAACCTTGCAAGTCACAGCCTCGTCCCTGGTCTCTAAGGCCATCTTCTGCTGGAAGTGGTATATGTGGTCGAGGGGGTCAGTTTTCCCCTCGAACGGCCTGAAGGTCAGGGTCGTGAAGTCTCTCGGCCTGGGCTCTATCTGGATCCAGTCAGCGAAGACCGTCCGGTTGATGCCTCGCACAGTTTGTTCTGCCAGATCATCGGGGGTCTGGCTATGATGGTTACCGAGTCTCTTACCCAGCTCTGCCATCATCTCTTGCCTCCAGTCGGGGGGCGTACCCCCAGGGCTTTCATGGTGTCTTCCACCCGTTCCCCCCCTGGTTTGGAAAGGTCTCGACTGGCTTTGTCGTACCCCCTGCATTCGTGACCCGGACGGGGCGGGAGCTTCTCCCTGCGGTTGGCTTCTGAACTCTTGTTGGACTTCTTCGTCTAAATCTTCCCTCCGCTGGGTCCTATCTTCACTCGCCAGCAAACCCTCGAGGCGAGCATTATCTCTGCGTACCTCTGCAACCTCGTCCCTTAGACCTAGGACGGCCTCGTGGGCCATCTCTACCTTTCTGTTTGCTTCCGCCAGGGCGGCAAGCATCTGATCCAGCTTCTGCCCCAGATTTGGTCGTTCTTCTCGGGAGCTCCTTCGGCATCAGGACGCGTGCTCCTGGTTATCATCCTTGATGGTGCCATCAGACGTTGTATGGCTTTTTTGTCCGGGGAGAGCGTGGTTGCGGGTTTCTTACTTTCTTTTCCACGCTCAACCGTTTCCCACAAACGGCGCCAAACTGTTGGAGCAATTTCTCACCAGCCGTCCACGTGTCTCGAATAGCTGACGCTGTACTCTTCAACTGTCCATGTGTCCTTGCTGTCTCAAAGCTCTTTGAACTCCAAGAAAGATCGGAGAGGCGGGGGTGGCTACCTGCAAAGACTCTCCGATGCCTAAGTCAGTGATTTGTCTGTGTTTTTTAGCAAGGAAAATATTTCAGTATGAATATATGTCTATCTTCTTTTTGTTTTTTAGACTTTTTTGCGTACATGCCCCTCTCGGGAACGCATGGCTTTTTTATATGTAGTCCTCAGATAGTGAACCGCATGGTTCTCAATCTCCGGACTGAGTACCTTTCACCTTAAGATCTTTTTCAACGGTCATGGGCCGAGATTTCTGTCATCTCCTCTGTGCTACCGTGGACTGATTTTCGCCGCCTCCTACGGCTTCAATCTGTCAGGAGTAAAATTTGGGCAAATTGCCATTCTGTCAGGACGGCTTGTCCCTGGCACACACACCTACCCAGGATCGCATTAAATGCTCTGTCTGGGTCTGGAGTCGTGGGTTGCTTTCCATTATATTCAGTCTGAAGACCCTTGGGGCTTCTGACCCTTCCGACTGTTGAGATAAGGGCTGCTGTTCCCAGATAGCAGACCCTTGGGGCCTCTGACCCCCAGCTGTCGAGGTTGGGGTCAGACTGGGCCGGACTGTCTGGGGTCAGTGATGGATTCGGCCCTAACCTTGGACGGCCCAATGGCCGATGGTGAGATCACGTGCGATCCGTGTGGCCTTCCTTGTGGCATAAGGTTCGGGAACGGGTCCCACACTTATACTCATGCTTGGATGAGCCACAATCCCGGCCGCCCATGAACCTAGTTTTTCAGGATTTTTCAGCTCAATCTGCGCGTTTTTAAATCCATATATGTATGTTTCTAGCTACGTACTTTCAATGGCATATGCTCCCTTGTATGAGACAACAATGTATTAAATTATTTCTGCAATACAAGGAACACATGCATTGTGATACATTTAAGTGGTGCATGTTTTCTATCTCAATACAGTGCAAAAGCATAATAAAATAAGTGAATACTTCTTTGTCACTTTTTAAAAGAAAATTCTTTTACATGTTTTTATAATGTAATTCGACACATTTCTCCAAGATTAACAACCTCCCTAAGTTTTTCAAATAGAAGGGCCCCCAAAGAAGTTTCTAAAACAGGGTTGGGAAAAAGGAATACATCAGTATCATTATATTATAATAATGATACATCGAGAACATAAAATTAAATGCTGTCATTTTTATAAGGTTAAATTCTGCAAATATTGATCACATCGGTCCTTATATTTTAAAATTCTCGTTTGTATATCTAACTATAAATCCTGATGGTCGAAGCAAAGAGCTTATAATACTATACACAATCTGGATTTCAGATATTAAGTAAACTATTCCAAAAAAAAAATCCAATCTGTCACAATTATATAGCCACATGCTGTAACATAACTGTGGGACCCGTTCCCAAGTCATACATCACGTGGACGATTAAGTGGCAGAACAGGTCACGAGTAGGGCTCATCATCCGACATGTGTCAAGAGTGACTAGCTAAAGGCTACGCGAGTCGCCCATGATACCACATCGACCATTGGGCTGTCCGAGGTAAGGGCCGAGCCCATCCCAGACCCTAGATGGACTCGGCCCAGTCCGATTCTTACCTCGACAACTGGGGGGTCAGAAGCTCCAAAGGTCTTCCACTAGAATACAAGAGAAAGCAACTCACAGTTCTAGACCCAGACAGAACATTTAATGCGATCCTAAGTAGGTATGCACAGGGAACAAGCCATCCTGACAGAACGGCGCTTTGTCCAAATCTCGCCCCTGACAGACTCGAGCCATAAGAGATGGCAGATACCAGGCTACAGCGGTACAGCAAAGATCACGGTAATCTCGGCCCGTGACCTCTGGAAAAAGTCTGGAGGAAAAAGGTACTCAGTCTTGAGATTGTAAACCGGGTGATTCATAATCTCAGGACTATACATATATGAGCCATACGTCCCCAAATAGAGGCATGTACACATACAAAGAGAAGTATTTGAAAGCTTACGAGCAAGAAACAAAGATATACTCATATAGAACTAAATCCTTGCTACCCTGAATAAAAAAAGACCACTGACTTAAGCATCGGAGAGTTTGTGCAGGTGGCCACCCCTGCCTCTCTGACCCTGCCTGGAGTTCGGAGCACTTTGGGATAGCGAGGACACGTGGACAGTTGGAGGACATAGCATCAGCGGTTCAGAGACACAAGGACGGCTGGTGAGAAACCGATCCAACAGTTTGGCACCGTCTGTGGGAAAAGGTTGAGCATGAGAAAAAGAGTAGGAGACTCACAATCGCGCTCTCTCCGAACAAAAGGTCATACAACGTCTGATGGCACCCTCGAGGATGACTACCAAGAGCATACATCCCGACGCCGAAGGGAGCTCCCGAGAAGCACGACGAGATCTGGAGCAAAAGCTGGATCAGATGCTCGCCGCCCTGATGGAATCAAACCAGAAGGCAGAGATGGCCCAAAAGGCCGTCTTGGGTTTAAGGAACGAAGTCGAAGAGGTGCGCAGAGACCACGCCCGCCTCGAAGGGCTGCTAACAATCGAAGCCAGGAGCCAGCGGAGAGAAGATTTTGATGAAGAGGTTCAACAAGGATTCAGAAGCCAACCGAGAGGGGAAGTTCCCGCCCAATCCGGATCGTGGATGCAGGGGGTCGACGAGCTAGCTAAGAGTGCATAAATTGGGGGTATGGCCGGAAGCACAGAAGTTCTCCTAGAAGGTGAGAACATGGAGAACCCCCCGCAGACCCCTGCACGCCATGTGTTTGCAACTGGAGCTGTTGATGAAGGGTGGATGAAACCCATCACCCAGTATTTGACGTTAGGGAACCTGCCCGCAGACCCCTGAGAAGCAAGGTCAGTCAGATTGAAAGCTACCAGGTACTCGATGATGGGTGAACAACTATACAGGAGATCGACAATGGGTCCGATGCTGTGGTGTATAGGTCCCGTCGAAGCGCAAAAACTGATGGAGGAAATTCACGAGGGAGTATGTAGCAACCACTCTGGCGGATGCAGCCTCGCCCACAAGGCTCTAACGGCCGAATACTTTTGGCCATACATGATGGCAGAGGTAGCCTAATTCGTCAAGAAATGTGATAAATGCCAGAGGTTCGCCCCAATGAAACACCAGCCCGCGGAGGTACTTCATTCGAACATAACTCCTTGGCCGTTTGCCAAATAGGGTCTAGACATCGTCGGAGAGCTCCCCAGAAGTCCAGGGGAAAGGAGGTATGTCCTGCTGGCCACGGATTACTTCACCCACCAAATAGGTAGAGGCTGAAGCCTACGCGACCGTTAATAAGGCAGACACGATTAACTTCATCTGGAAGAACATAATCTGTCGATTCGGGATCCTGAAAGAGATACATGCCGATCATGGCACACAGTTCCAAAATGCTAAGCTCAAGGAGTTGTGCGAGCTGTATGATATAAGGCTCAGTTTCTCTTCCGTGAACTACCCTCAGGGGAACGGCCAAGCAGAGGCAACGAACAAAGCCATATTCAGCAACATCAAAAAGAACTTATAAGGGGCTAAAGGCAAGTGGTTAGAAGAACTGCCGGCCATTGTGTGGGCCCATCGAACCACAGAGCAGAGGTAAACTGGAAGAACACCATTCGCCATGATCTACGGATCAGAGGCTATGATCCCGACTGAGGTCGACCTCTCGACCCTCCGCTCCAAAGTGGTAAAAGATGCCCCCTTAAACGAATGTCAGTTAAGCCACAACACAGACCTCTTGAAAGAAATGAGAAACATGGCCTTGGTCCACCTTGCTTCATACCACCAGCAGGCTAGGTCCTACTACGCAAAAAAGGTTAGTGCCCGATGATTAAACGCCAGGGATTGGGTCCTGAAAGTTAGAACAAGGAATTACTCAAAACTGGACTCCAATTGGATCGGACCCTATGAGGTGATCAAAGCATTCGACAATGGTGCATATATCCTGAAAGAACTTAAGACCAGGAAAAATTTTCCGAACACGTGGAACACTCAGCACTTGAAAAAGTATCACGTGTAAGGCACATGCATATGATATAAGACCATGTGAATGCTTATATTATTGAAAAGCTTAAATCTAAAATAGGTCAACTTCCCTTTTTGCCGCATGGATTCATCTTTTGAATTGCTATGGAAAAGAGGTCTGCCCGCAGTGGCAGACCCCACGCACTATTCACGCGTGAGACCTATGTGAACGCTTATATTATTAAGAAACTTAATTTCGAGACAGGTCGGGTCTTCTGCCACATGGAAAAGGGTCTGCCCACAATGGCAGACTCCACATTTTATTTGCACAGGCAAAAAATCATACCCGGCTGCTACAGAAAAGGGTCCGCCCACAGTGGCAGACCCCACGCCTCAGTTGCAGACCATACGCACTATTCGCATAATCAACGATCGTACTATAGGGATCACATCGCTTGTCGACGACCCGAGAAAATGTACGAAGAGGAAAGAGCTGCGCAACTAAAAACTTGCCAGCAGACTTTAAAAACGATCGTAATATGGGAATCACGTCGTTTGTCGACGACCCGAGAAAACGTACAAAGAGGAAAGAGCTGCGCAACCAAAAACTTACCAGCAGACCTCTAAAACGATCGTACTATGGGGATCACGTCACTTGTCAACAATCCGAGAAAACGTACGAAGAGGAAAGAGCTGCGCAACCAAATATTTGCCAGTAGACCTCGAAAACGGTCGTACTTTGGGGATCATATCGCTTGTCGACGACCCGAGAAAACGTACGAAGAAAGAGGAGCTGCGCAACCAAAACTTGCCAGCAGACCTCGAAAACGACCGTACTATGGGAATCACATCGTGCAATAAAATGATTGCCGATGACCCGAGAAAACGTACGAAGAGGGAAGAACTGTGTAACCAAAAACTCGCCAGTAGTCCTCAAAACGATCGTACTATAGGAACCATATCGCGCAATAAAATGCTTGCCGATGACCCGAGAAAACGTACGAGGAGAAAAGGGCTGCGCAACCCAAAAGCTTGGGTCAGGATCCACCCGTTGGAAGTGGACCCTCCCTAAAGAACATTTTAGCTATACGAAGAGCTAAAGGAAAGCAGGGTCGGGATCCACCCGTTGGAAGTGGACCCTCCCTAAGGAACATTTTAGCTATACGAAGAGCTAAAGGAAAGCATGGTTGGAATCCATCCGTTGGAAATGGACCCTCCCTAAGGAATATTTTAGCTATACGAAGACCTAAAGGAAAGCAGACTCTACCCGAGGGATGGTTTAATTGCGCATGGGCAAGATTTGAACGGATTTGGAGTCTACCCGTTGGAAGTAGTCTAGTGCCAGACCAAACGTAAGGATAGAAATTAAGATTAAAGTCTGTTTATTATGTCCTAAAAGTACAAAGCACACAGTCAACAGTGGCGCACGCTCGTGAGCCCTATTTACGGGAGGCAGGTCACGAACGGAATCGCAGGGAGACATCAGAGTAGTAGTGCCCTGTTTGTTCTCGATAAGAGCCGAGCCTAGGCCTTCTCCTTTGCAGCGACGGGTCCAAACAATGGTCGACCAACCCCTGGAGCTGGTTCCGAGTGCAGTCCCATTTGGGGTCGGAGAAGTCCAGCCACACGCGCTGGTCGAACTCTGCCAAAGCAAGTCATAACAGAAGTTATACCTCCTTAAAACCAGATGAGCCAAAGCTCACATCCCTATCTCTGGAACTAATCTTGTCAGTCATAGCTCGAGGAGGACTCACTAATAGTCTACAACAAGGTTTGACTTTACCCAGACGCAGTCAACAAAGAAAAAAAAATAGACTAAAGAGAATTGCACTGTTCTTAGTATTTATACGGAGGGTTACAACGAGGATCAGCTTTACAAATGTACAAAATTAGGGACCCTAATTACCTCCGGCCAGAGGATCGCAGCCAGTCCCGGCGCTTGGACTAGCCCTAGTGGAGGGTGGCGTACCAGGGTCGGATTCATCACTGGATAAAATGACCACACCAAACCCCTCACTAGTTGAGACCCCAAGACCAAGCTGACTACCAGAGGCTTCCGAGGTTTGGTCTTGCAGACCGGAAGCAGGGATAGGCTCTTTGGCAACAGAGGCGGATGTAGAGAGCCCGTCCTTTTCCACAGCAAGCATCTCCAGCACGTCAGTGGGGTATGTGATGCTGATCCCATCCCTAAGCTGCTGCATGTAGTACTTGACGGAATAGTGGTCTCTCTCGACGCCTTTCTGCTCGTCAAACTGGTCTGACGTTACCACCTTAGTGTGGCCTTCGAATTCTCTGTTCTCCCAGCCAGACCTGTAACTTTCCGTAAAAAGGACATCTACCTGCCTCTGGTACCTCGTTTTCAGCTTCTCCGTGTCCGCCAGCCTATCCCTCAGTGCCGCCAGCCTTAGCTCTGCTTGCTGCTGCGATAAGTCGACCAAAAAAGTGTTCATGTCGGCAAGGTCCTCGCCATGTTTGCGAGACATCTCTACATGAGCACCCATCAGATTTTTGTGATCCAAGTAGAGATGTCAATTTACCTCGTTGGACCGATCAAGCCTGCATTGCAGGGAGTGGGCCTCAAGCTTGGCTTTCACCTCGGCTTTCCTCGCTTCTTTGGCGTCATCGATAGCCCTGTCACGAGCGATGAAAGCCAGTCTCATCTCTACCCCTGTGCTCTGTAGTTCTTTCTCCTTGACCCTGAGCTCATCTTGAGCCAGTCTGGTGGCCTCAGATTAAGCAAGCTTGTCGGCCTCCACCTCGGCCAGTCTCGCTGCCAGCTCCTCACGCCTAGTCCTCTCGACACTCAGAGTATGAGCCACCGCACTGCTGACCCTCGCCTTATCGAGGCTTCGATATAAATCGAAGTCAATCCTCAACTCAGCAAGGGCGGCCTCGATGCGCTTGGCCAGTGCAGAGCAGGAGTTCAGCTCCTCGGTCAAATTCCTGATGCGGGAGGAATAGAAAGACCGGATGGTGGCCAGCTATAAGTTAAACAAAAAAACGGGGGTCAGCGTCTAGCAAGGATGCTGAGAAGCATATAGGCAACCGAATGGACCAAACCTGCACGAAGGTACGGCTGGCGACAAGCTCGACGTTCTCCAAAGAGAGCGCCTCCAGCTCCGGCTCTGCGGCTGGACCCTCTCTTTGGGCGTTGCCCGAGCCTGCGGAACGTGGCTCCACCCCGCCAACTGTGAGGGCACCCTCTCCCCCAGCCGGGCACGCCCCCAAAGCAGCGGCGGTAGGGACGGAGGAAAGCTGGGCACTGACGAGAGCGCCGTCGGCTACGGCGGGAGGTGGTGCATCTCCTTTTGACGGTCCATTGTGCACGGATCTTCTTCTTCTCAGAAGGGTCAGCGTGATCCCTCGTCATTACTGTCAGACGAGGGGGCAACCCTGCCCCTCTTCTCCGCCTGGCCCTCTTCTTCTCTAGATGAGCTAACCTCGTGGTGCCGCTTTATTTGGACCGGGGGAAGGAAAGACAACCGAGATTTCAACCTCGAAGCCCCCCCACTAAGCTCGGCGATCTCCCCACCGAGGCAAGTAGCACCCAATTTTGAACCGGAGTTACGGGTGGATGAGGTTGGTGCAGCAGACCCCTCAGGCAGACCCAGGGGCATCACTTCGCCGTATACGGCTCTTGTGGCAGACGTTCCCCTGGATGGAGGTCCGCCTGCATCGGAGCGGGGGATTGCGGGCGCTTCATCTTCTGAAGGCACCGCGAGATGCCAGCCACCAGGTGCCTCAGGGCGAGCTTTATATCCCGCGGCTCCCCCCTTGATGGGGAAGGGATCTGCCGATGGGCCCATCTCAGAATCTGTAAAAAACAAGTAACATGTTTAGATCACGGCCATAATCCGATCGACAAAGCTCAAGAGTGTGGAAATGAATCCATCTCTAACCCTCTTAGGGGCGGCGGCTTCCTCCCTACGGAGCCTGACGCACTCCTCGGATACAAACCTCACGGCCTCCTCGAGCTCATGGCTAGTCGGCTCCACCAGGTCGTTGGAGCCCACCAACTGGCTTGAAGCTATAACCTGACGACCCACCATGGCGATTCGATCGTGCTCATCGTGGTGGAATCGGTTCAAGGCAGAGGCATCAAGTCGGCTCCGCAGGTGCTTTATGATGACCCAGGTGTCCAGGGGGAAAGGAAGGTATGAGACCATCTTGGGCATCATATTCATCACCTGAGGGTTGAGGGCGGCCTGGATATGCCGGCAGTCCCTAGGAGATCTAAAGATAACGATCCCTTCCAGGCCTTTTAGCCGCCCTGCCGACAAATGCGGCTCGAACCTATTTTCTTCTGCAGAGGCTGCACAAGACAAAATAACGTGAGCAATAATAGACGAGGAGAACACAGACCCGAAAACCACGACCTAGCACTTACTCTGCAAGAAAACTGAGGGAATTTGGAAATGCTCTCCATTCACCCAAGGGGAGCACCACGCCCCTCCAATGGCGTATAGCCTAGCGTGGGAGTCCCATTGCTTGTCTGACCTCGGCAAGCCCCAGAAGATGTGACGTCCCGGGAGCGGTTAGAGGTAAAAGGTGGGGTAGGAACTCTTTTTGGGGATGAGGGTGAGTTTGTAAGTATAAAAGACTATCTCCAGGTCGATATATAGGTTATAAAGAACTGACAGGGCAGAAAACCCCATCAGAATCATGACCCCGTTTGTATTCAACTGCATCGGATGGATCCCTGTCAAAGCGAAGAATTGGTGGATCAGAGGAGGAAGAGGAAATCATAGCCATTCCAGATGTTTTCTACCCAAGATAATAGAGCCCTCAGGGGTAGAGGGACGAAGATACCAATCCGCGGGGCCTTCGACCTTTTGCAGCATCACTCCGCCGGGAAGGCAGAGCTGTCTCCTCAGTGAATCCAACTCTGAATCCACAAAGGGGCACAATTTCTGATCTTGACTCGAGGCCATTGTTCTGGATACTATCGAAAGTGCAAAAGTCTCTTGAAAGGGGGAAGTCGGAAACCCTAGGATTTTAAGAGGCTAGAATAATTGAAGATTTTAGTAAAGTAGCAAATGAGCGTAAGTGCGGCTTTTATAGAGGGGGAGCCGAAGAGTTTTTCTGGAAAAGGGGAGAGCAAAGGATACCGAACAATCAGAACTTCGAAATTTAAAAATTTCATGACATGGGATGGCGTGCCTCCATGTCGGCAAGGGGGAGCCACGTGTATCCCCCAAATTGGAAGAACAGGTAAATGATTTCCCCACTTGACGGATACGAATCCATCAAATAGGGAAATGGAGGCAGTTGTGGGACCCGTTCCCAAATCATACACTACGTGAATGATTAAGTGGCAGAACAGGTCACGAGTAGGGCCTACTGTCCGACATGTATCAAGAGTGACTAGCTAAAGGTCACGCGAGTCGCACATGATACCACATCGGCCATTGGGCTGTCCGAGGTAAGGGCCGAGCCCATCCCAGTCCCTAGATGGACTCAGCCCAGTCCGATTCTTACCTCGACAGCTGGGAGGTCGGAAGCCCCAAGGGTCTTCCACCAGAATACAAGGGAAAGCAACTCACAGCCCAGACCCAAACAGAGTATTTAATGCGATCCTGAGTAGATGTGTGCAGGGGGCAAGCTATCCTGACAGAATGGTGATTTGTCCAAATCTCACTCCTGACAGACTCGAGCTATAGGAGACGGCGGAAACCAGGCTACAGCGGTACAGCAGAGATCACGGTAATCTCGGCCCGTGACCTCTGGAAAAAGTCTGGAGGAAAAAGGTACTTAGTCCTAAGATTGTAAACCGAGTGGTTCACAATCTCAGGACTATACATATATGAGCCATGCGTCCCCAAATGGGGGCATGTACACATATAAAAAGAAGTATTTGAAAGCTTATGAGCAACAAACAAAGATATACTCATATAAAACTAAATCCTTGCTACTTTGAATAAAAGAAAGACCACTGACTTAAGCATCGGAGAGTTTGTGCAGGTGGCCACCCCCGCCTCTTCGACCCTGCCTGGAGTTTAGAGCACTTTGGGATAGCGAGAACACGTGGACAGTTGGAGGATATAGCATCAGTGGTTCAGAGACACGTGGACGGCTGGTGAGAAACCGATCCAACAATAACATACATTAAAAGTTTGGATATATAAAAGTCAAACACAGACACAGCAGAAATACAAAGCCTTGATTCTCAACTTTCTTCTAGTTCTGGTAAAAGCCTGATTTTAGCTTAGGGTGTTCAAAATAGATGGTTTAATACTTGTAATTAATATTTGTAAAACCACTCAAATTAAATAAGGGTATTGTGGTCTTTTTACTAAAAGTAATAATAATTATTATTATTATTATTGGATGAACTTGGACGAAAGTGGGTCTAGGTTCATTTGGACAAATGTGTAAAGAAAGTTTAAAAAATGGGGTCAAAGTGTAATTATTCAAGGGTGTTTTTGAAAAAAAAAATTCAAAAATTGGGTCAAAACATAAATAAGCAAAATAATGTCCAATCTAGCAGAAACTGACATGTGGCACTATAGTTTTAGAAATTGTCCTTAAATCCCTCTTCTTTTTCTTCTTCTCCCTCGAGGCCCCCACGACCAACCGCCACAACCAGCCAACGCAAGAGCTTCTCCAGTCACCGTTGATGCTCGCCACCACCTAGAAACGGAAGGCCGTCGCCAGACGATCACCACACCACCAGACCCAGTCCCGTCGAAGCTCACAATTGCCAGAAAACGGCAAAAAATACCACTTACAAGTTTCTCGCCAGAGACGATTCCAGTCGCCACTCACCACGAAAATTGATCGTCATAGACTCCTCTCCTCATAAGCAATCTTGTGGTAGGTATCTCGTGTCTCTATTTTGCTCCGTTTGATTTTAATTTTATTGGACAGTTTTATGTATAAATGATTTTGAAGTTGACATTTCGATTGGACTGTTAGATTTTGAAACTAATATCGTTTTTTGAAACTATGTTGAAAACGATGAAAGATATATATTGACTATATTTTGAAATGGGTACGAAAAACGAAATTGGACGGCTCAAATTTAACTCGATTTGTGTACTGTGGGACCCGACTCCAAATTGGACAAATTGTATGTCTAACTTAACATTTTTAGGTACTCTAAATTCAAAGGTGAAATCTATTTAATGATTTGAAGCTCCGTTTGAAAACAAAGTTTTCAAACCAAGGAATTAAAGGATCGAAAACAACACTCGACCCTCCAAACAACAGACAAACGATATCAAACTTTCTACATAATTCTGTAACACCAATTGGATACTCGATTAAGATAATGATTCGATTACTTGATTTTTGAATTGGTTTAATTTTGATTTTTACATATTTTGAACAAATATGGAATTTTGTAAAATAATTTATAAAAATGTGATTTATATCTATTTTGACCTGATTTGAGATATAAACTGCTTGAGAGGCACGTCATACTGGTTGACATGCCATATATATACTATTTTGAACTATTTTCTATAGGAAATTGGATATTTGGATTTTTATCAAAAATGACTATTATAATACCGCAACTTTTAGAAAATTCAAAATGATTAGTGAACTTAGTTTTGAGAACTAAATGATGTTTGATTAAATAATATTATATGGTGGTTTTGTGATTTTGTGGAAATGGTGCATATCCTTGTTCTGTCACTTATATAGCATTTGCATGCATTCATATATTTACGTGACCATTGGACTTATAGCACCTCTTTAGGTGACTCTGATTTACTATGTCTCTTTAGGTGGCTCAGACTTACGAGTGATCCACTAGGACACTTCAGACATCATGATTACATACATGGTTATATGTTGGCTTGAATAGATATGTACTGGTTTTGATGGATATTTTACAACAGTTTAGAATGTATGAATTATTGGATTATGATTTTCACATGAGTTTTGTGAACTGTTTTGAATGAAATACTAACCACACAGAACCTTCAACGTGAGTATATTTCTTATGTAATAAAATTTATAATCGATTCTCCATTGGGCATTAGCTCACCCCTTCTTCCCCTCAGATAGCACTCAGTGTGATTTGAATCAGGAGAACTAGATCGAAGCATTGTATAATAACTAGTTTATTATATTTTGGTAAATTCCTACGAGACTTGTGAAATATTTAGATTTGAATAGGAATTTGGATTTCGGTAAACTTTATGAACTAAAATATGAGATTTGATCATGGTTTGTATTACTTATGTCTGTATTTGAATGTGAGATGATTGGTGATGCATGACTATTAAACAATTGTTTTATTTACTGTTTATATTTCATGAGTAACGCATAATTATGGGGTTTTATCTTTAATTAAAGATTATATTAAAGCCAGTTTGAAAAGTTAGAGTCCCTGAGCTAATTTTTGAATTAATTGAGTCATTTTTAAAAATATTTTTAGTATTTCTGTTTTATGAAATATCTATTCTACCACTAATCCCGGTCTCGGGTCGTGACAATATTAGCTATAACATCTTTTTTTCTTCTTTTTGTATTCTAATATGCACAACAAAACATTTTCATGGCCTAAAAGTACAGCATCACTTCTTCAGCAAGTTCTTTGAGAAAATCTTCTTGCAGAATGGGCTGGTTCGTAACGATGTGTGAGGCCGAACTGCTCTGACAAGGGAATCATGAAGAACGCCCGCGCCCTGAGATGAAGAAGAGTAATTCTTAGAACACAAATGAAAATGATAGAGAGAATGAGAAGAGTAAGGTTTGCTAGACTTGTATTAACTCCTTGCCTTTGTAACTTCGAGAGCAGATTGAATGACATAGTTAGCATAAGGGTCCTGCAACAAGTGGTGAAAGTGAGAAACCGAGAGCAATTCATAGATGATTCTTGGACGGGTCTCTTTTAAATGCTTGAGACATTTTTCGACCACATGACTGCTAAATTTCTGTGTCGAAAGGTACACGTAGTGCCCTTTGAACTGAGAAGCCAATTTAGCAGTGGCAGATGTGAGTCTTAGCTCTATAATAAACTGAACAACATAGTTCCTGCGTGTGAAAAGTAGAGAGTCAGAGAACAATGCAGAAGTGTCACAAAATAAACGTATCATATCATTATCTCTGAGGCACTTTGCTTACTAAATTTCCACTCGTTCAAAGATTTAAAATGAACAAAAAGAACAATTCTTCTGTGTTCTCAACTTATGTATAACCAAATAATTAATAATCATTCACATTATATACTTTAAATAACTGGCACTATCCCCTCACTGAACCATGTACCAAGTCTAAGCAAATATATTTTCATCTTACCAAGCACTGATGCCATGAACAACTAAAAGGCTTTTGTCTAGTGTATGAATGTGTATGTCATGGATAGATGGAGAAATCAGACAACAGAACAAAAGGATATGAAGCGTAGACTAGTGTGAAGTTAGAAGATTGTTTACCCATAAGGATCTTGAGCAAGGTGAAGTGCATTGTTTAAAATTTCTTTCATCAACTTGAGTTGATACTTTCCCGTGGAATGTGAAATGCATCGTTGCAGCACACAACACCCATGCCGATGAGTTGCAATTTCAACGCAAAACTTTGCAGCAGCGTCAAAAATTGGCTGCCAAAGATGATTGATTAAGTAGAGAACCACTCCAGAATTTTTTTCAACAAATAGTGTTACGAGAAATCCTTGAAAAGAGCATATAATATGTAGACAGGATAACAAAATGCGTAGATGAAGTGTGAGATTAGAAGTGAGGGTTTGAAGGCATGGAAAAAGATAGTGTTAATACACCAAAAACAATTATGTTAATTGAGTTGCTAAATTGACTCGTCCACTTGAATGTCAGAGTCTAATATTCTCTAAGCTTTTATACTTCTCCAAGCCAAGTTGCCCCCAGATTGCCAGTATCAGAAAAGAGGTCACTCTTAGGGAGACCATACATCCTTAGTATGATAGTCTGTGTGTCAGTAATAATCTTCATGTTCGAGATTCCGTAAGTTACACTAAAACAACAGTAAGAAACCCAACTTTCTGACTGCTTTCAACAATGAGCCCATGAACAAGATACTTCCAGACATCAGGAGATGGCAATTAAATAAGAACCAAGAAACAATAAGAATGGAATGGAAATTTAATATCTTGGAATACGGAAACCTCAGCATCAAAAGGAAAAAGTAATTTCGAAGTTCCAAGCATTCATCGATGCAGTCATAAAATAGAACTCCAGGATCCCTAGTGACGTACAAAAGAAAAAAACAGGACCACTGAGGACAAGTTGCACTAATTTTTTTTTTGATTAGATAGATCAGCTGACAAAATTCAATAGTAAAATACAAGACCCTCAAGTCTCTCAATGATCTTATTCCCGCATCAACCAAGAAGACAAAAGTATAAATGAACATTCAGAATTTGTGATAATAAAGCAAACATCAATCACTAGTAAGTTTGTGAACTGATGAGGATTGATGTGCAACTTAAGGTAACAGCTATTCCTAGCAATTGATTGAAAATATGCATTGAGCTATTGCTTAATGAAACAGGACAAAAGTTGCTGACTCCCAAAAGATGGGACCTGGACTTCACAAGATTGATCATCTTTTTATGATTGGTTTCATAAGCATTCAACACTCGTTTAAATTTGGCCCAGCAACTTCAATATGCTCTTTAAGAGACGGCACGGACAAGTTCATTCTGCTCATTCCATGTGCTAGGTTAAACTCCATCCATCATAATCTCAGTGCACGAAAATGTAAAATACTTAAAAATAGTCACCAAAATGCGTTGCCTTTAGCAAAGAGATGACTTGTCGAACGTAATCATCCAAATGCACACACACCATTAATTTTGCATAGAGGCATTCAACTTGTTAGTTTACCAAACAAACAGCTACGGAAACTCAAAAATGATCCGAAGAACAGCAGGAATGAGAGGAACTTCATTACTGAAGATATTTAATCTTAAGAAACATGATGAAAAACCGAGCTAGAAGGAAAGGAAAAAGATGATTTACCGAATTGTCTTCGTTGGTAAGGCAATGCAAGCAACGCAGTACAACATGATTTCCATTCAGATCCTTTATAAGTTCAAGAAAACCAGGTTCAAGGGCTGACATAAGATAATATACAAGTTCCCGATCCTTTGCTGTCTCAATCAACTTTTGTACCACACGCGTGCTGAGACAAAATATAAATAATTTGTTGAGAAGAAAAAAATCAGAAAAGAACCAATATACTAATGAAGTAACAATAAATACTTGATTTATAGAGGATTACCCGTGTGTGTCCAAAGAAATTTTGACAAGCTGTCCTGGTTCTTGGGTCATCACAAGCACAATATGCAGTTTTTGTTCTTTACTGCAAACGTCCAAGAGCTTTTGCACAAGGTAATTGCCAAACGCATTCGTTGAGAGCTCCACAACGTGATCAATTACTCCGTCAAATATGATCTGCACAGCTTGACTTGTTCCCTCATCAAACAACGTTTGTAGAGTCCGACAACCATATTGATCTTTTGCTATAAGGTATATATAACTCTGCAGCTCATCTAATGAACAAAACAGTGGTGGAGAAGGCAATTGTAAATCACTCCTCGACCTCCGTCTATTCTCATGAATTTCTCGACAACGCGAATAACAATCTAGGCTAAAGCTTTTGTCTCTTTCATTCGAGATTGTAATATCATTGTGAGAACTCTTCTTGTGACTTGGAGACTTGCGTTCTTTGGTGACAGCACTCAAACATTTTCCTTCTATGATGAAACTATCTTCACAACTAAAACCCTTAAGGTCCCCTGCATATTGCTTATACTCGAAAACAGGAGTTTTTGCTTTACTTCTACCTTTCATCATTGGAGCACTATGTAATGGATTGTTCATATTCACTCCTTGTTTGGGTTGCAGCAACTCAGGGGAGCTTAATGAACCTCTGATACCCTTGCCTCCATTAGAATCCATTCCATGTAACTGTGAACAAACAAAGTTGCCACTACGGTAAGGCTTGGAAATTGGGTTCTGTAGCTGAACATCCCCATAACAACGACCACCATCTTTTTCGTGGGTTTGGCCCAACACATTACTCATTTGATTATGGTTGAAACTGGGACCAGAATTCCTTGAAGTAGGATAAATATGAGTGAGAGGGGACCCTGTTTCATCTCCCACATTACAACCCTGTTGGAATCTGAGCGGTTTAAACCTCATATCACCATCAAAACTGGCCGGAACTCCGCCATTAAAGGATCTGAAAGCTTCATAGTCAGAAGGATCGTTTTTAAAATCTTCATATTGACCATAGCTTTGAAAATTACAAGAGATGGGTCCCCCAAAAGAACCATCACCAAGCCCAAATCCATCTGGGTTCCAGTCAAATCCCCTGATTTTGGTTCCTTCCTCTTGTTTATCCCTAATATGCATTCTACATAAACTTTCAGGCAATCCCAAATCATTGACCAGCTCCTCCTTTTTGGTTTGAGAATAATCAGGGCTGGAGTTCAACAAAACTTCCCTCAAGTCCTCAGATGGGGATGAATACGAAGAACAGTCAAACCCATTTGAGAGAGAGTTTGAATGAGAGTACTCAGATTGCCTAGAGCCTCTATCCAATGATGAACCACCGACGAAATGGCTATGGTCATCGTCACCACGATTGAAATATGGTGATGATGGTGGATTGAACATTCCATTCAAAGATTTTTCAAACTCTTTTTCTCTCTTCATCTTCTCTATTACGACTACTACTCCTCCCTGTTACTACTACTACTACTACTACTACTCCTCTTTCCTCAACTATTTTAAACCTCACAAGAACAATATACACATACAAATATATATATATATATGTTATATAATATATATACTTATAACTGACGTGTAGTCATCATATTTAAAAGGGAGAAGAAAACCCATATCAAAATCGCAGAACCCACATCAGAAATCGATTCAGAAATGGTGTTTTAAGGTACCCAGAAGCAAATACTGGAGCCTCTGCTATTCTTTTTTTTTTTTTTTTTGAATTTTTTTTATTTTTCTGGGGTTTTTTTGGAACGGATTTGGTAAAGGGTTTTGTTGAGAGAGAATGAGACAAAGGGGAGATTTTGGTTCTTTTCCACTACCACTACCATAGTAGTACGTTCTGTAACTGTTCACGCTCACACCATGAAAACATAGAGAGGAGGGACTAGGCAGTCGCCACTCCACCACTGCAGGCTGCAGCTACGCGCTCCGCAAGTAGAGTTGACTCAGAGAGAGAAAGAGGCAAGTGAATAGATCAAACCAATTTTTTTTCTTTTTAATAAATTTAAACGTTTTGTTTTCTAATATCTTAGGAATATAATATAATATATTGTTTAATCTAAATCATTATCGTTATAACTTGTTTTTTTTTTTAATTAAATATATGCCTTTTATCAGTATCTACTTCGTAAATGGAGTCTTATTCTCACAACCTCATCCTCCGTAACAAACAAGAGAGAGAAAATATCTCTTAAAGCAGTTACTGAAAAATGCCATATATTTTTAACCATTTCCTTTGGTAATTGAGAAGGAAAGAGAGAAGTCACCCGTTGAAAGTTTATTCTGTTATAAATTATGGGATTATGGTGCAAATATTACTTAAAACACATTTGGCCTGGGTGTTTATTATGTAGGGTTATTTAGGTCTTTATTTTAGTAATATTATGTACACTCAACCCGGGACTACTACTTTACATAGGGAGCTAGGTAATAATAATGAAAATCAGTCTATACTCTTCCTTTCTACATTTCATCTTTATCTTTTACCCTCTCTATTAATATTATTTTATATTAGGATTAATATGTGGAGCACAAAAAAACAAATATTAGTGTTATTGTTACTACAATCTCATAATCGCTCACTACTTGATCTGCTGTGTTTTTCTCTTTTAATGAACTCGATTCGCTTTGTTAATAAGTCAAATTGTTAAAGAAAAAAAAAAAGGAAGTTACCATTTGCAAAGAATTCATTTTTCCAATTAACAAATCTCTTATTACTTCCTTACTAAAAAAAAAAAAACATTACAACAACGTACAAGCAAAATAATAGTAATAATAAAACAATGCTCTGTGCTATGTATGGTACAATCACAACCAATGAAAAGTGGATCCGGTTTCCATTTGTCACGGTTGGATATTTGACTCACATTAGTTTTCTATCTGAGGAATATGACTACAAACGGGCATGAATCCAGGAATTTAATTATCTCACTGTAAAATAGAACAAGAAAACTAGAAATTTTCTCTTAAAAAAATAAATTTAAAAATTTGTACTATTTTTAAACAAATTTATAAATATATTATAATTACTTTTATTGATGTCTCATGAAATTTTATTGTCAATTTTATTAGAAATTTTTTTCTCAATATTAATAAATAAATTGTTATTCATCCATTGATCGATCTCCATTGATCTCATTGTATAGTCGATTTTTCACGATGTTCATGACAAAAAATACTCTCTATAGTTGCAATAGCAATAGATAAAATCAAATTTGTACTTAGTAACTTAATTAAAGACATCAAATAGGAGCTTTCTTAGCCTTTTTATAACATTTAGTTCAGATATAGATGCATTTCCAAATTTTCTACTTATAATCTGGCCTACATTCATAATCTTCACATCTTCACAAAGCCTAAAAACCTTATTTACTAACAAATATTATGCATTTGTTCTCTCACAAATGTTATATACTATATATATATAATGAAGCCAAGTCAATTTCTAATGAGAAAACCCAAATTTTAGGAAGGACAAGTATAAGATTTTATAGATTAAAAAGAAGTAGAATAATTTTTTTTATAAAAATGACACATACATTTTTTTTTTTTTTTAAAAGTTGCCCCATAGACCCAATGTGGCTCCGCCACTGACTACAAATATGTGGCTAAGTGGCTTAGGATAAAGCTTTAATTTAGATGATGAGGCTAGAGTGTTTTTTTTTTTTTAAGGAAAAATAGTTATATTGGTCCTAAGGATAAAACTTTTACAATAACAGACTATGGAGAAAGAGATTCCTCCATATATAATAGCTCAATCTGNTTCATAAGAATCAATGCATTTGACTCTAAAAATAGAGATTTTAGACCATCGGTCGAGTAGTAGTACAGTTTAATTTTTGTAGTTTATTAGTTGCTCAACCCTGATTCCCAAGTGTTTTAGTAGAAAACTTACGATTTTTGGTGAGACTGAATCTCAACCATAAGACTCGAGAGTTGGAAGAAAGTGAGAAGAGGAAAGAAATGAAGATGTGAGATCGGGAGAAGTGAACGCCAAAAGTGACCCAGGGTAGTGTTATTTTTTTTCCCCAAAATTAATTCGTCCAAAATTTTAGTAAAGATTATAATGAACTAGGGTCACCACATTGAGGTGCCTCTCTGAAGGTCAAAACTGCAAAAGCCAAAGCCCTTAACTCAACATACCCAAACCAACTTGCTATTGCATCTGCTCAGATTATATTTTATGAGAGACATAATAGAAACAAATATTCCCGATATCGCACCAATGGTTCGTGAAATATCAGACTTGTGTTAATTTAGTTTTCAAAATTTTAATTGTGGCACAAATTGTCATTAAATTTTCCGATTTGTAACAATTTAATTCCTAAACTATCAAAATTGTAACTTCTTATTAAATTTCTAGCATAATTCAACTGCTTATTGCAACCTATTTTTCATGCAATTCTAGCACAGTTCAACGTCTTTCTTTTGGGTGTGCTATATATTTATCCTCTATTTTAAATAACCTGGACTGACTTTCTTTTTGAAATAACAAATTAACACCTTCTACTGGGGTATACTTTTGCTAAACTGTAACCGATCCTAAGAAAAGGTAATTATACATTAATCCACTCAGATATGTCTGAGTATAAAATTAGGAAATGAACCTGACTATTAAGTATTTCCAACTAAAATGACTTTCGAAGTATTTTTAAAATAACTTTTATGTTCCTTCAAAATAAATAATAATAACTTTTCTAGTAATGTGATAATATAGCGTCACACAATCTTGCGACCATTAGTTAGTACTAAAAAGTCATAATTAGACAATGTGACCCAAATTACTAAACAAAATTATTTTTCAAAATACTTCTAAAAAAATTATTTTAGCTAAGAATACTACTATCCATGTCAAATTTCCTAAAAAAATTTCCCCTAATGATGCTCAGGATATGCCAAAAAAAGGTAACTTATTAACTAAAACAAAGAATATAAATATCGTTGAGTCCTTTCTCTTCTTTTTTTTTTTTCCATATCTCCAATTAAAAATCCTTTAGAACAACTAAACTTTGTATCTATGAGAAATTAAAAGGTCAAACAGGTCAAACCAATTATTCAGAGTATATTAGATAACTGATAGTAAAGACAAGAGAGACCTGAAAAAAATAGCAAGTCTACAAATAAAGATTTTCAAACACCTACGCATAAGAATCAATAACCTTTCTTTTCTAGCGCATTCGAGTTTAAAATACCCGCTTAGCTCTCGGAAATTATCTTCCACGGGGGAAAAAAAACTGGTAATTAAAACTATAGAGTCAAGAAAATATATAAAACCTCGTAAACAGCCCAAGCACTTTCATTAAGACACGCAGAGAAAAATAACACGATTATGGACATACAACCCAATTAGCAGAT
The DNA here is from genome assembly GCA_002914805.1 of Parasponia andersonii. NCBI lineage: Eukaryota > Viridiplantae > Streptophyta > Magnoliopsida > Rosales > Cannabaceae > Trema > Trema andersonii. The sequence goes on from JXTB01000120.1 coordinate 317,628, forward strand.
ATATAGTCCATACTCTATATATAGCTCTGGCCGACGACACGTTAAAACCTATTACCATAATTTTTCCCAAAACCAAAAATACCAAAAGGTCAAATAATAATTATATAATAACACATCTCCACCAGGCGAAGAAACAAACCAGACTCCCCAAGTGACAGAAAAATACAACCAAGTTAGACCTAGACAGAGTTAAACCAAGGCAATGCTACTCTCACCGCCCGGGGGTTTGCGTACGCCGCCAAGGTAGTCTCGAGATTCTACCTTCCCGTCAGCAAATATGTCGTTTCCACTAATCTCCCGAAGTTTTGCTGTGCTTAGCGATTTTTCAGCAGATGATGGAGGAGTGTCCCCCTTGAATATGTTGTTTCCAGAGAGCTCGGAGAATTTCTGGTTGTATATCTTCTTGGCCGTTTTCAGTGGTTCATCAGCAGAAGCGACATTATTCTGACCTCCAGCAGCCTTCAATAAGAACCAAGTTCAGACTCGGTTAGATATCTAACTTCCATGAAGGATACAATAAGCAGATAACAAACAGTCATAAGAACATATATTAAAAAAAAAAAGAAAAAAAGAAAGAACAACCCATAATGGAAAGAGCCCAGTTGAGAAAACTAGTAAAGTACGATAATAATCATGTGCAAAAAGTTCTCTTTAAAGGAAATAACACCATCGCTCCCATGATGAATCAATGATTGCTCACAAAACTCTATCGATGATTACCAATATATTATGCATGCATTCAATCACACCAGAAACTTTGACAGAAGTACATACATTATGTGAAGCAGGTTCTCCAATGTCTATGTGTCCTCTCAAATCCAGGGTGCGTGCGGTAGTAGGCCTTGGCAAAATTTCAGGAGGCGGTGCAAAGATGTCATGTCCGCTTAGCTCCTTGCATTTAGCATCTGAAAGCTGCTTCTTCAATTTTGCATCCTCACTTTCCAAGGTCCCACTCAGTTCACGCTGCTTTGCCACCTCAGGTATTGTTGTAGGCCTTTTGGGAGAAACACTCTCTTCTTCAGCGAATGAAATATGACTGATTCCAGCAACCGCTTGCTGGATCAGAATACAAAATTCATAAGTTTTTCCATCAAAATGACATTTATCACAGAGATGCATTGTCAGTAATGATATTTAATCTGCAACAATTGTCTGTACCTGGTACATACGTATTCCAGTTCTGTTATTCGGTGTAGCACTGGCATCACCAGCTTCTGGCTCTTCACTTTCTCCGTTGGCTACAAAAATGCCACTACCAGTCATCTCCTTCATTTTATACCCAGAACAAGGTTTCCTGAAGAATCAAAAGTTTACTATCAGAGCCACACAAATGATATTTGAGCATACCTATCAAATTCAGGAATATCAAGATGGTGCAGGATGAATCAAAGATATCTTGAGAAAAATATATTTCATGTGTCCTCACACAGATTCAGATGCATTTCCACTTATGAAGAAAACATAAGACAACAAACTATAGTAAAAAAAGGCACCAATGAACATTCTGCCTCTCTGCTATCATTCTACTCAAAATCCTTCATCTCTTACCACTCACTCTATAGTTCTAAGAGGCGAAAGAATAGCTAATGGAAAACCATGACACGCTTAATATTACAACACAAATAAGGACAGCCCAGCATGCTTTTAAAAGCCAAGTCATGTCTAAGAGACCCTCTATGAATGTCACAACATTGGAATTTTTGATAAGTAACGTTTCTAAAATGGTCCTCTCAGAACATACAGAAGTGACTTCTATTGCTAAGAAAAAATTAAATTGATTTTACGGGAGAGAGAAAAAAAAAAAAAGAAAGGAAGGTATGTCATATTTCACACCATTGTCCATGGTTATCAATGCAACTCAGATCAGAAAATCAGCCCAGTCCAAACTGAAATTTAAGGTAAAATAGTGGTGATATTACAAAAAACCAAAAAAAAAAAAAAAAAACCCCCAAAGAGTTGCAATCCAAGTTTAATGAACTTTACGATTAGAAAATGTTATTGTAAATATGTGTTTTCCTAGCTTAGTCTGACCAAACACAATTGACAAAACAGCAGTTTCAACTACTACCATGTTTCCGGAGAACTATGCCCGTTATAATTCCAAATTAAGAGGACGGGAAAAACAGTTTTTAAGTCTTTAAAAAATCAATTTGGAGCTAAATCCACTGAAATTGAAAAATAATAGACGGTAAATTAATAAGACGTTCGTTAAATAAACAAATATAAACAAATAACTAAATCTGGGCCAGATCATCCTAGCCCAAAGAAACATTTACATTGTATTTCGAAACGTTTAGAAAATTCGATTATCATTTCTTGTGTTGTGTTCAAAGAAGCAAAGACCCATTTGTAGAGAGAGATGAACTCATTGTTGGGAATCTGATCAGTTACAGATCAAAACTCGAACCGTAAAACTAAATCAGAAAACGATTCAAAACAAAGGCTAAAATGGAGCACATTCACTATGACCCATAGAGTCAACCACCACAACAATTTTGAAAAATAGTAATAAATTATAGAAGAGAGAGAACGCAGAAAGCGGAAGCCAAGAAATACGCACAAGAATGACAGAGAAAAGTAAAATAAAATTTCTGAAGAACCAACTTCACTCACCCAAAAAATAAAACTTAAAAAAAAAAAGGAAAACCATAAATCCAAACCAGAAACCAAAATTCAAAAATAGAATTCTGAAAAATGCGAATTCAAATTAGAATCGAGAAAAGTAGCAGATCTCACCGTTTGTTTAAACTCTGGGCCTCTTCATCCGTGACCTGCCCTCCAAAAACCACCTTACTGATCCCATCCGACGGCTAACATTATCCCCCCAAATCATCAATCAATTCAAAATAAAAAATTAATACAAAAAAAGTCACCTGGTGAGAACGGGAGCCGGAGCGAGATGCGGCGGAGGCGACGGCGGGCGAGTCAGCCGGAGGAGTTTCAGACCAAGTGAGTAGATCTGCAGTGGATGTGTGTGGCTTCCTAACCGGAGTGCTCCTCTCCATTTTCGTTTTTTTTTTCTTCTTCTCCTAGTTTCGAAGTTTCAACTCTACACTGAGCTTAGATTTGGACGAAAATGGCGGAAAAGAGGCTAAAGGCACGGTGGTTGTTTGTAGTGCTAGAGCTTGAGATTGGAGAAGAAGAAAGAAAGAAAGGGGCTTGGCCGTAAAATGACGAGAGTGACCTTGGTGGTCTCCAACTTTATTGGTTTCTTTTTTCTTCGTGTTCTGGGCTTATTGTTGTTTTGGCCTTTTTATTTATGTTTTTTTTTAAATATTGAGATAAAGGGAGACATATAGGAGTGTAGTGGTAGCTACTTCTCTTCTGTTTCAAAACAAAGAAATCATTTTTCCTTTTTTTTTTTAACAAAATAAAATAAATAGGACATATGTAACCGTCCTATATGCTAACAATGCTATTTGTCAGTGCGAAATTTGAATATTGTAGCGCCCCCACTTTTGTAATTACCAATTTGTATTTATTTTCTTTAGCGACGCATGTGCACCAGATTTACCGCCACATGCCGGTGTTTCAAGAGGATCCACCGGCAATTCATCACTTTTTAATTACTAAATTGCCCTCTCTTTTTTGGGTACCCCAGATTACGTGCCTCCTTCTATGTTAGTAATAATCAGGCAAACGAAAAATCTTAACGAACTTTAGTTAAATACTAGGCATGTTTATTAATTGGTGGAAAATAAGCATAACAACAAAAATTTGGGAAATGAAGGAGAATGAATACGAGCCAAAAAAATTATACAAAAGTAATGGTGTATAAGTGATTTGTAATTAATTTCAATGGGATGTCATTTTGTGCCTCTCTTTTAAAATGTCTTTAATCATATAGTTGCCCACAATAACTTATTTCTTAATTTTGTTAAGTGCAAAATAAAAACAAAAAAACATTCTCATTATTTTCCTTCCTCTACGGCCCACCATATGCATAATGTATTAAGCAAGGGATTAGAAGTCCAAATTTCTTTGCTAAAACTCTTAAAGGAATCACAATATCAAAAAATAATAAAAACAACCTTCTCAATAATTTAATGAGTATAAAAATTTTTCCCATCAAACTTCAAGCTTATAGCATGTGTATAGAATCAAGGAACCTTACATATGTGATGTTGTTCTCATGCATAATTGTCCTCTCTTGCAGAAGAATTAATCTACAATAGTATAATGTTGCAAGAGATTAATGAATCAAAACCCTAATTCGCCCTTAGGAGCCTCCAACATGGGCACTCACAATTAAGCACTTCTCATTTGCAATTGTTACTCTTATAATGCTCTTATTCTATGTAAATTCCCTAAATCAATTAGGTTCATAAAATCCCATAATATAACGAGGCTCTTTGTTCAATGTTACTACTATATGAGAATAGTAGACTACGATATAAGAACGATGTAAATTCTCTAAATCAATTAGGTTCATAAAATCCAATAATATAATGAAGTTATTGGTTCAATGTTACTACGATATGAAAATAGTAGACTACGATATAAGAATAATAGGTTCATAGAATTAGTTTGAGATTACTTTTATATCTTTCGATAATGATATTAAAATAATTTCAACTATAACGGATATTTAATAAATCTATTTTGTGTAAGATTATTTCATAATATGTTGTCTAAAAACTGTCTTTTCAAAGCAATTTGTTTTGTAAATAATTAGCACAAAATTCCATCGCTTTTACTGGTGTGTTTTTTCGAAAGCTAAAAGGAATTAGCTTTTACTTCTATCATAAATAGAAATGCTTTAAACAACATCCTTAGAATAATATATATCACTTTCTTTTAAAAAAATAAAGGAATTATCAAGGGTACTTAGATGAGTAATTATCTTTCTCAAATGTGGAATTATTCTAAAAAACATCTCACAAGGAAGACAAACGAACAGAATCGATGTTTCGCAAGTTTATGATTTTAGGCTTTCATTTGTGTTTATATTTTATGTTTTTTATTTATAAAAATGAAATTTTAAAATCTATCAAGCATTGGGTAGTAAAAATGCAAAACAATATAATACATACTATCAATTCTTCAAACTGAATAAGCTGTTTCTCTTCCTATGGACTTCTTTCACGTCTTTGGAACTTGTATTCTTACATGTCAATTACCATTCTATTAGAAAGATAGATCACTTTTGGTAAGATTTGTCTCTTCACTTTTATTTTTTTTAGTTTCACTAATTCTTTCATATACGTGAATATACATATTCATATAAATCAAGATATATTGAGGTTTTAAATTAAGTCTATTTATTACGCATTGATAATATAATATATATATATATATAATGAGTTTTCAATGAACATTTTTTATTTTTATTTGTTGCTCTGAGTATATTAGACTAAATAGTAAATAACTTACAATATTAGGTTAGTTCCACCTATATTTATTTTTATTCTAATTCTTGTAAGGAAACCAATTTACTTCTATTTTGATACCAACTCAAATAGATAATAGAATTGAAAATCATTTTTAAAATATAATTGTGGAATCAAAAAGAAGATTCTATTTTCATTTATGTTTAACCAATATTCTTCTTCTTTTTTTTTCTTTATATATTTTTTAATTGTTAATTTATATTGAAACTTAATGTAATTTAATAAGTGTAAAATATCTTTTTGGACTTTGTTACCGTTTTTTCTTTTAATATTATGATGAAACTATAATTTCTTTGTTGTAAATTCTATAATATATAATGCGTTCAGAATGGATTACCCAATGTGACTTTATTATTATTTTTTTTTAATTTTAAAATTTTAATTACATCTCCCAAAAAATAACTAATTTACTATAATATGAAATTAAAAATCAAACTTCCTTACGTACTTTATTGATATTTTTATTTAATTTCTTTTACCATGAAATTGTATATATCTATTCAAAATTTAATTACTAAAGTATTTCTGGCGTTAGATTTTGTTATTATATATATATATATTATAACGATAGTTAGCTTTAATTATGAATTGAATTTTACTTTAGAATTCAGTTATCTAACATGGAATTAAATGCCTTTAATAAATGGAATTAAATGAAAATAGAGAATATTTCTTTTAAAAATTTGAGAATTGGAATATAGAAATTCAAATTTGACAGGTAATAGAATGGTTGCCCGCAAGAATAATCTTTTATATTTGGATAATATTAAATACAATATATTTATTTGATACATTTATTCAACTTATTATAACCTCCGATATTAATCAAACAATCTAAGTCAGAATAATCGTAGATAGATAAATATTGTCATATCAATTTAAGAAGCACCCATATATATATATATATATTAATTTCTAATCTTTATTAAAACAAGAGACAAAAACTAAACGATGGACTTTGCTTCTTTTTTTTTCATAATTTATTGATAGTATTGTCATGTCAAAAAATGAAAAATTAGTATTATCATGGGTTGTTAGTTATAAATTTTTTATTTAATTGGAAACTAGTGGGATTTACTTCTACATTGCTCTTGAAAAAGCTTCGTGATCTCCGTGTGTAGCAAAGTCAAAAAGATTTGTTAAAGGGGAAAAAATAGTTGGGAACACTATTACAGACCAAATTGATATATTGTTGTTGGAGCCTTGGAGACGTTTTAGAAAAATGCATCATTTTCAGGACTCAGTCACCCATGTGAGCACCCGCCAGGAGTTGCAAAATCTCATATATGTGCTTTCATTGGTGGGGCATATTGCTAAAGTTTCACGTGTGGTTGTCATGGGCAATCTGAAATATGCTCATCTCTCATTTTGCATAAAAAGCAATGATACTGGCTTCTTCCTTTTTATCATATCCCCAAAATAAGAAATAAATAAAGTAAGCATGTTTATGGAAGGTGGAAGGACTATCTACGAGGCATAGCAACTAAGGTCGGATCATTCTAGAGGGGTATTTTCGACTTTTGGTCTCCGGTGGAAAGGCATCACTTATTTGTGACGTAATAATAAAGATAACCGTTAGACAATAAATCAATTATTTTGAGATTTTCCAAATTCTGGTAGCGTGCGAAATCACCAAAATAGGCTTGACAGCTTTGGTGAGCCGTAAAGTGTAAGCTCATGATTAAGGCCATTGGGCACGCATCCAGCACTGTGAACCTGGGCACATGCCCTTGGCGGTCGCCAGTTGGTGAACATTTTGCTCAACATCAAGGTCACTTACTTTACCCTTTTCCCTCTTTTTTTATCATTAATTTTTTTATTTATCAACAATATTGGTTGCTTTTTGCCTTTTGGTCTCATTATCCATCACGAATTCGAAAACATCACATTTACATTTTCAATTCAATGTTCAATAGGATGGAACATCCTTTTAACTTGGGAACCTTTTTGTGTTAAGTGCTTAACGCTTATATTAATAACAAAACTACATAAATTGTCTTTCATGCTATCAAGCTTTAAAGTTCTCAATATTAAAAGGTCATAACACTTATTAGTTGGCTTTTGGAAATTGAATTTCTATAAATGCTTTCACTTTTAAATCATATTTAGCTCAATGCATGTCAAAGTGACAAACTGTACGATACATTGTAACCACTGGCGCTAAATTTAGTATTCGAGTTGTAAACCTTAGTCATCCATAAAATATGCCAAACAACCTCAAAGCAAAAATAATGGTAATAAGAGGAGTGCCAAGACTTTTTGTTAAATATGAACTCTATTATGATTCGTTATATAATTAAAATATAAGAGATATTTTAAAGGAGTCTATATGTCAAGTATGCTATTATTTGTTTTAAGTTTTAAATTCTAATTTTGACTTTCTTCAGTGTTTGAAGACAAAATTAAAAAAAAAAAAGTATCCTATTTTCATAAAACCGCTTATGAAAGTATCCACCGGAAAACTCTAAAGTGAAGTTTTTGAGCGTTTGGTATTAGTAATGAGTTTTCAATGTTCAGATAGCTGTTGGAACTATATATATATATTGTTTTTTTGTTAAAAATATTATTTATTTTGGTTAAGAAAAAATTGTTAAAGGGGTACCTTCAATTTTTTTTTTTCTTTCATTCTTTTCAAAACAAAGGTATATCTTTTATCACCTAATATATAACAGAAAGATTTTTCCTAACAACAAGGCAATATTTTTTAAGTGTGTTCCCCTGCTGCCGCCCATTGTTAATATAAAACACCATCCTTTTTCACTATACAAAAAAATATTCATAAAAAAAAAAAAAACCAGAGTTTCTCTGATAGCACACCATGGCTTTGACGAGATTTCTGGCTTCTCTAGAGTTTAACATATACTACTTAAACTTCCTGAACACAAGTTCATACTAGTATTTGATGAGCCTTAGGAACATTTCTATGAGTTTGGTAATTTCTCTACTAATTGATAGAGGATCTCAGAGAAAGGGTTTAGAGACGAGTCATGTTTTAGAACTCACAAATCACAAATTTTATTATTTTTCCACCTTCCCTTCTTCTGAGGGAAGAAGGGGGATTTATACAACTCCAGATACCTTACCCCATTGGGGAAGGAATCTCTTTTTGCAAAGAAAAAGACAAACACAGATTAAAGGAGAAGGAATCTCCTTTTTACAAAAGCTAAAGACAAATACTGATTAAAGGAGAAGGAATCTCATTTTTACAAAAGCTAAAGACAAACACTGATTAAAGGAGAAGGAATCTCCTTTTTACAAAAGCTAAGGACATGACCGGACTAAAGCTTAGACAAGTGGCTACCATCCGAAAATTGGCTCGTGACTGGGACTAGAGTTCATGATGTCTTTGTCACTGTCTGACGAGTCATGTGGCTGGGGCCATGGATTCACATGGTTCAAAATCATGTAATCTTTGAGGGATGAGCTGTGAGGATCTTTCTGGAGGTCATTTTCAGATTGTACACGTTGCCACGTTGTGGTTCTGGTGAGTTCTTGATTGATCTGAGACATTGACAAAGGAGACTGGTCATATGGGTCCTGGGAA
>JXTB01000120.1:333400-412000 GCA_002914805.1 Parasponia andersonii
TATTCTTTCTCTCGCTTACTTTTTATAATATAAAAATATGCTGTGCTAAATTTTCATTAGCTAAATTGATACTTATGTAAATAAAAAAAAGAAAAATACGTACTGGATTGGTGCCCATATATATATATATGGGCACCAATCCGGTAGGTATTTTTTTTTTTTACCTATGGATAGGTATCAATTTGGCCAATAAAAACTTAGCATGTATATTTTTTTATTATAAAAAGTAAGAGAGAGAAAGAGCATTAATGATGCACGTCTTTTTATGCACTTCATTATATCCATTGGATCACCATTAGATGGTGATTTAACGGCTAAAAAAAAAATACCTACCCATAGGTAAAGAAAAAAAATACTTATTGGATTGGCAACCATATATATATATATATATATATAGGCACCAATCCAGTAGGTATTTTTTTTTTTTACCTATACATAAGTATCAATTTGGCCAATGAAAATTTAGCATGCACATTTTTTTATTGTAAAAAATAAGAAAAAGAAAGAGCATTAATGATGCACGTCTTTTCATGCACTTCATTATAGTCATTGGATTACCATCTAATGGTAATCCAACGGCTAAAAAAAAAATACCCATAGGTAAAGAAAAAAAATACCTATTGGATTGGCAACCTATATAAATATATATATATATATATATATATATATATATCTTCCTTATATACATAAAAATGAAGAATAAAAGTGTTGTTCGTTTCGATATTGTTTTACCTAAGGAACAATGTATAAGCAAAATATATAATAACTTTGATAACTCTGACAAGATGAATTGAACAGATCATTGGATTATGATTTTTACATGAGTGCTATAGATTACAGGGGATGTAAACGGTTGTAAATTTTGCTTTTAAGATATTCTAATATTACTCTCCATTTTTTACTCTTGAAAAAAAAGATACTACTCTCCATAACATGTGGTGTGGTGTCAAATTGGAGAAGCACGCGCGTAATTGAAAGGAATTGAGTTTAAAACTTGTAAATTGGATATATATGATTGTTATTGCTCTAATTAATAGTTTTTAAACTAAATGCGTGGAATAATAGTTAATATTGGTTATTAGTCATATATTAATAGGTATTAGTAACCCTTCCAACAATACGATATATTGTTTTTCTATTTAGTACTTGCTTAATTTAATAAAACTTCTAATAAGTAATAAACTATAATTTTTGTTAACTTGTTAATAAAAGAAAGAAATAAACCTATATATGTGTACCGAACTTTTTTTTGGTGCCATATGATACTATTACTGCGTCTAATTAACTACCGACATTTACTTAAAATTTAGGACAAGTAATTAAGAATCCGAGTTGGAACAATCAACTAACTGCTCCAATTTATAATTTCTTGAACAGTACTTATGTCATAATTAAGGCTTGCTTTCTTTAAGGCTAGTCGTAGCTATAGTGATCAACCTTAATTTGTCAATACATCCACTCTCAACTACACATTTGACAATTGAGGCCAACCAGAAGAACACATGCAGAATAAATTTCAAAATTTCATTAATATCAGATACTAAAATTACTAGACCAGTTCTTAACCATGGACGAAAGGTTTTTCTAAGCCGAACCATCTTAAATATTGTGTCTTACTGTTGATTCTTATTCTCACCCTAATCTCAAACTTAGATTTAATATTATTTTTTAGATTTGAAAATTAACGATAGATTGATATGAACCTTCCTATTTATATCACATAGAATATTTAAATTTTTGGTGAAATAATTAATATACAACAAGATTTCGAGCAAACAAATAATCGCTATCATTCTATGTTGCCTCATGATCCATTAAGTTAGTGAAAGCCAACCCCTAATGATTTTAATACTCTAGATATATTATTCAAATGATGACTGGTGAGAAAAGTAATTCCACACGATCGGTGAAAATAGTTTGTTAACCAAAATATCAATTTCAATCAGCCTATGACGACTAATTTTGATAGAGTAAGAACCATTTTTGACTATATATATATATATATATTAATTTAACGAATAAAAATTTATCAGTTATATTTTTTATAATAAGACAATAAAAGAGAAATAATATTAATAATAATTATTTTTTTATACACTTTATTATAATCGTTAGATTACCAGATAATGATCTAATGGTTAAAAAAAATATTTACGTATAATTTTTTTAAAAAAACATATATGAATATTATATATTTGTCCTGGGAGAAAAGATAGGTAAGTCGGCAGGGTAGAGAAGTTGATATATGAAAATCAACCACTCTCTTTCTTTAGGTGATATTATGGACCATGTATTCCGAATCATATTCGCTATCTTTAAACGTTAACAAAAATTGAAATCCAAATAATTCTGTTATCTAGAGTTGGAGGCAGACTCAAAGAAAATTTTAAAAAATAATAATAAAAGAACAAAAAATCTAGAGTTGGAACTAATTATTTTGTGTTCTTTGATAATGAAAAATAAAAAGAAATGCAGCGCCCACCCTGGGGCTCGAATGTGAAGAGCTTTGCACTCTACCGACTGAGCTAGACGGGCATTTTAATGAGAACAATGCGTGCCAAAAGTCATTAAATATTTGATCTCTCACGTCTAAGTCCTCTGCAACAACTTTGAGTACCTCTTCCTCTCTATTTCAGATGGAGGTATCTGATTGAAAATTTGCTGGGTACTAACCTGCTAATCTAATCCCAGAGCTTTTAAAAGCTACAATACCCTTTATTACTTTTGGAGTATGAAATTTTTCATTTATTTTTTTCCCCCTCAACTCAACCTGAATTCATGTATATATATAAAACTTGTTGCATTTATGTTACTATACTTTTGCTTGCTCGAATACTTGTCATATTTCCTCTATGTCTCGTACTTAAGGCATAAGAGAAATGTTAAGATTTGATACGATTGTCTTTTCCAAGTCTCTCTTTTAACAGTCATCGGTGTGAAAATTAAATCCATTTGGAGTTAATAGCTAAGAAATGATAATTATAGCTATTAATTGGTTAGTGGTTAAGAAATGTCAGTAGTAGCATTTAGTCATGCTCGTTCTTAGTATTTCTCAGACCACCCAAAAAAAAAAAAAAAAATCATAAAGTAGCCTAATATTATCCGAGTGTGCCAAACTAATTGATAAAATGCTTTCTTGATGCTCATACGTCCTAGCATCACGGAATTCTCCATATCTGAATGATTGAGAAAAAAGAGAGCCAAACAATTTCCACACCCATTGTAGCAAGGAAAAATGACCATTTATCCCTCAAAGTGACACCTCACAATTTTGGACATTGCTTAGTAAGTTCAATAACAAAACTAAGGTTTTTTTATTTATTTTTTATTTTTTATTTTTTTCAAATTTCAATACCATTAAAGCAACATACTAAGCACAAATGAATGGATTAGCAAGTATAGGATGCCTCTTTTTCTTTTTTTGGATAAATGGAATTTTTAAATTGGATGAATGAAAGGAAATGGGCATGAGTTGTAGTAGTGCTTTGGTGTAAAATGACTATGGATAACACCAAAATATTAAACAAAAAACTTACACCAATATCGTGATTTTATTTTCAGTTATGTAACTTTGAATAGAATGTGTTATATGGTATGATCCTACTTAAAGATAGAGTGTGGATGCCACATATTGGTATTAAGTTTTTTGTGTACACATTGCTCTTTTTATAGTTTTTTTGTGTATTAAGTTTTTTGTGTACCCAATAAACCGGTTACCTGAAATAACTTGACTCGTTATCTTAGTACAAAATTGTATTTTTCTAAATATAGTGATAAAATTAGAATTTTTCTAAATAATCTGAATTTTTGATTAAAAAAAGGCAGAGGCAGTTTTTTTTCATGAAATTTACGCCTAGTTCTCATTTTTAAAACTTATATTATAACTATCCATTTTCAATTTTTTTCTTTCAAAAATACTCGCTTTTATGGTCCACATTTTATATGTAAAATATGAGTAGTTCATATTTACATTGTAAATTTTATCTATAAGGAATATGTTACATGTGTAAAATATAAATAGTTTACATTTACAATGTAAATGTTTATCACAGTTTATTTTTTTATTATAAATTTAACTTATAATATATAATTTAAAATGTGTGATAATTTTCAGCGTAACTTTTATTCATGAAATGTAGACCACGGTATATATTTTATAAATAAAATATATGAAATACATACCATGGTCTACATTTCATATGTAAAACAACATTAGTCTACATTTCTCCAAAAATAGGTATAAAAACAGGTATTTATGAAATAAAAAAAAAGTATTTATGAAAATAAGGTTTTAAAAATGAGTATTTATGAATTTTTCCTTATTTTTTCATTTTTTATTTTGGAAATTAGAGTATGTGTCCTTTTTTAACACTTCATTTTAATAAGTATACACTTTTCTCTTTTTACAATTAAAGGGTATCGTATGTATAATTTTAGACTTGGTATTTCTAATTATGTACCAATTTTAGTTTATGAACTGAGATATTAATCTTTCTATTGAGTAAATCATATTTTATACTTAGTATATATACTGATATATAGGTCATTATGATACATCATTTGTAAAATGAACATTTAAGTAAAGTAGACCAAAAATTGGGTCATTTTACTATAAGACCCTTTTTATTTTTAAATTTTACCACATAAATCAAAATGTACTTAATTGTTTTTTTTTTTTCAAAAAATTATTTACAGAAATGATTATTTTTACATCATTTTATCAAATAGACATTTTCACCTATTTATTAAAATTAAGTTTTTTTTAATTTATTTTTTGCTAAATAATTCTCTTCTTTTAAGAATCAATGCCTCGAATTTATCTCTAATTATCCATTTCGTGGATCGATATATCAATTTATATTAAGTACGTTAACATATAAGTGTTTTACTCATACACACACATATATATATATATATATATATATTTAACATATATTTAGACTTCTTTTTTATATATTGAAAAAAGGGGATATGTCTTAAACAAGATAGGGAAATTAGGTATTATACGATATTTTTTGAAAAAGATTTAAAAAATACAGTGGTTAATGTTTTTTGAAGGTGTGGTACAATTTAACGAAATGGGTTAACTTAAGTGGTAAGAGCTCCCATTACCTAAGATCTTAGTAGTCGCACCATGGGTAGGGTGAGGATTGCGTAGTAGTAAGTATTTTCCTTTAATTTGTAATAAGTGGAGGTCATTAGTTAAACCCCACTTTTTTTTAAATAAAAAAAATGTGTTACAATTTTTATTACAAAAATACTTTTTTTTTTTTTTTAAATATTTAGAAGCATATTTTTTTTAAATAATAACTAGTAACTGATAACTAGTTTACAGGAATTAGTAATTAGTAACTAAAAGTATTTATAAGTAGTATGTAACTAGTAATTAGTCACCGATTACTAGTTTTCAGAAACTGGTAACCGGTAATTATTTTTAAAATGATATTTTTTATTTTATTTTTTAATAAAAACCATAAGAAAATTTGAATAAAAAACCTGACTTCCGTTTTCTGTAATATTTTTGGATTTTTATAAGTAAAAGTGTTAGAAACCCTACAAAATTTGGCTACGTTGGTAAGAAGTTCTTTGAAAAATAGTTTTTGAAAAGGAATTTCGGCCCAAATTACTCCTAATCAGGTCCACTGCCAATGAATGAATGGGTGAGAGAGCGCCAAGTTTTACTGGGCCAATTTTCGAAGTTGTGGACCTTCTAGTACGTTACAAAAGTCGATAACAGATATTTACAAAAAAAAAAAAAACTACTTTGTTATGACAACTTAGGTGAGCAGTACCTCGTTTTAAATCTTATTTCAGCAAAAAAAAAAAAAAAAAATTATGTACGTCATAAATATCTTCCCGGTAAACATTGGAAGGCATCCTCAAGAGTCGGGGAGACGCAGTAGAGTCAGGACCTCAAGTCCTCTGGTTCGATAGAGCGAGCAAGCGAGCGAGAGAGTATGGTGACATTCGTGGGAAACATGTCGTGGGTATTTTTACAGAGTCGTCTATTCAATTCCAGAAATCCTACTTTGATGAAGTGGCCGCCCTTTAGGCCCATTCTCAAGCCCACTTTCGCCGTAAATGTTCGAGCTACTTCAACATCTTCAACTTCAACTTCAACCCTCGTCGTCGAAACCAATTCCACTGCAGTACCAACTCTTTTTACCTTTCTTATTAACTCTTCTTCTTGAAATCGGTCCTTAACTAGATGTGATACAAAACCCACATCCCACATTTTCTTTTTCCTGCTTTCGTTTTTTAAAAAAAAAAGGAAGAAGAAAGGGTGCAGGAAAATAAGAGAGTTCTACTATGATAATACTGGTTTCTCGATTGACGTGTTTTTTTTTTATTTTAAAAATAATTACAATAGGGTCCTGTTGTAGTGGAAAATGAAGAGAGGAAGAGCATCAAGAAGAAAAACATTTTAGCTTGTCCGATATGCTACGACCCATTGGCGTGGACTGTTGATCAGGCTTTATCTGTGTATGTTAATATTTCGACCATTCTTAAAAGAAAAGTGCATGACTGCCCATTTAGCTGTTTTACTTCTAATTTCTTTTTCTGTTTTTTTTTTTTTTAAACTTTATTTTGTATTTTTAGTTGTTCTTTAATGTTGGGTTCTTTGTTTTCTAGTTAATTTGAGTATCTTAAAGAAAGTCTTAGACTTGGTATTTTGTGTCGGATTCATTTAAACCAGGGAGTCTGTTTCTGGGTCTACTTTACAATGTAGCACTTGTAAGAAGACTTACTTTGGCAATGAGATGCATCTTGAACTCACTGCGGCAAGCGGCGCCAAGAACTATGGTGAACCTATGCCGGTTGCCACAGAGCTTTTCAGGTATCCACTTTGTCCCCGGTTTCGGTTTCAGTTTCGTGACAATTTAAGTGGGAGTGTCTTGTCTAATTGACCCTATGAAATACATAGAAACTCTCATAGGTAAGTCTTCCATGGCGTATATATAGCATGGTTCTTTTTGAATTCTTAGTTCTATGTCCAAATGCTTGATTTCACTGCTTTGTTCAATACCAAATACATATAATGGCATTGGTTTAGTCTGCACCAGTTTATGGTGCCCCATTATATGACTCCTTAATATGGCATTTGTTTTAACCTCAATCTACTGTCATTGGTTTGATTGTTGGAGCAGGACACCGTTGGTATCATTTCTTTATGAAAGGGGATGGCGTCAAACCTTTACTTTATGGGGTGGTTTCCCTGGTCCAGAAAAAGAGGTGACCTTTTTTACCTTCGATCTCCACACTTCCTCTCTTCTGGAACAAACTCTACCTTCTTCATCAGTTGATTTCCTTATCTAATAGCCTAAGAGAAACTATGGCTCGTCTTAATCAGTCAGAAAAAGCCGCACGGCCAATACAAGTAAATTAATCTATACAAAAATGCGTTTAAAAGTGCCTATTTTGATGAAAAAAACAGAGAGATGAACTTCTGTGCTGCTAATGATAAATGGACTTGTTCGACATGCTAATTTATATAAATGTTTTAGACATTAATCTATAAGTTACTTATTTCTCTTAATACACAGCATATAGAATTGGTGGTTTACACGTTAATGTATAAGTTACTTATTGCTCTTAATACACAGTATATAGAATTGGTGGTCCTAGATATTAATTATTATTAATATGTGTTGCCATGTTAACCATGTAAGAATTTTGAATGCAGTTTGAACTGACTAAGGAATTCTTAAAGCCAGTCTTAGGAGGAAATATTATCGATGCTAGTTGTGGGAGTGGGTTATTCTCGAGACTATTTGCCAAGAGTAAACTTTTTTCGCTTGTTGTTGCTCTTGACTACTCAGAGAACATGTTGAGGCAGTGCTATGAATTCATTGAGCAGGAAGAGAACTTCCCTAAAGAGTACATGTTTGAACTTTGTAATTTAAATTTAAGCAATGAACCTCCCAAAAGAGTACATATGCCACTCTAGTTCCATCAGTTTTTGGTGTAAGCACTTAAGTTTACGTGGCATTTTATATTCCGGCTTGTGTGTGACTGATTTTCTTTTGCTTTAGGAACATAGTTTTGGTCAGGGCTGATATCTCTAGGCTTCCGTTTGCTTCGAGTTCAGTAGATGCTGTTCATGCTGGTGCTGCTCTACACTGCTGGCCTTCACCATTAGCGGCTGTGTGTACTCATTTATATGTGGAGTTTGAATCCCTTGTTTGCTATGGTTTTAAGAAATAAAAGAACAGAAAACGAGAAGTGTCGCAAAGTAAAAAGAAATGCTTTTCTCACATCTACGGGTTTTTGCTTTGTAGGTTGCTGAAATTAGTCGAGTTTTGCGACCTGGTGGAGTGTTTGTTGCGACTACCTACATACTTGATGGACCTTTTTCTTTTCTCCCATTCTTGAACAATATACGTCAGGTAAACTCTTTTATCTTGGAATTTGCCTGCTGCATTTCCAATCGGGTGAAACATGTTAGATGGACCTTGAAGCTTGTCTAACTTTTACTTTTCCATATCATTGTATTACGCCAATCAAAATTGTTCCAGCTCTCATTCATGGTTTCATTGGCCGTCTTTCATCTGTGGTTGGAATCTAAAAGTTATTTTTATTTTTTTCTTATCCCAGAATACAAGGCAAATATCAGGCAGTTACGTTTTCATATCTGAACGTGAATTAGAAGATCTTTGCAGAGCTTCTGGTCTAGTTGGTTTCACATGTGTAAGGAATGGAGCATTTGTGATGATCTCAGCCACAAAACCCACCTGAGCATTACTTGCTGTTTGCTCTGTCCAAAATTTGTTTTCGCTTTGAAGCCGCATTTGTATTTGTAGAGGACGTTCCTCTCTGGAATGTTTATGCTTGTATTTAAAACTATCTATGTAATACGTAGACCGGTTATTCGCAAAGGGGGAAAAATATGCCTCCAACCTGTACATATGACAACTTGTGTAAGGTTCAAATATAGGATTTGTTATTTCTCGGATGGGTAGCTTTTAATTGGTCCTCCTGCTAACAATGCTCGCATTAACTGCTATTTCAAAAGCGTGTTGATGCAAAACGATATTGAAATATGTCTGGCAGACTTGAAATCATGTATTGTATTGATGCTTTAAAGTTTCAACTATCTGTTGATTCCTAGAATATACACGTGACTTAACAAAATTGAGAGTAACACAAGTTATATAAAAACAATCCACAAAACTTAGATCTACCTGTTCCACGCTTTTCTGGTTGGCAGTCCCAGACCTGAAGTTGGTAGCTTGACGAAAATCATCAAGATTACGATTTTCAGTAGTATTGTTACTATTGTACCTTTAAGTTGTTCTTACGATGTTCATATCCGTCTAAAGGTCTGTAATGTCTCATAAGTCTTGCTGATATCATCCATTTGTAAAAATTAAGCCAGCTTCTCCCCATAGATTACTTACTTTGGGCTCAGATTGGAGAACGTCAACTAGCGGTACAACAAGGTCTTGTCATCATCATCTTGATCGTCATCAAAATCAAGACTAGAATCCCCTTCATATTCCACATCAATAACAGTTCTTTCCCCAAAACATGGTTCTCCCAACTCAGATAACGGAACTTGATGAGAGATTTGCCCATCTGCAGGTGAATTTTCTGATCTTATTTGCAGCATCTCTGATTCTATCAAAGCTTCCATTCGAGCTCGCTCCCGGTCTCTCGGATAGGTTGAATACAAGAATGAGTAGATAAGACAACAGAAAGCCATCGGAACTCCTATTGCTGTGTATAGTGCCTTGGCCAAAGACGCAGCATTTCCCCTATCTGTAGCAATCTCTTCAGATACAGAGGACCCTATAGCAACAGGTCTATAACCATAGACGTGCTGAGCCAATAACCCGACTACAGGGGGCGCAAAGGATGAGAGTACGGACTCAAAAGACCTGTCCAACGCATATACGCTGGTTCGGGACTCCTCAGGAACTATCTCTGCAAAAATAGGACTGCATGGACCATATCATCAAAGTATCTCCTTCATACATTTTTCACTTAGTATGTTTTTGCTATAAACGATTGAAAAATGGAACGTCTCTTCCATTTATCGTAACTCTGGAAACAAGCCTACTGTCTTATTGATCTTATTCTATTATAACAAATAGCGATAGTTTCCTCATCCTTTTAATTCTATTGTCAATTTTGGTTCCATATGCGATAATTTTGTTCCCACAAATGCTTTAGATACTGAACAAAACAGTTCAATTTAAGAAGTCCAACAGCCTTGTAAAATTACTAGACAGACATGCTTGCTGAAAATGTGAAGTAAGAAGACCGAAAGGCAAATCAGGGTAGAAGAGACTTACTTGTTTGCAGCTGGAGCATTCCAAGATATGCAGAACCCCATTATAACCAAGATCAAACCATAGATGGCCGCAGTCGATGGATCATCAGGCAATGCCAGTAGAAGTATGGCTGCAAGAGGGATGGCAGATGCGGAACTTATCTGTGCTAGGATTATCCTCCCAGCATTTGGTAGATGCATGGAGAGGACATCACCCATTTTACCTCCAAACAGGCCTCCAAGAGAACCAGCAACCACAAACAAGGCTATGAGGAATGCGGTTTTCTCATGGGAGAATCCCATAAGCTCCAACCACATGGGTGCAAACGACAAAGCTGACCAGGGAAACGAACCAGTGACACCCTGCCACACAATAATCTGGAAAGATGGAATCTTAATGACTGCCTTAGCTTCTTTCACTAGCTCCTTGACTTCTGAGCGAAAGGAACTGCCAGAAATCTCATCGCCGGGTTTTGTTCCATCTGGAAAGTGGGGATCAGTTGCGTAGAGACGGACTAAAATCCCTACTATAACACTGATAAGTCCAACAATATGAAAGGAAATCCTCCAACCAGGGATACCCATGAAGGTTATTGGAGCTATCAATATAGAGGCAAGCCCACCAATTATAGAGCCAAGGTTCCCAGTTAGTTGGAGCCATCCAAAAGCCATACCACGATTAGTCTCGTCAGTTGAGTCAGCCACAAGAGACTGGATTGCAGGAGCAACTAGAGCAAGGCCTATTCCATTCAAAGCTCTAGATATAGCCACCTGTTGAGACATATCTGAATGACTTTAAAATAAATCCCATCAGCTGGAATGAGACAAGTATAATAATGAATCAATCATAACTCGTTTGTATTGCTTTGAATATTACGAAGAGAAAGGCCAATTGGGTACCATGTACTGTTAATACTATGCCTTGCAAAATATATATATATATGAAAACCAATCTAATAGTTATTTTTTTTTAATTTATGTATAGATATTAATTTGGCCCATAAAAATTTAATATATATTTTTATATTATAAAAAATAAATAAATATGGAGAAAAAAATATTAGCAATGTACGTCTTCTTAGTACGTCTTTTTATTCACTGTTATAACGATTAAATCGTCGCAATCCGATGTTCACTTCATTATAATGATTGAATCGCAATCGATTGAATCGTCGCGATCCACGGCTAAAAAAAATCCATGTGGAAAAAAATACCTATAAGTAGGTAAAATAAAAAAATACCTATTGAATTGGATAGGGGAATTAAATTATAACAATTCTTAGCATTTGAATTAACAAAATGGGGAATTTATATTAGCAACTTTGGGACCATCAACAATTTATAATGAATAAACAAAAGGGCAAGATCTAAAATAGTAAAGATGGCATTTTCTCTGGTTGATTTTCCCAGTAACCAAGCACAAGACTAATAAAGTCAAAAGGAGACAAGTGGCAGCTGTACCTGAAGAAAAGTGGAAGAGAAGGCGACAAGGAGTGTGGCGGCAGCCCAGAGAAAGGCGCCGAGAGCGATGACGTGAGCACGGTTATGGCGGACGGCGAGGTAGGCGGCGAGGGGATAGCACAAGGACTGCACCATGGACCTGAAGAGGGTGAGGGAGCCAAGCCCAGTTGGGTCCGTGTGGAGGGCTGCGCCTACCTCTTTGTAGGCGCCGGGTAACAGAGACTCGTCCGCTCTCTCCATGATCCCCGCTAGGTTAACCAGAACCAGAGTCACCGTCTCTCCCTTCATTTTCTTCTCTTCCTTCCTCTCTCTCTCTCTCTCTCTCTCTCTCTCGCTACACCACTTTGTTTCCTTTCCTCACACCATTTTCTTTCTTTCGGTGCATTGGAAATTTCTTATTTAGATTTGTTTTTAGGTGAATTTAGACAAATGACAAGTAGCCGACCATTAAGGGTGTGGGCTTCCAGCTAGGAAGGCCACGTGTAAGATGGAGGAGTCCTGATGGGCTTGACTCTTTTTTTTTTTTTTTTGGTGCTGGTGTCATGGTTACGTCAACCTATCACACTTAATTTGGAAACTATAATAATAGAATAGTTATCTAATGGAAGAATTTCGGCGTCTAATTCAATCTGACTAGTTTTTATAATAAACTTACTAGCTTAAAGAAAAACAAAAATAAGGGCAAATTTAATGATCCCAAGTTGAATTAATTCCCTCCTCTCTTTCTTATCGTCTTGCCATACCAACCTTGTTTTTTTTTTTTTCCTTTGAATTTTTTAGAGTAATGCTATAGGTATTATCAGTGCCCAATACATAACAACTTATTAATATGTTATCATATGATTCTAATTAAAAAATTGAGTCTCACATATACTATATCTATATAAAATATAATTATAATTAATCAATAATAGACTAACCTATCATATCATGTTAGATACTATATAATGTCGTATAGAATTATTAGCATTAGTCCACATGTTTGTTTTTCTAAAAATTGTATTTTCATTGGGTTAGAAAATAAAATAAAAATAAATAATAAAAAAATAAAAAAAATAGTGGGCTGAAAAAATAAAGTGTGGTAGAAAAATCGTATCAATTTTTTATTATTAATTATAATTATATTTGAGATGAGATCGGTGCGAGACTAATTTATAAATTAAATTTACTCAATAAATGCATTATTACAATGTTGGCATCATGGATACCCTATAATATTACTCAAGCATGTTAGGCATTTGATCTTTGTATATTGTCCCAATAAAATCAAGGTTTCATTAAATTAAAAAGTTGAGATTCAAAAGAGAAATATTGTGAAAATTGAATAAAAAGTTAAAATATAGTGAAGAAAAACATTATTAAAAATTCAAACGTGGAGATAATTATTTCTAAGAAAAGAAAAGGAAAGGAGAGCAACATCTGGAGAAGAAACTCCATTAATTTTATGGAATGTTTAATTTGAAATTTCGTTCGTCTCAGAGATGGGCCAAGGCAAAAGATAGAATAAATGGACAGCTATATAATTTTTATTTGATTGTTGAACTTTTGTTCAAAAATCTTGTTTCCATTTTTTGTTTTGGTTAAATTTTTGGATTATGATATTATATCTTTAGGAGTTATGTTTTGAAAAGCAATGTTTCCTTTTTCTTTTTAATCGTTTAGGGATTTTTTTTTTTTTGGCTTGTCTAGATACTTTTTTATTTTGTGTCTTTTGCTTTCTTAAATGAAATGAAATGTGAAGATCTTTTTAAGTAAATTCTTGAGAACATCTATCTACTCTTTCATTTTAAAAAACTGAAAACACAAAACAAAAATATATATAACTAAAAAAATATTTAATATCTCTTTTTTGGGGTGAAAATCATTCATCAATAATCCAAACAAAGCGTAGCCTTTGCACCGGACCGCAGGTTAAAACAAACATGAGAACTCAGGCTTAATTTAATTCTGCCTCTCCTTAAGATAGACAATGAGGCATTGGCAATTTAATTTATTTTCTTTAGGATTTTCATTTTACAACAAAAATAAATAAATTGATAGTTTGATCATATCCTAGTTGATAGTCCTGCTATGTCTGGATCCTGGATCACGTTGGAGAAAAGAAAAGAACAAAAAAAAGTTAGAATAATTTTCTTGTGAAAAAAGTTAGAATAATTTTCTAGTGTTTGGAATTTAACCCAAGAAGAAAAAAGAGAAGAAAAAATTTTAAGAGAATAGGGAGGAAATTTTTTTTTTTGGAGGATTTAGAATAATCTCAAATTATTGAGAAATTTTTTATTTTCAGAAATAACTTATCAAAAATTAGGAATATATTCTGGGAAAGTTATTTAATCTATTGCTAATTGTGTAAATCATGCATAAGTACAAATAGAGCGTAGTTTTGCACCAGAAAACAATCACAGTCATCAAAATAAAAAAAAATAAAAAAAAAAAACGGAATATCATAAGCCCAAAATATGTTAGAGATTTCAAATAGTTTACTAAATTTTTAATAGGTTGTTATTATTCAATTTAGTGAACGATAATAAATAAATATATTTATGATAAATTTGAATATATCAATTGAATGGTCACAATTCTTTCTTGATAAATAGAGATGGAATCTTATCACAATTTAGGTGTCAATTTTATTGTCTCATGTAAAAATTAATAATGTAATAGGTGGAAAAGTTAATAATAAGAGCAAGTTTGTTTGTCACAGTTGACTATATAACATCACTCTACATGCCTAATTTCAATTATCAAGAGTGGATTATTTAATATTTTTCGTTTTAAAGACAAACAGTGGTATTTGGTTTTCGAGAAGAGTAATTATAAAAATAATGGTCCAAATACTTCACTCTATATATAAACTATGTTTTGATGTAAATTTATGGGCACATTTAATGGGAACAATTAAAAAAAAGAAAGGGATTCGTAATGGGAACAAATATATTTGGTGATCGTATTTCTTCTAATGGCTCTTTTTGACGACCGATGAGAATTGATAATTTTTTTTGGAACTGACTTGATTTTGGCAATTATACGGACATATATACCTCTGATTTGTTTCTATATTTGCTTCTATTTCTTTGTGACTGTGATATTGTACGGCGAGTGTATATTATCTTATTTTCTTTATTTATGTATTACATTTTTTTTTTTAGTTTTCTTCCGTTTGTAACTTTTTTTTTTTTCTTTTTTCATTTGTTTGAAAAACTTCCCGTTTGAACTGTGTGTAAAAGACCTAGTACACCTCAGTCTTGGATAGATTACTGTGTAAAATTTTCTTCTCCTTTTTTGTCATATACTCCTAAAATTACTTGGATTTTTTTTTTCTGCAACTCTTTTTTTCTTTCTGTTTTTTTTTTTTAGATTTTTTTGGGATAATTCTAAATCAGGATAATAACATTAAAATACTCTGAATTTTAACTTTTTTGTAAAAAAAAAATTTCTGACTTTTGAATATTTACAAAATAATACCATCATTTTTAAATTTTTACAAAATAATATCCTGACTTTTAAATTTCTACAAAATAATACCCTCACTTTTAGATTCTATAAATTAGTACCCTGATAATTAAAATTTTTACAAATTAATACCCTAAGATTTGAAATTCATATAAATTTATAACCTTAATGTCTAATTAGTTGATTTTTATAATAAAAAGATGGTAATAGCCATCATCAACTTAATTAAAACTTATTAAACAATAATAAAATTTTTGAAAAAATATTTGTAATTAGCTTATTTCAGTTTTCATTTAAAAAAAATAAAAAATTAGAATGAGAGGTAAAAGTAGTTAATTATATATAAAAAAAAAAAAGAAAAACATGAGAAGTAAATAAAAATTGTGTTTTCTTAGCAATTAATCAAAAAAATAGTTATAAAATAATTTCTAATAATATACTAATATCTAGCTATTTTAAATAAGTTAATGAGAGATATTTATATCTTTTAATTTGCTCATAGTATAAATATACAAAGAAAAATAAAAGCTGAGGGTATTCATTTGTAGAAATCGTAAATATTAAGGTATTAATTTACAGAATTTCAAAAATTAAGATATTATTTTACAGAAATTTAAAAATGAAAATATTATTTTACAAAATATTCAAAAATTAAGATTTTATTTTTTACTAAAAAGTTAAAACTCTAGGTATTTGTACGCGATTAACCCTTCTAAATCCTCAAAACTATCTTAATTTTTGATGTGAAATATACTAAAAAGCAATATATTTTTGTGGTAAATTTATGGGCACATTTAATGTGAACACCTAAAAGTTCAGGAAATTATGGGAGCAACTAGTAGGCATATTTGGTGATAGGGAGAAGAAAAAAAAAAAAGAAAATTCCCTTTCATTCTCACAAGGAGACTATGTAATTAACGTCTAAAAGAAAACCCAAACCGAAAAGAAAATTAAAAAAATAGAAATTAGTAATACTGATATAGGGGCCGAAAAAAATGCTTCTTGTCTGATGTGAATTATATATATATTGGCTAAATTATATCACTTTGTTTTTTCATTTCTGGTTGATCCCTTCTGTGCATTGTTTGAGACTAGCGACTTCTTTAACACGCGAACAGGACTCTCCATGGAGTGGCTCCACCGGCCTAGCTCTACCTAAAATGGTCTTCCCAATTATCTTTTGATCGTTCATAACGACCAAATCACCTTTATTAATAATCATCACGCCATCCTTTACGGAATAATCATAGCCCGTAGTATCCAAAACTCCTAATGAGATTATTACAGATAATGATCTTCAAGAACATATCTCACATTAGTCAATATTCTCACAACACCATCAAACATCTTCACCTTCACAGTTTCGATTCATTAAGCACAACAACTTTACCATTATCGCAAGGTTTATAGGTATCCAAACCCTCTTTATTAAGACATACATGAAGCGCAATACAAGAATCCAGAATCCAAGGGTCCATAGAATAAACATTGTCATTACTTTCAAGATCCTCTAAAAGAGCAATTGACAAGGTGGTATTTTCGATTGACATTATTATATATTACTAAAGTTGTGCAAGGGTTTTATTGTACTTGGAACAGTAACCCATCTTTTCTGACATTGTCCTTTTTTCCCCGCTTTTTTTTTATTTGTTTTCCATGGTGTGTTTTTACGATTTTCTCCTTGAGGTGCAGTTCTATTATTTGTAATTTTATAAAAATAACCTCTCTTTAAGGTTTGGTTATGGGATTTTTGTGGGGTTTTTTTTGGGATTTTATTTGTCTATATCTATTCCACCTGATACACTACCTTGGATTCTTTCGATACTCTTCAATCCTGCTCTTTCTCCTTTCGAAGGCTCTTTCGTTCCCTCCTCTTCGTTCTTGATGCCTTTCTCTTCCTTTTGTTCTAGATAATGTCCCCCTCCTCTTTGTTCTGGTCATTTCTTTGCTTTTAAACTCTTAATCCTCTTTTTTTTTTGGTGGTTTGTCTCGGTGTCCTCGGATTTGAGTTTTTTTCCCCCTCTTATCCTTTGTTCTTTCGTCTTTAGTTCGTTAATCTCTTGCCTCTTTCACTCTTTTTGATTGATTTATGTTGTCTTCAATCGTAGTTTTTTTCCGTTTTTTTACTTAATCTTTTGTCTATTTTTAGCCTCTTATTTTTTCCTTTTTTCCTTTGGTTGTTCTTTGTGGTTTTCTTCGATTTAGGCTATTCATTTTCCCTCTCTTACCCTCTGTTTTTTGGCTTTTAGTTTGTTGACTTAGATTTGGTAGTTTATATGTAAATTCTACTGTGTTTTGGCTATCTTGGATCTTTTTGCTGATATGGTAGTTTTTTCTCTTTTTCTGGTATTATTTCTTCAACTTTGTTCTTTTATGATTATTTTTGTATGTGACATTTTTTCTATGTTAAATCATTGTCCATTTGAGGTTTGTCTTTGTTTATGCACGAACTGGTCTCTATTTTTTCCCCTACCGATTTTTGTTTGCCATAAAAGGTCCACTAGTTATGTTTTCCGGCTCTAGTTTTAGGTATTTGTCTTTGAAGTATTTTCGATTTCGGGCCCTCTAATTACTGGATTGATGTTAACTATTTTGTTTTGAGTTTTATAATTTAGGAGTTTTGGGTTTTGGACCGTTAATTTGGGCTTTTTATTTTAGACTGGTATGAGTTATTTTGTTTTGGATCTGATAGCTTAGAAATTGGACTTTATATTTGATTTATTTTGGTTAGGCTTTTTACTCATTTAGCTGACTTTGTTTTGTTAACTACTTGCAAGTTATTTCTTATCATACCATAGTAGATTTTACATTCTCTATTGTAGGCTTTANAATCTGAAGATATTTTATTGTCATATCTCTCAATTTTTAGACTATTTAATAGAGATTAACTCTTTTAGATTTTTTTGGTGTTAATGATGATTTTTGTTCTTGGTTCTGATAATCTGTACGTGTTCATTTATAATTTATGTCCTATTTAAACAAATCAAATCTATTTAATGATGTTATGATATTTTTGTATTATTGACATTGGAAAAAAGATAAAAAAAAGAAAAGAAATCACAATAAAGAAATTAGGATATTTTCCTTATATATATTTTAAAAGTTTTTTATTTAGGTTAATATAACATATTACTTTTGTTCACTTTTTGTTTATTTCGAATTTTCGTGCTGCGTAAGTTTCTATATTTATTTTTTCCTTTATACGTTTCTTTTTATTACATGTTCTATTTAGATATTGTCATGTGTATGTGTTTTTTTAATACTTTATATATTCTTTTAAATGTTGTTTGCTTATATATACATACATACATATATATATATATATATATATATATATATATATATATATATATATATAACTTTAGGTATTTATGACAATTTCTGTATCCTGCTTATTTCCATCTTCGTTCTTACCTGAAACTTACTGAGTTTACTGCTATCTTCTTTGACTGTATTTATTGTGTTTTTATCCCGTTTGTTACTGTTTATATAATTTCTGGCTTGCTAAAGTGGTTTCACGAGCTGTTTTTCAGAGTAATTCAGGTATTATAAATTTTTGCTATCTTTTGTGATCTTTATTTCTTTTTTTCGTCTAAAGTTATAACTATATGTTGTTTTATTATTTATTAATATCTATTTTATGCTCTGTTTACATACTGTTAGAACATTTACTCTTTTGTTGTTACATTAAATGTTATGCACTATTGATGTGTTTTATTAAATATTGTTAGTTTCTGTGCTCTGTTTGTATATTGTTAGAATATTTACTTATTTATTGTTTTATTAAATATTGTATACTGTCGATGTTGATCTATTTTATTAACTACTATTGGTTACGGATCTGTTTATCTTCTGTTACATCATTAGTTAATACGCACTATTTGTTTTGCTTTTCCTTTGTCTAAATCTTTATTTCTTTGTTTTTCTATAAAATACTATAGTGTTTCTACGATCCTTTTAATCTTTCTATGTTTGGCCTCTTTTTTCTTTTTGTCCTCTCAGTAAGTCTTCTAACCAAGTCTTTATGCCTATCAATTTTTGTCTTTATTAATCATGTCTGATATCATATTAAACGCTTTAGTTTAGTCTTATATTCCCTTTCCCCCATTTCTGTTTCTCTTTCTAAGTTTTGTTTAAATCCTTTTTCATTATTTTCTAACATTTCTTATATGATCAAGCCTTTTTGTCTCCTATTTTTTATTTTTATTAATTGTGTCTGGTTTCCTCTTAAATGTTTTCATTTTACCTTCTTATTTTTTTTTTCTTTTCTTCCTCTTTTTCAGTTCTAAGCAAATCTTCTTTTATTTTCTTTTAAGGTCTCCTATATGTTTGACAATGATGATTATTTTTATTTATTTATCCTATAGAGTAATATATCAGATCTCTAAAAATTACTATGTATATTGATTCTTGTTTTTTTTTTTCAAAAAAAAAAAATTGAAGTTTTAAAACAAAAATTTTAATATCAAGCTATTTTTCTTCTTGATAAGTTCTAATTTTATATATTTCATTTTTAACTGCTTTTTACCAATCTCCTTCTTGAAAATTGTTTTCTTTTTTAAATTAATTTTATACACTTGGTACTTTTTGCCTAATTCTTCATGTGTTCTCGAGCTATTTTCTCTTTTTTTTCTCCCTTCTTATAGGTTTATTTATATTTTTATACATAAATTTTAATTTCGTATGTTTCTATTTTAAATGCTTTTTCCGAATTCTTTTTATAAAATTTTTTTCTTTTTATTACTAATTTTATATACCTGGTAGTTTTTGAGTAGTTCTCTATTATACTCCTGTTGTTCTCTTCCTGTTATGTGATTAATATAACATATGTGGCAAATTTTTTTATACATAGATAATATTTCTTGTGTCAATCTAATTGAGAGAAATACTTTCCTTCCTTCCATAAGTGGAGAATAATTTCTTAGGTGACTAGATAGATACTTGGGAATATATTATCCCACAAATTTGCCATATATTAATAATACTTTTTCATGTCTGAGTCAAACATTAGATATAATTATATATTTATTTGTACATATTTATCCTTACATATTATATAACTATGGCAAATATGAGCAATTAGTCTTATGGGATTAGTGATGAAGAATCTTACTACTTTCATTGATAAAGAGAAAGATGAAGATTTTAGTATGGAAGAAGACCAAGGAAGCCAAAAAAAAAAAGATTGTAATTGATATTATTGTAAAATTATTGAATTAGAATTTGATTGTTATTATGTTCTCAATTTCATTATGTTTACTTTTTAATAGTTTATTTACTTAGATGGAAGGCATTTAATTTTGAATGTAATGAAAATACCATATCTAAGATCTGATTACAATAAGTTTAGATAATAAAATAAAAATATGATTAGCTTAAATACTTTATATCCCAAAGTATCTATATACAATAGACGATTTTGATTTTAAAAAAAGAAAGCCGACAAAAGCATAGAAAAAACATAATGCAATATTAAATTTAAAAAAAAAAGACAAAGAAAATATAAATATTATCAGGACATTTTGGACAGGTTATCTAAATTCGCAACTTTAGTAATTTAAATTATGTTTATATTTTACTTTTATCCAAGCCAATCAAAATATTATATTTCAAAAACAATAATAGAAAAATAAATGCTTTTAATACTTATTGCGGAATTAATTATAAATACATTCAAATGCAAATAATTTATATAACATAGAGTCTACACAAAATTCAATATCTAATTTCATATAACAAAAAGCATAAAAAGAAGACAATTGCATTCCTAAAAAGAAAGCAATTTATAAGTGATATGACAATAGAAAATAATTAAATAAAAAACCGTACAAAATTCACAACCAAGATGTAGACTCATTACCATATATAAGAAACAAATACGATTAGTGACATGAGATAAAAAAAAATTAACGTATCTAAAAAATGACACATGTAAAAACTTGAATATCTATTTAAAATATATGACTGCAAAAAGAGATAAAAAAAACTAAAATTGATATCATTCACATATAAATATAAGTAAATAATTAAAATTTATATATGTTAAACCAGATACATGTCCACAATATATTTCACGAACAAAAATCTTCTTAACCTATATTTTAATTTTATCAAAAAGCGTGAAAAAAAAGAAAATTATTTTTGCATATAAAAACAAACGTAATAACAAACTTAATAAAAATAATAATTGGATAAAATAATTTAAACAATAATAAAGATAAGAAAATTCATAAAAAAATTAAAAAAATTCTGGTCATAAATAATATTTAAATAATAAAAAAAATAATGACCAATAAATACACATAAAGTATACTATAATAACATGATTTTAAAAAATTACAAACAAAAATACTGTAAATAAATTAAACATATTAACAAAACAATGATACCAAAAAAGAATTATCCAAACAAATTTGATATAGAGTAAATCAATCAATATAATAATAAAAAAATAAATAGAAGAAAAGATAGGGAAAAAAAAGTTGTCATTAGATATATAGATAATAATATTATATCATTATATAAACTTTTAATAAAAAACATTAACTTCAGAACGCTTTATCTTACTTTTTTGCTTAGATAAATTAAATAAAAATGTCAAAGAATTCTTCATTATCAAAACGTCAACGTAAACGACGTTATCATTCTCTTTTGAATGATGATTCAGTAGTTAGCTAGGATGATATGAATTATAAAGAATCCAGTATAACTCCAAAATATGTTTGTCGATTGAAACTCATTTCGATTTCGAACTTTATAAGTTCTGGAAGATGTTTCTCATCTTTAGCTGAATCATCAATGCAAACTAACTCCAATAGACAAAGTAATCATCTTACACTCCTGATAAATGTAGAAAAAAACCATATGTTTTTTTTAATTATAAATTCAATTCTTTACACATTTTCTCAATTTTGATTCTCATTCGACACTATCTTATAGGTGATATTACTCAATATTACAATCAAGATGATTGTTCTCATGTCTGGAAACGTTGTGATGCGTGCTTTTGGTTTGACGAATTTACCAAAAGAACTTATCCACTAAAATATAATTTATGTTGTAAAGATAGAAAAATTAAACTTTCCCTTACAAAAAATCTTCCTCCAATACTAGATGAATTACTCAATTATTACGAAGGGGCTATAAGTACTTATTTCTGAAAAAATATTCAGACTTTCAATTCTATGTTTACTTTTATATCTTTTGGAGCAATCATAGAACAAAATATAATAAATTCAGATGGCCCATATATTTTCAAAATTAGCAGTCAAGTACACCATTTTATTGGATCATTATTGCCAACAAATAATAACTCTCCAAGATTTACCATATTATATATATATATATATATATATATATATATATATATATATATATACACACGATACAGAAAATGAAATTGAAAACTGAATATTAGAATTTTCATTTGATGATACAACAAAAGAATTAACAAAAAAAATTGTTGAAAACTTGATTAAAACACTTAATGAAAATAATAGATTAGTAAAGCTTTTCTGTATGATTAAAGATAGATACAATGAAAATGAAATTACATCCATGATGACCGACAAATAGTAATCAATATGAATTGCCTACTTCAACTGATATAGGTGGTTTAATTATTAGAGATATTAGTGAGTATGAAAATAAAAGAGATATTAGAATTCAAAATAAAACTAATAATTTGCAAAGAATCACAAAATTACATCCATCTTATATAGTGTTACAATATCCATTTTCATTTTCATACAAAAAAGATAGTTATAGAATTGATTTAAATTAGAATATAGGTAGAGCAGGAAAATAACCTTCAAAAAATAGAGTACCTATGCAAGCATACTACTATTATCAATTACAACAACGACAAAATGTAAGTAGTATTTTATTCAAAAGTAGAAGAGTTTTTCAATAATACGTAGTTTATGCATATGCTTCCATTGAAGAAGAATGATTAGATTACATTAGAAAAAATTAAAATAATTTAAGATCTGAAATCTATCAAGGTGTCCAAGACGCTGTTATAAGAAGTGACACATACCAGAGTAATTGGCAAAAGAATTATTCTTCCATCTAGCTATACTAGAAGCCATAGATATATGATCCATAATTATCAAAATGCGGTGGCAATATGTAGACAGTATGGAAATCTTGACTTCATAATATTTACATGTAATCCTGAATAGCCTGAAATTATAAGTGCCTTAAATAAAATTCCTATTCAAAAACCTGAAGACAGACCATATATAATAATAAGAAATTTTAAGATGAAATGAAACCAAATATTGCCTACTATTAAGACTGATAAAATTTTAGGAATAATCATCGTAGGTTAGATAATATTATTTTCCCTAATAAGAAAAATAAAAAGAAAAGAAAAATCTTTCTTTAATTAGAACTAACATCTTTCTTTTAGTTTTTCTATTTATTTTGCTATATAGATTTATACGTTGTTAAATTCTAAAAGCACGACTGCCTTATTGTCATTTCCTATTTTGGTTACACCCTAATGAAAATTTATCAAAACTATCCCAAATTGATAAATTCATTTCAGCTGAAATACTTGATCTCCCAAAGAATATAAAATCATAGTAAAATTTATGATGCATGGACCATGTGGCGCTACTGAGACAAATGCTCCATGCATGAAAAATTCAATTTGTTCTAAAAAATTTCCTAAACAATTTAAAAATAAAACAACTATTGAAGAAAATGGATTCATCAATTATAAATGTAAAAATACAACATTTTATGTATAAAAAGAAAATATTAAATTAGATAATAGATTTGTAGTCTCTTATAACAAAAATTTGTGCTTAAAATTTTATGCTCACATAAATGTTGAAATATGCTCAAAATCTATGCCAATAAAATATTTATTCAAATACTAAACGAAAGGTCCTAATAGAATAAGAGTAGTAATAGAATAAGAGTAGTAATAGAAGACAATATTTGTATAAAACACTTTGGAAAGCTATTTATAAAGAAATAGATGAAAAAAAAAAAGCTATATTAATTGCCGATATATAACACTATATGAAGCTATTTGGAGATTATAAGAATATAATATACATTCCAAAAATCCAATCGTACAAAGATTAGCAAATTATTTACCATATATGTAAAATATATCATTTCATTCAAACCAACAACCTATAATATAATGAGACGTCTAGGAATTGAAAAGATAACTTTAACAGAATGGATGGAAATAAATAAATTCAATGCAGAAACTAGAAAACTCTCATATATAGAATTTCCTACCAAATGAGTTTGGAATAATAAAGAGAAAAATTGAACTCTTAGAAAATCAAGGTATTTAATCAGACGAACTTTTTACATCCATCCAAGTTTCGGAGAATTATATTATCTGAAATTACTATTAAATTATCAGAAAAGAGTAACAAGTTTCGAATCTATACGAACAATTGGTGGTATAACATACAAATAAATCAAATAACGTGCAATGCATTAGGTTTATTAGGAAATGATAAAGAATAGAGTAAATCAATATTAAAAGCTTCGTTTTGGTCAGCATTACATCAATTACGACAACTATTCATAATAATTTTATTATTTTTAATGTAAACATTCCAACAAAATTACTTGAAAATCATTAGAAACGTATGATAGAAGATATTTTACTAAGAATTAAAACTTTATTCAACAATCCAAACTTTGAATTATACAACTATGTATTATATGTATTGGAAAAACAATTAAACATAAACTCATCTACCCTAACAAATTTTAATTTACCTTTACTGACAAGAATACTAATCGATGATTTAAACAATAAACTTTTACGAGAAGAATTAGAATATAACATTAATAAATTAAGAAAAGAAACACTATTTCAGAAAGAAATTTAAATAATGAACAATGCTATATCTATGAACAAGTCATAGAATTAATAAATAATAAAAAATAAAATTTATTCTTTATTTATGGATATAGAGGTATCGGAAAAACTTATTTATGGAATGCAATTATTACCAAAATTAGATTAAATAACAGAATTGTTTTAGCTGTTACATCATCTGGAATAGCTGACATCATCTAGAATAGCTTCATTATTATTACCTAAAAGCAGAACTGCACACTCAAGATTTCGAATGCCTTTATTAACTAATAAATTTTCTATCTATCACATTAAAAAAGGAACTCAATTAGCAAAATTAATTGAAAAAAATAATATTAATACTATGGGATGAAGCACCAATGAATAATAAATATTGTTTCGATGCCTTAGATAAAATACTACAAGATGTAAAAAAATAATTTCGATAAACTTTTTGGTAGAATGACCATTATATTAGGTGGTGATTTCCGACAAATTTTACCTGTTATACCAACTGGATTAAAAGAAGATATAATAAATACAAGTATAAATAATTCTTACGTATGGTCACATTTTAAGTTATTATTACTAATAGAAAATATGAGATTAAAAAACTTTAATACTATAGAAGAAGAAAAAAAATCCTAAAATTTTCAAAATGGACATTAAATATTGGAAATGGTACCGCAGAAGGTATAAGAGATCCAAAAAATGAAAATGCAACATAGATTAAAATACCAAAAAAATGCATAATACAATATGAATCAAATCCAATTAAGAAAATATCGAAATCGATATATGATGATTTTGAAAAAAATTTCAACAATATTAATTATATACGATGTCGAGCAATAATAAATCCAAAAAAATAAAATAATTGATGAGATAAATAAATATATATTGTCTTTAGTACCTAATGAATCAAAAACTTATTATAGCTATGATAAAATAATAGCTTTAATCGAAAATATTGATGAGCTCAATCTATTTTATCCCTAAGAATTTTTACATACTTTAAATTTCAATGACATACCATTTCATGAATTAAATTTTAAAATTTGTACTCCAATAATATTATTTCAAAATTTAAATCAATCGATTGGATTATGTAATAGCACAAGACTTATAATTATATAATTAATAAATAGAAATATTGAAGGTCAATTTATAAATTTAAATAATGAAATTAAAAAAGTACACATTCTAAGAATAGAAATAATCATAAATAAACCTAAATGGCCGTTTACATTAAAAA
The DNA here is from genome assembly GCA_002914805.1 of Parasponia andersonii. Taxonomy (NCBI): domain Eukaryota; kingdom Viridiplantae; phylum Streptophyta; class Magnoliopsida; order Rosales; family Cannabaceae; genus Trema; species Trema andersonii. The sequence continues at coordinate 359,678 of JXTB01000120.1, forward strand.
GCTGACAATTTCTTGTAAAGACCTGCTATGCAATGACAATAAACAGAAGCGAGGGATAATCATTAAATTAGATAGGTATTTATTTCGAAAATGAAATATTTACACATGGTCAACTGTACGTAGCTGTGTCACAAGTAATAGCTCCAAAGGACTGTATATATATATATATATATATATATATATATATTAATAAATGAATCCATCAATAAATATCCAACTCATATTAAAAATATAGTTTATAAAGAAGTTTTACGTAATATTATGCAAGTATCAAAATTATATTATCAATTAAGCATTATTTAAATACCATTGCTAACCTTTTATATGTCAAATTTTCAAATACTCTTAATATAATCCTCATCCAACTAAATTTCTTTCTTATGCAGTTAAAGAAAGAAATTGCAATACTAATATGATCTCTCAAATCAAATAAAGTCTATAGAGTGAACGAAGCTCGCATCAATCAGCTCTAACAAAGTAGTGATTACACAACCGGATGTTTAATAAGCCTTGATTGTGTCTTGGTTGATCACGAGGTAGAAAAAAATAACATTAAGTTATCTTACAACGTACTCCATTATAATTTAATATAATTAACACATTCATATTTTAGTATTTAATTTCATGAAATATCATATCATGATTAAACAACATTTCTTAAAATGCAGTATGAAGCAATTTATGGAACAATCAAAGCTCAAGATGTAGACCATATCTCACAACACATAACTGAAAGGGAAGTATATTGAATAAGCAACTTCAATATAATACCAAACAAATCAAGATACAAAATTGTTCCTCACATAGCAATACTACAATTTGCTAGAGTAATATCCTTTTCTCCAATAATAACCTCAACGACGAACATTCTAATGCATAAGTTTTATTTTATAGATTTTAACCACTTGCCCTCAAGAACAAATGTTCATGATATTTTATTAGGTATCATTAACCATAATATTATTCCTTTATTAATACTTATCGGTAATTACTTAAATTTTCTTGTATTAATATTTTTCCCTTTACACCAGATATTATAGAGTTATTGACAGAGATACAAGACTTAGAAGAAACAACTGTTAAAGACAAAATGACACCAAGATGAATATTAGTAATACAAAATATCAAGTAATTACTTAATTTATTACAATAATTCACATAGTAATAAAACAAGTTTATCCTTTATTTTAAATATATTTTAACGTCATTTTATTTAATTGTAGGAGTGAAAAATTACAAATCTCTCTATGGAGAGAAGCAATAAAAATATTTAATATAGATATTATAAAAACTATGGAGGAACCAATTATACTATTTTCACATCCATGACAATAAAATAATATTTAGGTAATTGACAATTACATTTTATATGATACATAAAACTATTTTTAGTCCTTTAATTATACATTAACTAACACAAACTCTTACACCGAACAAGAAACATATATGCTGCGAGTATAAGTACAACAATATATTATATGAATATAGACATACCTGAAACTAATGTATTAAAAATAAGGTAATAATTACTCTCTATATTTTCTACAATTATAAAATAGAAAAAAATCATGTTCGATTTATCTTTATTAAAAATTATTTTTTTTACCAATCTATTACGTAGATTTTGGCATACAATAGAACATATCGAATTTTTGCCAACTCCTGTCCCAGGAGAAATACAACCGCTGGATCAACAAAAGCTGGAGAATAGGAAAACAATTGTAGAATTAAATCAATTAGATTCTTTGATACAGCAGGTTAACAAAAATAAATAAAAATATCATTATAAATTGTAATTTATACTAACATAAATTTTTTTCCTTATTTTTTTTCTTTTTTTACCATTAGGGAATCAAATTTACTGTAAAAGTAAGAATATTCAAATTTGAAATACATCAGGATTGGTATTACAATTTCTACCACCAATGCTCTAGATAAGTTCAGAAAGTAGGAAATGGATAGTTGGGGTGATTCATATGGTCATTTGATATCAATTCCAACTCCATGGTATAATATATAATTAGATAATTAAAATTAATATCTCTTTCATTAATTCACTAATAAAACAATTAATAATTTATAATTTACTAAATTATTATTTCAACGGGTATAAATTAAATACCGGAATTGAAGACGAAACATGATTTACTATCATAACAATATTTGGAAAAGTGACTCAAGTTCTAATCAAGAAGCTATATTCTATATTGACAATACACGAAGATTATACTAATCCAACAATATTGCCACCAATAATCGAACAACTTTGTGGGCAAACAAATATATTCCAAATACACTTCAGAACTAGAGGAGCGCTGATCGACACAGTTGTATCAAAAACATTCGATGATGATGAATTGACCATATTATCTCTTCCACCACCAACAACTATACCAGAATTAGAAATAGTAGTAACTATTCCATTAAACTCTAAAATACCTGATCCAAAAAAAATTACAAGAAGGTAAACAATTACTACTAATTTTTAATTAACTAAATAAATTATCAATTATTATTATGTAACTAATAATACATTTTTTGAACTATAGCTCGGAAGTAACACCAATAGAAGTATCAAGAAAAAAAAAACTAAGCAGATAATTAATTTATTCATACTTCAAAAAAAATCCTTCATATTTTAATAAAAATGTATTATTTATCCTACTATTTTCTTTTTAAAAACAAATAACATAATTTAAGTCTTTTACCTTGCAGTAATAAAATTATTTTTCCTATTACAGTGAAGATCCACGGAGGAAAAAAAGGGAAACTGTGGTTATAATGCGAATTTCCGATCTATATTAGTATAATAACATTTTGTAATACATTAAACAATATAATATTAATGTATAGCATAATATTAAACAAATATTATCTGATTGTGAATAATTATTATCTATTATAAATAATATAAGAAATATTTTATATATAATCATTTATATGTCATAATAATTTATCATATATATTTTATTTTATTTTAATACATTATATCCCATGTAGTAACTCAACATAATCCACAACTATAATTCAACATAATCCGCAGTAAATGCGAGGGTTTTATCTATCGTCAAGATAGTATTTTCAACTAAAAGTATCCAATGTCATATAGAATTTTGATAGAGAGGCCAGTAAAATCAAAGCTTTATCTTTTTCCTCAATTTTGAAATCTATACTCAATAATTGAGTTATGCACATGTTGAATTCAACTATATGATCCCAAATATAAAATTTCTCTAGTTTTTTCCATAACTCTTAAGGAGATATTTCAGACGTCAACATACTATTTTTCGATTCAGGACATGAATTAAAAAGAATGTTTGTCTTCCTTTCCTTTAATAACTTCCAATCTTCATCTTTCATACTCTCATGTTTCTTTTAATGTAATGATTTAAGAAGCCCTTGATGCACCAAATTATCTTTGATATTATTGTGCCATAAATGAAAGAAGACATGCAAGATGACATCATTACAAGAAAAATATGGATTTGTAACATTTCATTAAGTGATATATGCGCAAAAATGTCACGATAACAATATTTTAGTGTCATTAGCTTAAAATGTCACTAAAATTTACATTTAGTAGTATTTTTCAAATATCATTAACATTTTAATTTAGTGTCATTTAATCAAATGCTGGTAGTTTTAAAATGTCAATAATATTTTAATTTAGTTATATTTTAGAAATGTCACTTAATTTAGATTTAGTAGTATTTTAGAAAATGCTACTAAATTCTAGATTTATTAATATTCTAAAGTATCACTTATTCATTTTAAAAGTAATTTAAGAATTAGAGTAAAATGAAATATATAATCTGTACTCTTTAATAAGACTTAACAAAATTGGCGAAAAAAAAGAATATGAGTTTTATGTTTCTCTCTTTTTTTTTTTAATTTTTTTATTTTAACTATTATGACATATTAGTTAATATGTACAAAATTTATGTACTCATTATATTTTGTTTAGTAAAAACAAATAAAACTTTATTAAAGAATCTGGGCTATTATTTTCTACAAACTTTATATGATTAAATATTAAGAAATACTAAAAAGGACATTAAGGAAAACAATTATTTCCATTTAAAAGCAATAACAACATAAAAAATTCTCGAATATAAGTTAGTTACAATTATTGAGCTTCTTCATTCATATTAATTGAATAATTCCTACGTTTCTCTATTTATTATTATTTTTTCTTTTGTTTATTGTTATAGTTCACATACAAATTGTACTCATTATATCCAAGTAAACTGAAAGAAAAATAAGTTTTTTTTTTAAAGAAATGATAAAAGTATTAACCCAAAACAAAACTATAAAAGACAATAAATAGAATATTTTTCTTAAAAACAAACTATGATAATATCAAAACATATTCTACAATAAGTTAATTTAGACGTCATCATATTCTTCATTCCTTCTAATGATATCTATAAGAGATGAATCAATAGTTATATCATGCATATCTGTTTTAACCGAATTGATATTCTCATTTTTAGCATCAGTAGATGCAGGATAACAAACCGTGCTTTGCAAATAAGATTCGATGTTCTTCACGTGTGATTGCACACTTATATTATAATTATCTCTAAGATTTATTTTGAGAGCAACATACCATCCTTTGTTTTTGAGATCTTCAATATACATTACTTGTTCTGCTTGGAAAATTGCTATAAAAGGCTCATTATCATTCATCAACCTTAAAAAATTGATTATTGTATAGTCATTCTCTTTTACTTTTACTAAACCATATTCTTGTTAATTTTTTTAAATATTCTTTTAGAGGAAGAATGCTAAAAGCAAGACTAGCTATGCAAAAAAAAAAGTGTAATCATAAAACTAGGACAAATAGTTTTGTACGTATTAAGGTATCACAGGTAAAATTTGAAAAGCATATTCTTATCAAAAATCAAATATTGTGTTATGTTAAGCACTCAATATTAATTTTTTTAAAGAAAAAATATTTTTTTATTTTGTAGAAGAAGAAAATTGGATCTACACCAACACGCGCAAATATGTTCAAGGTTTTGTTGAGAAATTAAGGTTTTAATCTTACTCACTCTTCTTTTAAAAATAACAATTATTTGATTTAGTACTAATGATTTAACTTGAATGTATAGTGAAATGACTTTAAAAGTTCTGACTCAAGTTGATCAACGAATCAAGTTTGAAAATGGATGCATATTAGACTTATTAGAATCGAGGTTGAAGATAGACAATCAAGATTCAAGACTATCTACGCTCAAAATATACTAGTCGCTATTGTAGTATAGATTAAAGTATCGATCATATTGAGAAACAAATCAATAGTGAAAAGGTAACAAGAAATAAAAATAAAAATTGAAAATAAAAATTAACTAAGCAGTAAATAAAATAATCACAAAATAATAAATGAAAATACTAATATGAGAAAATTAAGGCTTCAAGATTCATTTACCAACTTTGATTCTTATTTATTACTTGATTATATGCTTCACATCCTAAACACATAACTAAAAAATATAACATTGAAGAACAAATATTAATCTAAAATGTTTAATATGAAAATTCATTTTAATTAATACCAAAATAATTTATCTTATTAGTTGTCTAAGATTGACAATATATCACAGGGATAATACTACAGTAAAAGATCAATTAATAAAACAAATATAATTATAATCTAATTTAAATCACTACCTAAAGAAAGAATAACTAAATTTACACGAAAAACTAAAAAATAATAATTAAAACTAAAAATATTGAAGAATTTAACAACTCAAATATATAAGTGTTGCACTCTCAGGAATCAAAATTGAAAAACCGAAAAATTACATAATTAAGATCATCTATCTGACTTCTCTAAAAACTAAGTTAAACTCGAATTCATCTCTCACACTCTCTCTCTAAAGAAGTGGAATTTTTTCTCTCAAAATTCTAGCTCACGTTCTAGCTATTGCAGTTGAGCATAAAGCGTTTTTCAAGCATTCACGCTTCTAAAAGAGCAATCTGATTGAACATATCATTAATCAATCTCCCACGACTCCCTTCTCTCTCTTCTCTCTCCTAGTCATGATTCTGAGCCTTAGGGAATAATCTGGTGTGGCAGGAACTGGTGAGCTTGGCATGAAACTCGCTTCTAATTCGTTGAAGTAGATAGTTGACTTAAGCTGATGATGCACAATGTTTAAATGGATGAAAAGCCGAGTGCACGAGACTCGAAGAGTACAGGAACATACCAGCCTAAAGTCATGTTACGTAGTTGACGTCCGTGGGCTGTAACTGTCCCATGCTACTTTACTCGCTTGAACCCACGTGTGTAAATCTCACATACTTAGAGCTTCATGTTCTGATTTTTTTTTTTATTTTTTCTTTATCTAAATAAAATCATTAAATTAAATTAAAAACCTAGTAAAAGAAAATATAATAACGTAGAAATAAATCTAAATTCTTAAATTAAATATTTAAATTTGAATAATTATTATTTACATAACTAAAATAAATTAAAATGAAATAAAACTAAATCTAATTACTTAAAATCAAATTAACTATAAAATCTTCTAAACTAAACTAAAAATTACTTAAAAATATATGAAAGTTATCACGCTCCTAAACTTAAACTTTGCTAGTCCATAGCAAAAAAAAAAAAAGAAAGAAAAACCTAAAAGAAACTCTAAACACCTAAACACATTACTTAGTTCAATTCTCAAACTTTTACCTTGAAGATTTCACATAATATAAAACTCAAAGTAAAACTTTGAACATTGTAAATGGTCTAAAATTTCAATTCAAATGCCAATTTAACCTCACTTAAAATTCTTGACTATGTATGTGAATGATTATATTTTGAAATCCAAATAAGTTTATATAAACAAGTGACATTTATGTGACCTATAGAGGATAAACTTCATAGGCTTATTTTTCATACCACTCTCTACTAATGTAGACCAACTTTGCACTAAAGATCATTAGGACTTTATTTAAGCTTATAACGTATGGCTAGGATAAAGGTAGGATAATAGTCATTTTTATAGCTCAAATCACCCTAAGAACATAATTTATTCTTGAATCTTTATGAAACTTCATCTCAAACACTTTATTGATACAACTCCTAATCTTATTTTCCACTCTCTTTTCTACTCCATTCTTTATTTTTATTTATTTATTTTTTCAAACTCTCTTTTTTCTTTTTTTCTTTTTCCTTTTTTTTTGACTACTATATTCTTAAACTTAAGATTTTTTTTATTATTTTTTCACATGGGTATAACACTTTTTTTTTTCAGCCTCGAAAAGATATTTCAAAATACCACCCTTTTTCCCATAATATCACATAACTTAAAATATACTCAATAAAGATCACAGCTTGTGGGTGAAAAGTAAGATATAGGAAATTATTATAAATTTTAGGCTAAAAATATAGGTATCAAAGAAAAGGATAAAATTAGGATCAAAAGAATAAACTAATGATAATCAAGTATCTAAGATAAGCTTGAAAGGCTCAAATAATCCAAAAATAGCCCAAATCATATCTCTAATATAGTATAGTCTAGGATTTTGTCTCAAATAATAATCAAATAGATTCTAGAGTTTATTGATGAGATTTCAAGAAACCACTTAATCACATAAACTTTCTCTAAGCAAAAAAAAATAAAATAATTAAAATGTAATTGAGTGCTAAAAAATATTCAAGAATGATAACCAAAATCAAACTAACATAAGAATCAAGCAAACATACAAAAACAATATTCATCATTTTCCTAAGAACTTTATTTAGTAAAAATGAATCTTATCATCGACATTCGATCATCAAACTAAGTCATCACTAAAATTTTTTTATTTTTGTTTTAAATTTAAATAACATTGATTTTTTTTTTGGATTTTTTTTTTTGAAAAATATGTGTATTAAAAATGTACATACATATGCCACTACGCCAATCTAAATCAGATAATGTCCTGACTATCACAAAAAATATAAAAAGAAAAGAGCAAAAGATAAAACACACCTGAGTGACGGGGATTCCATACGAAGTCTATGCTTTGTAATGAATAGGCTAGAGAAGAGAACAAAAACAAACTAAAGAAAACAAAAATAAATAACCCAATAAAGAAGAATAAAATATAGTATAAAAAGATAAAACCCGATTAATCATAGTAGACATGAGCCACCAAAGAGACCTCCTTGTTGGTCTACCCTCTCTTTAAAATTCTTCAACCATTGTCAAACACATGTTTGGGACCCGAAATCATGGAGATGGGATATCTATCATGGTCTTCACATCGCGTAGTTTTAGCCTATCTCTTTCGGGAGGTAACTTCTCAAAGTTTGGCTGAAAAAATTTCTTTTACTTATCCTATGTCTTAAAATCAGTAGAAACGTTAATATTATCATGATAAAAAAAATATTCATTATCAACATCACGAAGGATATGATTTAATGGATCAAACTTATAGCTCTTATCAATCTCCTCTGTTGCTTACACATCTATCATATTAGCATGATAACACTCATCATATTCACGTGGTTACTTTCTAACATAGAAAATATTTTCCTTCAGTGTCATGTTCCCAAACAATAATTTTACTAAACTATTCTTACAATTAATGATGGCATTCGTTGTAGCAAGGATAGCTCTTCCTAAGATTATTGGAATCTTGGACTCGATGTCTACTATAGATTTAGTATCCGGGATTAGAAAATTAATAGGAAAGAAGAATTTATCATTTTGAAGTAGAGCGTCTTATACTATCCTTCTTGGACTTAGCACAGAACAATCGGCTAACTGTAGTATCACAGATGTGGGCTTGATTTTTTCAAGACCTAATCACAACTATACAAAATATGGCATGAGATTTATATTTGGTCCTAGGTCTAAAAAAGCTTGGCCAAACTCGTGTGTCCCTATGTGGTAGGTGATAGGGGGTTAAATTGGATCCTTGTATATGGGTAGTATTTTTTGTTCAATTACAACACTTACCTACTCAATTAAGAATGTAGTCTTCTTGATGTAGTGGTTTTTTTACATGGTATATAGATCTTTAATCACCTTAGCATATGATGATACTTGCTTGATCACATATAATGAATGTAGATTAATTTTAACCTACTTAAGGTTTTCAAGGATCTCACCTTGATTTTTCAGTATTTTTCCTGCCTTGAGAGCTTGAGAAAAAGGAAATTTAATCGAAAATTTCTTTTTAGCTTCTTATAGAGGTGCATCTTGAGTACCAACCAAAGTGGTAGTGTCACTTAATAGTGTACTTGGTAAAGTTGGAACATCTAAAGTCTTATCATCTTGAGTAGCAATGGAATTGACCTCCTTAATATTCTGTGTATCAGCGACGGAGGTTTGTATTAAGTGTTGTCCTTTTGGATTAGATTGAGGTTGGGAAAGAAATGTTTCATGCTCTTGTACAATAAGAGTACTAGTCACCTTAGTTATTTGACTCTTAATTTCTTTATTCTCTTTTACCGTCTGTGTAAGTATAGACTCAAACTTTTGGTTAGTTTTATTCTGTACCTCCATAAATATTTGAAGTATTTTCTCTAAAGAAATTCTCTTAGGTCATGCATTGTATTGAGATGTAGAGTAATTCTTAGGTGGTAGAGCCTCAACATTCCAGTTTTTGGTAAATGATGCAGGCTGGTTTTGGTCAGACCTCCAGCTAAAGTTTGGGTAGTTTTTCTGGCCAGGATTGTACACGTCATAATAGTATGAGAAATGCGTTATAAATGTTACTAAAGATTTGTAATGTTGTTTACAAATCCCTCTCATCTAATTGTAAGTTAGATAATCGTGAGCTACGTTTTCTATTCTCCTACAGATAAAATATGTAGCTTGAGATTCTACCCTTACAACTGTATGAGTGACTTTACTATCCTTAGTTTTCAAAGCCTCTAATTCCTTAGTCACAGCTTTTAGTTTCATTTTAAGGCTATTCTTCATCCCTAAGATGGTAGATTCGAGTTAATCATGATCTATTAGTACTATTAGTAGTATTAGGTCTGATCCATGTGTGGAGTTTCTCAGCTAAATCATTCAAGTAGTCTATAGTTTCATCTGGGTCTTTTGTAGAAACCCTCCATTACATATCATCTCTATAAATTGGTGCTTCTTAATGGTTCATCTCCCATAGAACTAACTAACTACTTGCCAATTTTGTACCCATGGTGTGGGTACATGTTCAATAACTCTTTGATACTCTCCCAAGCTTAGTATAATATTTCGTTATCTTTTTGGGAAAAGGTTGAGATCTGTTTTTTAAGACTGTTTGTCTTATGGTGCGGAAAGTATTTTTTAATGAAAGTTTGGGTCAGTTCCGCTTATGTACCTATGGATCTCAGTTGTAAAAGTCATAGCCAACTTTTGTTTTATTCTTTAAAGAGAATGGGAAAAATTTTAACCTAACAGCATTTACTGCATTGGGTTGGATATGAAAAATGGCTAGTACCCCTTCAAATTCTTTAATGTTTAAATATAGATTTTCACTATCTAGGCCATGGAAGATGAATAAAAGTAGGATCATGATAAATTTAAAATCCAATTGCATTATATTTTGAGGAAAAATGATGCATGAATATGTGGTTGTATAGGTTGGATATAAGTAATTATTTAAAGGTCTAGTAGCGTTATTTTTAATTTGATTCATGGTGGCTGGTAAAGGTGTTTCTAACAAATCTGTGCCTAACTAAGAATCAGACGAATCTTCTTCAAAATCAAATCTTCTACTAAGTCTTCCTTATTCATCTCTATACAAAGACATACACCTAAGGTTTTTTTTTTAATTTTTAAATTTTCTAAGAAAAAGAAAGTTGTGAAGTAAATGCCAAAAAGATACACCAAGAATGCTTCCAAATCGATTAGAAAGGATAAAAAAGTCCCACTTAAAATCTAACTTTTCTAGACAGAATTCCCTAAGGTTTTCAGGTGTGTTGGAGGGGTCACAGTTATAGTCCTTATTATTCTATAATTAATCTTTCTTAGGCAATACCTTTGTGACAGAACAATCATAATTTTATGGTTATGCAAGCAGTACATTGTTTTTTTGAAAAAAAAAATAATGAGAAAAAAATAGTTAAAAACATGAATTTTATAAAATTAAAAAAACTAATTAATATAAATTAATCTAGTAAAGAAAAAAAATAAAAATAAAAATGAAAACTTAAATTAATAGGAATAGGAAAAAAACATATACAAGAAAGAAAACAAAATCCAAAAGAAAATAAACTAAAATTATAAGAAAAATATTCTTACAAAAATCTAATAGAAAAAGAATAAGGAATTATGTACCTTTTTCGTTGATTTGGCTTCCTCGGCAATGACGCCAAATTTTGTCTGCGCTTAAAATATACTAGCAACTATCACAGTATAGATTAAAATGTCGATCCTACAGAGAAATAAATCAACAATAAAAACATAACAAGAAATAAAAAAGAAAAATTGAAAAAAAAATTAACTAAGCAATAAATAGAATAGTCGAAAAATAATAAATGAAAATACCAATGTGAGAAAAATCAAGATTTCAAGATTTATTTAATTATTCGTTTAACTATTACTAACTTTGATTCATATTTATTATTCAATTATATATTTCACATCCCAAACACATAACCAAGAAATATAGCATTGAAGAACAAATATTTATTTAAAGTATTTAATATGAAATTTTTTTCCAATTAACACCAAAATAATTTATTTTACTAGTTATCTAAGATTGACAATATATTACAGGAATAATATTGTAGTAAAAGATTAACTAATAAACTTATTTAAACTTATGAAATCATGTTTTAAAGAATATTTTGCCCATTTAAAGAAATCATTAGTTTTTATGTTCAAACTGCTATGATAAAATAACCATTTTAAGCTTAAGATTATTTGAAAACTCTTTTGAAAGTATGAGCTACTACAAAGAGAATTTATGTGTAATTAACTAAATCAAATAGAAGACTAAATATGAAATATACCCTATCTAAGCATGGTCTTTGATAACTCTATGAAAATAAAGTTATTTATGTTCTTTCACATATATATTTTGTGTATTTTTGAGTATTTTTGGTTTAGATTATTTTACAGTTAATTTGATTTCAAGTAATTAGATTTAGTTTTATTTTATTTTATATTATTTTAGATATTTAAATAATAATTATTCAGATATAAATATTTAATTTAGGAATTTAGATTTATTTCTACATTATTATCTTTTCTTTTGTTAGGCTTTTAATTTAATTTGCTGATTTTCTTTAGATAAAGAAAAAAAGAAAAAGAAAATCAGAAAATAGAGCTCTAAACGCACGTGTGAGTATGCATTGTTCCAGCCGTCGGATCGTGATCAAGGGCCATCAGGCGAGTATATGTCTTACACATGCAAGTCTATGCTAGTGGAGCTGCCAAGGAAAGCTAAGGGCCATAGACATCAACTACGCAATATGAGTTCGCGACGGTCTGTTCTTGTACTCCGCAAGACTCGTGCACTCAGTTTTTCGTCCATTCAAATGCCACCATATTATCAACTTAAGCCAACTATTTACTTTAACAAATCATAAGTGAGTTTCGTGCAAAGCTCACTAGTTTCCACCACACCAAATTATTCCCTAAGGCTTAGAATTGTGAGTAGGAGAAAGAAGAGAGAGAGGGAATTGTAGGAGATTGACACATCATATGACCAATTAGATTGCTCTTTTAGAAATATGATTGCTTGTACAACACTCCAAACTCAGTTATAAATAGACAGAACATGAGGAGAAAGATACACACCAAGTTTGAGATAGAAAATTCTATGTTTTCTAGAGAGAGAGTGACATAAAAGTTTGAGGTTAGACTAGTTTTTAGAAAGGCTAAAGAGATGATCTTAGTTGTACAATGTTTCTGTTTTTTAGCTTTGATTCCTGAGAATGCTTTAACACTTGTATAATTGCTTTGTTAAAATTTTCAATATTTTTAGTTTTAATTATTATTTTTTATTTTCTCATATAAATCAATTCATGCTTTCTTTATGTGGCGATATAAACTAGACTATAATTAACATATATGAAATCATGATTATTTGAAATAGGCTAAAAAGATCTTTTCTATTTGCAAACTAGAATATGTTTTAGTATGAACACTTTTTAAATTATTGCCAAATATCTTTGTGAAACTAAAATTGGAAAATAGTAACTTCTTAAATTTTAAATCGGAATAGAATAGGTGTTTTACTGGTCTAGTTTATGAATTAGAATTCAACCAATTGATCGAATAGTAATTCTAATGGAATAACTATTCTTATACTTTTTTAGTCAAACCAAACAAAGAAATAAATTTTTGTTGGAATTACTATTCCATTTCAATGTCCATTCCATCAAACTAAATACAACCTTTCTTAAGCTTCTTGCCTTAGTCTCTAAGAGTTTGACAAGAAAATTCTAGAAGTACAAAGTAGCTTGTATTCAAGACATATAGCTTGTGTTTGAGAGAGATAGATTTCAGATATATAGTTGGTGCCGAGCTACATGTAGCTTGTAATGAGCTATATGTTATTTCTCGTTGAGCTACATGTAGTTGATAGCAAACTACATGTCATTTCACATGCAAGGGAAAATGGCTGAGAAGGTTTCATCTGAGAGGTCAATGGGCTTTTGAACTAGTTAAGGGGTGTATTCGGCATATGATTTCAATGTTTAAGTAGATCGGACATTTAGCAGTAGACTTTTGGGTATAGTTATATACTGAGTTTTAGGTAATACTGTCAAAACATGTTAAGTCAAATGGGCTAGCTCGCGACCTAGTACTGTAACCCGTAGGCTAATTTGACCCGTTTAAGATAGGCCTAGGCCCAACTTGCTTATATTCCTAGGACTAGATTGGGCCTATCTTTCTTAGCCCATAGGCCAACCCGATTTTTTTATTTTTTTAATGTAATAGTTATGGGCCTTTTTTAAAGGCCCAATATTTTTTAAATGTCATAGACGTTGGGCAACGACTATATTAGCCAACCCTAATGACTATTTTAGCCTTTTTTTAATTAAAAAATTAATTAAAATAAAAAAATTCTTAAATTCTACTCTATAAATACCCCTCTTTCCCCACTTATTCTTCACACAAACTCTCTTCTCTCTTTATTCTCTCATTTCTCTATTATTTTCTCAAATTCTCAACTTATATTTTCTCTAATTAATTATATAATCTAATTATTGTTTAATATTGATACTACAAAATTATAATTTATAGTTATATTCTCTATTTCTAAATTTAAGTTTCAATTCTTCCAAGTTCCAACATCTAAGTATCCAACTAAAATCTACGTCTCAAGTCTACTCAAATCTCAATTCAAGATAATTTTAATTTCTAAATTTTTTAAAGTTTAATTTATCAAACTTATCTTTTTAATATCAATTAGTTTGTTGAAATGTTTCATGTTTAATGCTAACTTTCGCTCTAATTAAAATTAATTAATGTAGTAATATATTAATTATAATTATAATTTAAATTAGTTAATGCAGTAATATGTTTAATTTCAAATTGTTAATTTTCAATCTAATTAAGTTTAAAATTAGTCAATGTAGTAAAATAATAATATGTTAATTATCATTGTAATTTGAATTAGTTAATGTAGTAATATATTTAATGTTAAATTATTAATGTTCAATCTAATTAAATTCAATATTAGTCAATATAATAAAATAGTAATATGTTAATTATCATTGTAATTAAAATAGTTAATGTAGTAATATGTTTAATGTTAAATTGTTAATTTTCATTCTAATTAAATTTAAAATTAGTCATTGTAGTAAAATTGTAATATGTTAATTATTATTGTAATTTAAATTAGTTAATTTAGTAAAATATTTAATGTTAAATTGTTAATTATCATTCTAATTAAAATTAGTCAATGTAGGATATGAATATATCAAAAAATTTTCCTATTAATTTGGAGATGGGTGTTAATGAGGAAGAAGAACAAATTTCATAATAGAACGAGGTGACTAAGTCCCGAAACACAAAATAATCCATATGTGAGTGGATGTCATTCACAGCTTCAAGATACTTGTTCTTCTAGTGCAAGTACGACCTCAAATTCAAAACGTATTAGGAAAACTTCTAATGTATGAGACCACTTTGATATGGAATACCAAGATTGTTACAATAACAATAAAATAAAAATGGCGAAGAGTAAATATTATAAGAAGCTATTCTCTGCTAAACCATCTAGCTGTACCACCCACCTTAAAAGACACAATGAAAAATATTTTCCCAAATATTGAGGTTTTCAAGGAGGTATACAACCCACTTAATCAACACTTCAACTCAACAAAGATGGTTCGATAAGTATTGGGTTCTATAATTTTTTAGTTGCTAAGGAGTCATTAGCACGCTTTATTGCTTTAAATGATTTGCCATTATGTATTAGTGAGTCTAATGAATATGAAGAATATAGTAGACGATTATATTATTCAAACTTTTAAAAGGTCTTTAGGAATACTACTAGGAGTGATTTGCTCAAAGTTTATAGAAATATGCAGACCGAACTAACATCTAAAATACTTGTATTAAATTTTTGCATTGTATTGACATATGATATTTGGGGTACTAATTCTAAACAAGATTATATAAGCATAGTTGAATATTATTATGATGAAAAATAGATATTACAAAAAATAATAATAATTAGTTTTAAAGTCATTGATCAAAGACATACTGTATAAATTATCTATGAAAGAATCTTAAATGTTATAGAAGAATATGGCATAGTAAACTGTATTATTTCTATCATTTTTGATAATGCTATCTGCAATATAAAGGCCACAAAATTATTTCAAAACTTGGTAAATTTATACACAAGAGAATTTTTATTATATTAATATTATACGTGCTATATCATTAATCTTATCATCAAATTAAGTATGGATTTACTATTTATATATATTAAAAATATTCGAAATGCTATTACTTACATTTATGCTTCTAATACTCGTATTACTGAATTTAAAAAATATTACAAAGCTGAAGGGCTATCTCCAAGAAAATTTTAACTTGGCATACCTGAAAGATAGAATTCCACCTATTTGATTTTAAAAAATGTAATAGCGTATATAAATTCTATTGCCATGTTTTATAATTCAAAAGTGGGTGCACTAAATTTGAAAGAAGAAGATTAGTTTATTTGTAAAAAATTTATACAATTTTAGAAGTTTTTTATGATGTCATTGTTATTTTATCTGGTATTTATTATCTTACTTATCTAATTATTTTATATCACATTTTTTTATTGCGTTAATATTTTCTAAAGAAAAATATAACCTTATATTTAGACCCATGATAATTAAAATGCAAGAAGTTTATTTGAAATATTGGATTGAAATTCTTTTATTATTTTTTTTGCTTCTATTTTAGATCCTTGTGTTAAATTAAATGGTCTTTCTACTATTACTGGTCACATTGGTAATGTTTTAGAGTTAGATTTTACACTCGAATATACTAACGCTCATGATAAGTTTTTTAAACTATTTAGTATATATGAATCTAAGTTTAGTAGTATGAATATGAGTTAACAAGAAATCCCATAACAAATAGAAAACCGATCAAAGAAGAAGTCTATCTGGCTATATATTCATGGGCGTGGGCGTGTCTCATCATCATCATCAAGTTTAAGTCAGCCATTAGGTCAATTACCAACAACAATGAATCCGCCACAATCCTTGGAGCTTAATTAGTATCTTAAGCAAGATTCCGACATCGACTGTGAAGATGAAAAATATAAATTTTTGGAAAGGTGGCAAAAATATCAAGAAAATTTCTAGTATTTTCACAATTAGCACGTGACATCTTAATTACTCTGGTGTCCACAGTTTATTTGGAGTCTACTTTTAGCACCATTAGGAGAATATTAGATGATCGAAGGACTTCGTTAACTCCTAAAATAGTTAACGTGCTAACATATATTAAAGATTGAGAACAAGTGACGAAACAAAATCAACATATCATTCATAATGAAGAACTAGCCAAAAATTTTAATAACTTGTATATAAATAACACTGATGAATCATGATGAATGAATAATGAATTAATGATGATGAGGCGGTCAAAACTTTTATCAATAAAATTAAATTTATTATTATTCAAAATTTAATTTACTTTTTTTTTCATCAACTTAAACTATGTATTTTTTTTTTAATTTTTATCATAAAAATTGTAAAATTATTTGAGATAAAAGTTTTTTACATATATAATATATATATATTTTTTTAATTATTAAAATATATTAAAAATTTTAATTAAAAACCTTTCAAAAAAAGTTTAATTTAAAACAAAAATAGGCTAACATGCGGGCTGGATAGATTGTCTCACATTGGCCCACTTTTGGGCCTGCCTAGGCCCCCCTCCCAATCACATGGGCTGGCCCGTTGTCTCAAAATAGCTGTCATGGGTGTGCTGGGCTCAGTCGGCTCACCTATTTTGACAGCCCTAGTTTTAGGGAAAAAATAGCCTGATCGCTAGTCATCCTGCATTAAACATTCTATTACATTAATGAAATTTCTTTTCCAAACATTGCTATCCTTCCTTTTCTTTTTTCTATAAATAATTATCTTTCATGTTTGAACTTTTTATTCAATTCACAAGATTTTGATGCTCTCTATTTTTACAAATCTCTTGTTTCTCCTAAATCTCAATTTTTTCAGTTTAATGAAAGCTTCAATTTTGTTGGGAAGATATACTAAGTTCAAAACCCTAATATGTTCCAAAAGCTGTAGCTTCATTTAAATTAGGAAATAAAATAAAGATAGAAATGAATAGATTAGGTTTCTCATAATAAATAGAGGTGAGAATCATAAAAACTAGCCATTAAAATTGAACTTTGAAGGACCCGTTATTGACCAAGTTCAAAAGGCAAAATTTTTAATTTTCATTTATAGCTTCTTTGACTTTATTAGAAAAAAATGTCCTTTTCTTTATCTCTTATTGTTTATTAATTCTTATAAGAAAATTATCACTAAAATACTATTTGTTTTGAAAAAATTTGAAAAAAAACTTTGTATTTTTGGAAATTCAAAATAAGTATTTTGCTATTTAATGAAAATTATCACAAAAATACCGTCTATTTTAAAAAACTATGAAAAAACACTTGTAAAATTTAAAATTAAAAATAAATATTTTCTATTTGAATTATCATATCATTTTCTATATTTAACTGGTTAAAGACGTCAAAAAAATTAGTATAATTAATATTTTACCCATATTATACTATTTTAAGAAGTACACTACATTTGAATATGAAGGAAAAGAAAATACGCATGGTCTAAAACCTCTTAATAAAACCTTTTTTTTTAATTATTGTGGCACAAATCTAGGGAAAAAAAAAAAAATCTAACTTTTTTAAAAATTTCGTAAGTAATGAAATTTCCAAAAATTTTAGATATTTTTTTCTTTTTAAGACTTGTGTTGGAATTATGGAGGGAAGATTTTTTTTAGACCATATGTATTCTCTATTTCTTTATTTTTAACTGTGATGTGTACCTTAACTTAATATAATAAGGAGTAAAATATTAATTTTATTACTTTTTTGAAGCTTTTGATTAGTTAAAGGCAGCAAATGATATGATAATTCAAATAGAATATATTTATTTTAAATTTTTAATAATACAAAGGTTTTTTTTCTCAGTTTTTTAAAACAGATAGTATTTTAATGATAATTTTCTTTAAATAGAAGTTATTTATTTTGAATTTCTGAAAATTCAAAAATTTTTTTCACATTTTTTTTCAAAATAGAAAATATTTTAGTGACAATTTCCCTTTCTTATACTTTTATTCATTCTTAGGAATAGTCTCAATGATGCTCTCTATTCACCTCCTATTTTATTTTAGAACAACACTTTCCATCTCTTGCTTTCATAGAAAAAAAAAATAAAAATTAATAGGTGAAATCTTAATTACATTCCTACGGGCCAAAATTAGATTTGGAAGAGCAAGCTAGAGAAAAGAAGTTTTAAGATAATATTCTTTCATCCTAATCTCATCTAATGGGCCCTCTTAAGATTTGTAGACAGAATTGGCATAATTATTTACTTTAAGGTTTGTACTTGTGGGTTTCTTTTCTTAGTCTAAGGTAAAGTGATTGAAACCAAAATTCTTATTTTTATTTAGTTCTCTTTTTCACTATCTTGGTCAAATTTGTGTGACCCTCATAGGTCATTCTTGCTTTTAAGTTACAAAAAGACTTGCTGAGCTAATATTTCCAGAATTTAAAAGACTCTGGTTTTGCTATGCTTGTATGCTGTGTTTTCATGCAACACACTGGTATGTATCAAACAAATGAGCTTTGTAACGTTTGTACAGTATGAGAAAAAAGTACCTTCACGATGTCCTAAGAAGATTCCAATGCCCATTCTCTGCAACAAGACAGAAAATGGACTGCCCATACCAAGGAGTTTATCAGTTAACAAATGGCAAATGGAGAAGGAAGTGTAAGACTTTGATTTCTTGTTACTTTTTGCCTTCATTATGAATGAATTAGAATTTTATAAGGTCGGTTTTTGGTAACTTCAAGTTTGTATTGTTTTGCCTTTGCCACCAGTTGAGAGTTTTTATATTTCTGTTTAAGCTTCTTTGGAAAATCAATAGCTTAGAGCTTATGGTTGTTATTGTCCTCCTCTACCAGCCATTTAGGTGATAAATATTTCAGATCATGATCTATTTTAATTGGACGTTGGCTAAACGTGATCTGTTTTTGTTTTGCATATCGTTGTGCCTCTGTTTCCAATTATTTAGATACTCTGGTTTATTTGCAGTGACAAATTATGGCCATCAAGAAATGCGGTATCTGAAGCTGATATTGCAAATAAGTTTATGCTTGGAGTAACCAGGAGAAGCATTTTTATTCATTCGGTGCCATAACAAAGTTACAGTTGTTGAAGCTTTGGGTTTAACTGGTGAAATATCTAGGTGGATCAGTTCATTAAGGAGTATTAAGACCCTAGTAAGATAGAATTGGAAAAAAAAAAAAAAGAAAAGCATTGACATATTGTTGAGATGGTCTTACTTTGTTAGCTAAAGCTCACAAGTATTGATTAGAATATGTAATTATAAATTCAAACACTCGTGCACAAGTTCACAAAGTCACAAGTAATATAGATACAGAAGTAGAGTACCGAAGCCACGATGATTAATTACTAATTCAATGCTAATATCAAAATTATTTCAACCTCTAACTTTATCCAAATAAACGAAATATAGATTTTTAAAAAATAAAACCAAAGAAACTATACTTTCAAGCAAATGATTAAAAGATAAATCAATAAGAAAAATATTTAAGTTTATTAATTTCCGAATTATTATCTTATCACGCTATTTCGAAAATTTTCTTTTAAATTAATTAATCTACTAGAGTTATCTACCAAGAATCTAAGGTAACCAAGAAGCCTTTTTCAATTGCCATTTGGATTTATCTAGATAAGATAACACATTAACCCTAATATGAATTGAACCAAGTACACTAAGACTAATCTCAAAAATGGTTGCACAAGTCACATAAGTGTATTCCTATCCTATACAAACTTACCTTATACTAAGTAATCTTATGTTATTTTACTTAAATCCAAATTTTTAATCCTTTTTCCAATCTCATAAAAATATCACTTAATAATCTATTTAGTGATTAATTAAATAGAAGAAATAAGCATAAGATAAAATAAATAACTCAACAATCGATTTTATTAATAAAAGAGAAGAAAAATAATCAAACAAAAGATAAAATAGTAGTTTAAATAGTAAAACTAGACAAAAAAGAATTTAGTTCATAGTCTAAATTATGAACAATAATAATTTTAATACAATAAATTCAAAAAAATTACAAAATATCAAAGAGAAAAGAATTTAGAATTCTCTCTCTTTGAAGAGCTTGAAAGTGTTTAAGTTATCAATCTCCTTCAAACTTGGTTCTTGCTCCAAAACTTACGAAAAAAATAAAAAAAAGATGGTATGAATAAAGAGTGGCATTGATATTGTGGAGGAAATCAAGAAATAGAGGATTTGTGCATATCTTCATCTTCTTTTTTCCTCTTTTCCCTCTCTTTTTATGGCTGCCTTTTTTCTTTTTTTTTTTTACTATCCCAATATGCCTTTTACCTAAAGATAGGGTTTTAAAGAAGTAACTCTTGCAAACTTAAAGCAGACAGAATCTGGACCTTCATATCGTCAAAAAATTGATCTTAATCTTCTATTATTAACCTAGGACGTAACTAAGGGTACCGCGACACCACTTTTGGTGTTGCAGTGTCAAAACTTTCGATAGTTAGTACTGTGGTGCTACTTTTTTGGCACTACAAAACCACTTTATTGTTATTCTGGCATTGTGGTATCTCGAGTGTGCTATTTTTTTATTGGTTTACTCTATTTTCGTTATGTTATGTCTTTATCGAATTCAACTTCGATTCCAATAGTTCGAAAAACCTCTTTGTAAGGTACAAATTCACCTTAATTCATATCACACACCCTTATTTCATTCTTCTATCAATACAAATAAACAAAATTGTAAAATAACAAGAAAAACAATTGAAACTACTTAATAAAATCATAGCAAAATATAATAACACTAGATAACTCCATTGGAGTTAACAACAAGACTTTCTTTCTGGTGGAATGCCTTCTCATCGGCTGTCTTTCTTGCAAACAGTTTGCCAACTTCTGTTCTGCAAAATAAGATTCCTTTTCAATTGGTATATCATAAACTCCCTGATTTTCAGTTTCCTATAGACTTTTGGTTGTGCTTTGCTTCCTTCATCTGAGGCCTTAGAACTCTCATTAGTTGGATTTTAGATCTGTACAGTGTGTTTTTATTGGTTATAGTGATAAACACAAGGGATTCATCTTCGTCCTTCTGGAAGAATTAACATCGCCAGGAATGCTGTTTTTTATGAAAAATTTCCCCGGTATTGATGGCTTTCCTAACACTGGTTCAACACAGAACAGTTCATGCAATTGTGACTATGGTTTCTCTGGCCGGCACACTACACCTGCTTCAGTTTTCCAATACAGTGAGTCACTCTACTATTCCAAGTTCTTCTAATGTCACTTCTGATGCTATTTCATATGAATCTGAAAATTCTCCTAGTATTGCTGCATCTTCAACTGTATCTGTACCTGATAATAACTTGGATTCTTCCATACCCGTTTCTGGTACTGTTGGTGATAATTTGGACGCTTCCGTATCAGTTACCCATAATGCTACTACACGAATACCTGTTATTTCTTCTGTTCTTCATACTATGCACAAATCATGTCCTGATTCTATTCACTCTATGCATATACGCTCTCAGCCAGGTGTTTTTAAACCAAAATCGTTTAGTCATTGGATTAATTATCAGTCTAGTATAGTTCTAAGTGGTTTAGCTCATCCACAATGGAAGCAGGCAATGCAAGAGGAATATGATGCAACAGTATTTGGACTCCAGTACCACTTACTCCAGACATGCATATAGTTGAAAATAAGTGGGTTTTTTTTCGTGTTAAAGGTAATGCTGATGACTCAATCCATAGGTACAAGTCACGTTTAGTAGCAAAGGGGATCTGGCCTTGATTATTCAGAGACTTTAAGTGCTGTATTAAAATCATCAACAATAAGGGTCATTCTTATTCTTGCTGTCCAGGTGGGACATTCAACAGATCGATATAAACAATGTTTTCTTTCTTAAATGGGGACTTACAAGAAACGGTGTTCATGAGACAGCCAGAGGGCTTTTTTGACTCCACCAGACCTCATCACCTTTTCCATCTAAAGAAAGCATTGTACGGCTTTAACCAAGCTCCACGAGCTTGGTTTAACAAGTTGAGACAAGCTTCTCTAGGGTTTATCTAACTCAAAGTCAGATAGCTCCATATGTTCTATTACAGAAACAAAGCTACAGTTCTTTATCTCTTATTATATGTTGGTGATATTCTCATCACTAGGAGCATTTCCACTCTTATACAAAAGGTTGTTATAGATCTTAATAAACTAATGACTTTGGGCTCTGTTAGTTACGTTGCTGGATTTGAAGTTCTTAGACATGGCAGCAACTTATCCTTCACTAAGATCAAGTACACTTCAGATTTATTAAAACGATCTACTATGATTGGAGCAAAAAGTTTTTCCTACTCCAATGTGCAGTAGTAAAAGTTTAGCGAAAGCAGGTGGAGTACTTTTTGATCAACCAACAGCTTATAGAAGTACAGGAGGCTATCTGCAGTCTCGCACTCTTCCAAGACATGATATTGTTTTTGCTGTCAACAAGCTAAGCCAGTACTTTAATAAGGGTCTAAAGTAGAATATTGGCAAGCCTGCAAGCGAGTTCTTCGATATCTCAATGTTCCTACTGAAGAACAAACAAGTAGCTGGTATTCTCACCAAGCCTTTAAATGAAGTTCAGTTAAACTATATTAGAAGCAAAGCTTAAGATGGATAAGTCCCTTGTTCTGTTCTTTCTTTTCCTTCAGCTTGAAGAGAAGTAGTGAGAAGAATAGTCAAAGCTGAGCTGGTCAAATGTTAGTTGTTAGGCTGTTAGTTTCTATAACAAGTTGTAATTACTTACTAACTGATTACTAAACACATGTAATTAATTACCAAAGATTAGTTAGCCCCGCTACAGAAGCTTCTTAGATATTCTTCCGTTAATGTAGTCTTATTATAAATAGTGCAGATTATTAATAGAGCTTAGTAGAGCAGTTTTCACAAGTCTTCATCATCTTCACTGTAGTTGTAAAATTTATGTCTAATTTCTTTGCTTTTTCTCTTATTAATTTTTTATATATAAATATATAGAAGCAGCTCGAATTAATATCTTTCCCGCATGGTTAAAATATATTCCATCTCCTATATGCACTTTCTGTGTTTATTCTGTTTATTTTGTAAATCTTCGCTTTTTCTCTTCCTAGTTCCTATATACATTCTTAGTATTTTGTCTCTTTCCTTACCCCTTCATTCGTTTGTTTTGTTTTGTTCTTCTATACTCATACTGAAAAATAGAGAAAAGAGAAGGAAACAAAAAAGATAGTACCACGTTTTTCATCATTTTCGTCACTCTAGTTTGCATTTCCATCGACATAGCTATATTTTGAATGGTATTTAGGCTTTATATCGTCATGCACGCTCTAGTTACACTCATTGCTATATACTGTGTACGTTTATGTTTTATTTACATATACATAAATATATATATATATTCGTGTAAATATTTTAATGTTATTATTCTTCATTTCTCTGCAAGCAGAGGCGGAGCTACTGTATGCCCCCACTGGACTTTGTAAAAAAATATATATATATTTAAGTTTTATTATTTTAAAAAATTTTTCCCCCATTCAAAAAGAAAACGAAATTATATGCCTTCTTGTAAATGTAATACTAGTCTCTCTTTTCAACCTATTACCTTGGTACTTGGACCTTAGTTCTTTGTTAATTTTGGGCTTTAATATTTCAATTGGACTTGCCATGTTAGAATTCAAAACGTTAAACATTCAGTACGTAAATGCGAAAACTGAAAATGACAAAAGCTTGAAGATCATTGTGGGGGAGAGGCAGAGCCAAAGCAGGTGTGAAAGTAATGCTATTTATTTTTCTTTTTTTTTTTTCCCTCAATTTCTTTTATTTTAGTTGAGAATTTGATGGAACCAGATATTTAAATACTATAAACTATAAACTGATGGAATAAGAGCAAAAAATACCTAACTTAGATATGGTATTTAGGGAAAGAGTTCGGAGTAAATACATGTGACCATATACCATTGATAGTTGGGATTAATTTATTTTCAACTAATACTCCATTTATTCCCATTATATTTAATTTCATGCTTATTTACTCCTTTTTTTTTTTTCTTGTTAAATTTTTGGAAACAATTATGGAGAGATATTAAAAAAAAAATTAGTCTTTCATTTCCCATTAGAATTGATATCTGGTTGTGTACATGTATGCTATATATGTTCGAATAAATATTTTAATTAATGTTATCCTTCATTTGTACTAAGTATACATATATATTACACGCTTCACACGAGTCTGTACATATATTGTTATTGGGATAGGATTGTTCCATTTATTGTTCGTGTTTTGATTATTATTTAAATTGACCCTTAGATTTAAAATATTTTACAAATTTATATTCTGATATTAATTTAGAACAATTAATTTATCAAAATAATTTAATCAATATTGATAATAACCAAAAACATAAGATATAATTTGAATAAAGTGAAAAAATATAAGGTATAAAGTTGACATTATTCCATTGGTATATATTCCTAGTAATAGTACTAGGCAGCTATGCTACTGCTATTGTAGTGGCTATATAGATTACTTGATCAATAAGTAGTAGATGTAACAAGAAGAAAACTGAAATGTTCCTCCTTTTCCCCATGTGGGTTACAAGGATCAGTACCACCCTATCTCTTTCTCTTGATAATACCTCTCATATGGTTCGTAATATTCTCTCTCTCTCCGTTGGGTTTCTTATTCATATACAGAGATATATGTAAATATATATAGGCTTCCCAATCTAATGTGTATTTTTTTCGTACCTATTGATAAATATTTTTTTTTAACCATTAGATCATTGATCTAATAGTTATCATAATTTAAGTAATTGAAAAAAAAAACAATAAAAATAAATATATATTATTTAATATTTTTTCTCTTCATTTTTATTATGAAAAGACGTGTGTGGCAAAAAAATACCTATAGATAGGTAAAAAAAATACTTACCAAATGAGTGTCATATATATATATATATATATATATATATATGAAAACAGATTTTTTTATCTCATTTGAAAGCTCACTCATCTCTCCCTCTACCACTCCCATTACCTGTTCGTACTCTCTCTCTCCTCTTATTCTCTGCTCCTAATAGATATCTCTATATAAAGTGGCATTATCTTTTTCTCTCTCTCTCTCCAACATTTTCTTTCTCATTCCTCCTCTTTCTCTCTCTCTCTCTCTCTCTCTCTCTCTCTCCCCCCAAACAACATGATTTCATACGTTCTCTTTGTCTTCCTTCTTGTTGCCCTATCATACCTGGTTTGGAAGTGTCTCCAGCCAACTCACAGCCTCTTTGCTAGAGACCCTGTTGTGGCTGTGTACAACTCCTGGAGATCGCCATCAATATCAACGATCTCTAATGAAGTTCAGTGGAAATCACGACCAACTTGGGAGTTTCAACCAACATTAAAATAAGCTTGAAGAGCCAGAGTAATGAGATCGTCGAAGGCGCAAGCTCGGAGGTCATAGAAGGAGCAGGCTTAGAGGTCATTAATGGAGTAAGCTCAGAGGAGGTCGAAGGAGTAAACTCAGAAGTCATCGATGAGCAAGCTCAGAGGTAGTCGAAGAAGTAGGCTCGGAGGAGCAAGCTTAAAGATAGTTAAAGTAGCAAGCCTGAAGGTCATCGATAGAGTAAGTTCAAATGTCATGGAAATCCTAGAGATCATCATTGTCATCAAGACCCTTTGAAGTTGCATGTAAAGTCACATGGATTGTCATCATCACTCATCTCTCCCTCTACCACTCCTAGTACCTATTTATACTCTCTCTCTCCACTTATCCCCCTCTCCTGATATCTCTATATAAAGTTACATCGTCTATCTCTTTTTCATTTTCTTTCTCATTTCTTCTTTATCTCCCCCTTTCTCTCTCTAAACGACATAATTTCATACCTTCTCTTTATCTCCTTCTTGCTGCCTTATCATACATGGTCCGGTAATATCTTTAGCTAGCTCACAATCTCCTTGTCGAAGACCCTCGCTTATAGATGTCAATATAGGCTAAGCTTTGTGAGCTGACCTACACTCCAAAGAAAAAGCATGATACCGGGCCCGGTCTGACCAACATTAATATGGGTATGGACCGACCCATTACATATAGTATAGGTCGAACTAGGCCTTAGTAATAGGCTTACAGGCCCATCACGACCATATTTCTGTAGGTCTACATTTAGTCATTCTATATATAATTTTAAATATATTACTTAATTAAAGTTTTAAAAAATATTAATTAAATATTTTTATTTATATACTTTTAATATTATTTATTTACTTATTTTTGTTTATTTTCAATTTATTTAAATTTTAAAAGAATATAAATGAGTTTTAGGCCTATATTTTAGCCCACATAAGTACATATTTAATATTTTAAATCATAAGATAACAAAAAAAATGATACCCACATTGTGGTCCATATTTGGCCCACATAAGCAAGACCTACTTTGGGCCATATAAAATTTAGGCAAGACCCCTTATAAAATTATGGGCTGGGCTAACTTATAATTTAGGTAGGCTGGGCCTAGGCCTGGTACAAAGCCCTAATGGGCTTATCAAATATTGGCCAAGCCTCTATCTTCATCGTGGCTATGTACAACTCCCAGAGATCACCATCAATATCGACGATCTTTAAGAAAACACAAGAGAAAGCATGGCAAACTCAGGTGTTTTAGTTGATATCAAAACAAGCTAAAAGAGTCAAAGCAATGAGATCATCGAAGGAGCAAGCTTTGAGGTCGTAGAAGAACCAAGCTCGGAGGTCATTGATGAGCAAATTCGAAGGTAGGTGAAGGAGTAAGCTCGAGGTTATCGATGGATTAAGCTTAAAGGTCGTCGATGGAGCAAGCTCGGAGGTCTTCGATGGAGCAAGCTCAAAGGTCATGGAAGTCCTAGGGATCATCACCATCACTGAGACCATTTGAAGTTGCATAAAGTCCTAGCGATCATTATCATCACTCTTGTTTCCCTCTACCACTCCTATTACATATCTATACTCTCTCTCACATCTTATTCCCTCCTTCTGATATCTCTATATAAAGTTGCATCATCCCTGTCTCTCTCTCTCTCTCTTTCTTTCTCTCTTTCTTTCTCTTTCTCTCTCTCTCTTTCACTCCCCAAACAACATGATTTAATACTTTCTCTTTGTCTTCCTTCTTGCTGCCCTATCATACCTGGTCCGGAAGTGTCTTTGGCCAGCTCGCAACCACCTTGCTGGGGACCCTTATTGTGGCTGTGTATAGCTCCTAGAGATCGCCATCAATATTAACGATCTCTGAGGAAGCTAAGTGGATATCACGACCAACTTGAGAGTTTCAACTAACATTGAAATAAGCTCAGAGAGCCAGAGTAATAAGATTGTCAAAGGTATACGCTCAAGGGTCGTAGAAGAAGTATGCTTAAAAGTCATCGATGGAGCAAGCTCAGAGGAGGTCGAAGGAGTAAACTCAGAAGTTATCGATGAGCAAGATTAGAGGTAGTCAAAGTAGCAAGCTTGAAAGTCATTGATAGAGCAAATTCAGATGTTATGGTAGTCCTAGGTATCATCACTATCACCGAGACCCTTTGAAGTTGCATATAAAGTCATATAGATTGTCATTATCATCTATCTCTCCCCCTACCACTCCCTGTACCTATTTATACTCCCCCTCTCTCTCTCTCTCTTCACTTATTCTCTTTTCTTGATATCATTATATAATTTTGCATCATCTCTACTTTTTTTTTCATTTTCTTTCACTTTTCTTCTTTGTCTCCCCCTCTCTCTCTAAATAACATGATTTCATACCTTCTTTGTCTTTTTCTAGCTACCATGTCATACCTATTCTGGTAATATCTCCAGCTAGCTCAAAATCTCCTTGCCATCATCACCACTTATCTCTCCCTCTACCACTTCCAGTTCCTATTTATACTTTTTCTCTCTCTCCACTTATTCTCCTCTCCTGATATCTCTATATAAAGTTACATCATCTATCTCTTTTTCATTTTCTTTCATTTCTTCTCTATCTTCCCCTTTCTCTCTCTAACTGACATGATTTCATACCTTCTCTTTATCTCCTTCTAGCTGCCTTATCATACATGGTCTGGTAATGTCTTTAGCTAGCTCAAAATCTCCTTGTCGAAGACCCTCGCCTAAAGATGTCAACATGGGCTAGGCTTTGTGGGCTGACCTACACTCTAAATAAAAAGCATGATACCAGGCCCGATCTGACCCATATTAATATGGACATGGGCCGACCCATTATATATAGTAGAGGTCAGACTAGGTCTTAGTAATAAGCCCACAAGCTCGTCATAACCCATATTTTTGTGGGTCCACATTTAGCCATTCTATATATAATTTTAAATATATTGCTTAATTAAAATTTTAAAAAATGTTAATTAAATATTTTTATTTATATATTTTTAATATTATTTATTTACTTATTCACTTTGTCTTCATTCTTACTGCCCTATCATACCTGGTCCGGAAGTGTCTCCAGCTAGCTCACGGCCTCCTTGCTAGAGACCCTTATCGTGACTATGTATGAATCTTGGAGATCGCCATCAATATCAATGATCTTTAAGGAATCTCAGTGGAAATCACAACCAACTTGAGAGTTTCAACTAATAGTGGAACAAGCTCGGAGAGCCAGAGCAATGAGATCGTCGATGACCCAAGCTTGGAGATCATCGATAAAGCAAGCTCAAAAGAGGTCGAAGTAAACTTAAAAGTCATCGATGAGCAAGCTCAGAGGTAGTCAAAGGAGTAGGCTCGAAGGAACAAGCTCAGTGGTAGTCAAAGCAGCAAGCTTAAAGGTCATCGATAGAGCAAGTTCAGATGTCATGGAAGTCCTAGGGATCATCACTATCACCGAGACCTTTTGAAGTTGCGTATAAATTCATATGGATTGTCATTATTGCTTATCTCTCTTTCTACCACTCCCAGTACCTATTTATACTCACACTCTCCCTCTCTCTCCACTTATTCCTGCCTCTTGATATCTCTATATAAAGTTGCATCATCTCCGTCTCTTTTTCATTTTCTTTTTTATTTCTTCTATCTGATTTTATTTATCATTTCTTCTCTATCTCCCCCCATCTCTCTCTCTCTAAATAATATGATTTCATACCTTCTCTTTGTCTTCCTTCTAGCTGCCTTGTCATACTTAGTCTGGTAATGTCTCTAGCTAGCTCATAATCTCCTTGTCAGAGATGCTTACCTATAGATGCAATATGAGATGGGCTTTATGGGCTGACCTACACTCCAAATTAAAGGCACGGTATCGGGTCGGTCTAACTCATATTAATATGGGCCTAGGCCGACCCACTACATATAGTAAGGACTAGGCTAGGCCTTAGTAATAGGCCCACAATTATGTCACGACCCACATTTCTGTGTGTCCATATTTAGTCATTTTATATATAATTTTAAATATATTGCTTAATTAAAATTTTAAAAAATCTTAATTGAATATTGTAAAAAAAATGATAGAATAAA
This sequence comes from Parasponia andersonii, assembly GCA_002914805.1. Lineage (NCBI taxonomy): Eukaryota > Viridiplantae > Streptophyta > Magnoliopsida > Rosales > Cannabaceae > Trema > Trema andersonii. The sequence continues at coordinate 389,877 of JXTB01000120.1, forward strand.
ACTGACTTGATATATTTATTATTATTGCACACTTTCTCATTTTGGTACAACAGAACATATAAGAACTTCTAGGTTATAGATATTTTCCTAAGTACTAATATTTAATCTGCTAGGGAATATAATCAAAATGCACATGGAAAACAAATATGGCTGCAATATGCTCTTGCCCATGCTAAGTACATATGGCACATATATGATACTCATGCCCATACTATTATACATGACACACACATGTTCAGGATGTAGATTTATCAACACTCCCCCTTAAGCTGGTGAGTAAATGTTGTCCATTCCCAACTTACTTGTGATTCATTGAAACAAGTGACTTGGAAGTCCCTTAGTAAAAATGTTTGCCAATTGTCCTTCAGTTGACACATAAGGTGTACAAATTAGACCACTATCTAGTTTCTCTTTGATAAAGTGTCGATCCACTGCCATATGTTTAGTACGATCATGTTGTACTGGATTATAGGCTATATTTATTGCAGATTTGTTATCGTAATATAAATTTATTTTTCCTTCCCACTTAATACCCAAGTCTTCCATGAGGATCTTAAGCCACAAAAGTTCGCAAATTCAATGTGCCACAACCCTAAATTCTACCTCAGCACTTGATCTAGTTACCACAGACTGTGTTTTTTTACTCTTGCATGTAACTATGTTTCCTCCCAAGAAAGTACAATACCCAGATATTGATTTGTGATCTATTACTGAGCCTGCTCAATCTGCATTCGTGTAAGCTTCCAAACTAAGTTCTCTTTTATTTTGGAAGAGGATACCTTTTCCTAGAGTAGACTTCAAGTATTTTAGGATTCGATGAACAACTTCCAAATGATACTCTTTTGGAGAATGCATGAACTGGCTCACTACATTTATAGCATAAGCAATATCTGATCATGTATGAGACAAATAAATAAGTTTCCCTACTAATTTTTGGTATCTTCCCATGTCTACCATTGTGTCTTCTATAGTTTCAGCTAACTTGTGATCTTGTTCAATGGGAGTTTCAGATAGCTTACAACCTAGCATTCCAATCTCCTGAAGTAGGTCAAGAGTATATTTTTATTGAGAGATGAATATGCCATTTTTAGAGTATGCTACTTCAATCCCCTAAGAAGTATTTTAGCTTCCCTAGATCTTTTATCTAAAATTCTTTAGCTAATTGGTTCCTAAGCTTACCAATCTCTTCAAGATTATCCCTATCTATGATAATATCGTCAACATACATAACCAAAGTCGTAATCTTATTGAATCTTGATTTCTTGAAGAAGAGAGCATGATCGCCTTGCGATTGTTTAAACCCTACCTTTTTCATTGTATTGGTAAATCTTCTAAACCACACTCTAGGAGATTGCTTCAGTCCATAAAGAGCTTTCTTCAACCTTTACACATTATAAGTCCCAAATTCTGTGGTAAAGCTAGGAGGTGCCTTTATATAGACTTCTTCCTCTAAGTCATCATGTAAGAATGTGTTTTTTACATTAAATTGTTGTAATGACTATTGAAAGTTAGCGGCTAGGGACAACAAGACTCTAACAATATTCATTTTTGCAACTGGGGCCACTGTTTCTTGATAATCTACATCATATATTTGGGTGTATCCTTTTGCTAAAGCCTGGCCTTATATTTCTCTAAAGACCTATTAGCATTTTATTTAACAGTGTACACCCACTTCTACCCTAGTAGCTTTTTTCCTTTTGGCAATTTAACTATATCCTATGTCTCATTTTTTTTTTCAGAGCCTTCATCTCCTTATGCATAGCCTTTTTTCTCTTGGACTATTTGTATAGTTTGAATGGCATGTAGTTTAGTAAGAATTGTTCTATGGAATGTTGTGCGCACTTTCGTGTACCTTTTCTTATGGCAATTGGAATATCAAGATCCATAAACTCAATGGGAGAAAGATTTTTTTTTTTGCAAAGAGACATTGGAATGACTTTCCTTACCTGTTACAAGAGCCTCTCGAACTTACGCTGGTTTGAGGTCAACTTTCCACCTTGAAAACACTATTATTGGTGAAGTAGGACAATTTTTCCCTATTTTCTCATTATTGGTAATAGGAGATGAAGGAGAGGAAGTAATTTTAAAGTAATTTCAAGGACTATTTCTCAAATTTCAAGGACTATAGGAGTTGTTTCAAGAATTTCAAGGGCTGTTTCTGATATTTAAAGGGTCAGTTCTGGTGTTTGTAGGCCTATTTCAAGAGTTTTAGATACTATAAGGTCAATTTCACTAAACCCAAGACTCAAATTAATCTTATCTTTCAATGAACGCTCTACCTAAAGATAAGATTTACCTAAAAAAGATTTGTTTTTGGCAAAGGCGATATCTTTTGTTACAAAAAATTTCTTAGAGTTTGAATGATAACATTTATACCCCTTTTTAGTTGGAGAATACTCTATAAAGACACATTTAAGAGCCCTTGGATATAATTTATCACGGTTTTATATATGAATGTGAACATAAGAAACACAACCAAATATTTTGGGTAGTAAGTAACTAGATTTATTAAATTCTGGATAGAATTGTGACAATATACTTAATGGAGTTTTATTTCCCAACACCCATGAGGGTAATCTGTATATAAGATGGGATGTGGTCAATATGACTTCCCCTCAATAGTTTTTAGGTACTTGTTTTTCGAAAAGTAGGGCTCAAGTTATTTCAAAGAGATGATGGTTTTGGCGTTCAACAACCCTGTTTTGTTGAGGTGTATCTATGTATGATGACTCATATATGATCCCTTCTTTTAGGAAAACATGTGAAAAAAACTGATTAAAGTATTCCTTCCCATTGTCTGATCGAACATGCTTAATTTGAATCCCAAACTGATAATTTTGAATCATTTTTAAAAAGTTTGGGAAGATTATACTAACATCAGATTTATTTTTTAAGAGAAACAACCAAGTAACACGAGTGCAATCATCAATAAAAGAAATAAACCTACAAGCTCTAGTAATATTTAGAATCCTAGAGGGTCCCTAGATATCAGTATGAATTAATGAAAATGGATATAAAGATTTATTATTACTCAAAAGAAATGAAACACGATAATGTTCAACAAATTGGCACACTTCATAATGAATGAAAAGATTTATCATCCATACCTTTAAACAAAATAGGAAACATAGTTTTCAAAACAGAGAAGGATGGATATCCTAACTGAAAATGATGAAACTAAATCTGAGATTAGTTTATTGGAATTTTTTTCAAAGAACTGAAATAGTGGTAATTGACTTTCGTCTCCACCACCACTAGTATTCAAAAAGTAGAGTCCTTCTCTCTCTTTAGCAAACCCGATCATCTTCCCCGTAACTAGTTCCTAGAAGACACAATGGTTAGGAAGAAATACAACTTTGTAGTTTAAATCTTTGGTCAATTTATGAATAGACAATATATTAGTAGAAAGCTTAGGCATATTAAATACAGATTTTAGTGTAAGAGTACGTGTGAAGGGAGTAGATGCCATTGTACCATCAGCAACTCTTATTTTTTGATTTCCAGGACATGGGGAATCACTATTGAGGATCTATTTCTTCATTAGTATATCGGGGTCACTATTTGGAACCATAATTTTGAGTCAATTAAACACTCTTATATTGGTCAGAATATTTTAAAAGTCTAAATACATTGGAAAAAAAAACAACCAAAATTGAAGTTAAATTCATTGGAAAGTCAAATTTTAGCTCAAAACCACTAGAATTATAATTCGATAAAAGACTTAAGTGATTGGGAAAAAAATTTCAAATAAAGCTTTAACATATTTAAATTATTAAAATTGATATATTTAATGCAAAAATCGTATAACATATCATTCATTTAAAAAGATAACACAGTCCTAAATATTTAAATTCAAACAATATTACTATATGACAATATATTATTAGGTCTTTTAAAAAATATATATAGTTGAATTATTATTATATGAAAAATAGAAATTAACTTATATATAATCAGAGTGAGATCGGTGCAGAGTACTCAATCCCAAACTTGTCCCACCCTGTTAAATTTTAAGCGGGGAATCCCTAGTCTTGTACCCTACATCATTTGTAATGATAGAAACCTGCCCCATTCGGGTGTTGTACCACCCCATTTGGTGAAATTAACATCCTTGTTGAGGATTGAAATTAGATATGTAGAGTGATGTTATATAATCAATTGGGATAATTTGCCACAAAAATTCCAAATTTTTACAGTATTTGGCATTTTGGTCCCCAATCTTTTTTTCTTAGCATTTAAATTCTTTTTTTTGGTTAAAAAATGGCAGATGAGATTCCGGTGATAGGTTATATTTTAGAATCACTTTCATTCGGTTGGGCTCCAAAAAATGACGTATAAGCTCTTATTCTTGATCTCACCTTGACCTCACCTCCCTAAGTGAGAAAATATCTTAAGATTAAGATAGAAAAAATTGCCACTTCGACCACCTGCTTGGCATATAAATAAGTAGCGTCAATGTTTTTGTTGCATTTATTAGCCACTGGCCAATTTCCGTTCAAAAAAATCTGTTAGTCGACCATGTGCTCTCATCTTTGGATTATTGAGAGTAAATTGAACGTTATACCTTTCTTCACGTCTTCTCTCTCTTTTCTCTTTTTCTCTTAATCGCAAATCTCTCAACTAATGTCAACAATAACTAGAGGAAGCATGGAACTCTAATGCTGCAGATTAAAAATACCAGAACAAGGTATTCATGATTATAAGAACTGAAATAAATAAATATAATATAATAATAATATCTCAAAAAAAGAGAGAAAAATTAGAAACCATACCATGGAGAAGAGTAGAGAAGCTTACTAGTGTCATCCTTGGAATTACTAGTAAAAAGCTCTAAGAGGAACCACTCTTCTTTCACAATCACCACGATACTCTGCTCTAGCACTGCCTTGTACAAAGTCCCAATGCCACCTTTCCCCAAAAACTTCATCGAAGCTGTAAACAAATCCTCCAAATTCAAAACGATGAATCCCACCTTCAAAGAACACCAATGGGTTCAGTCTTCGTTGAGCCCCGTAATGTCGTCCTTAGACGACAACATTTCGGCCTCGGCTGTCTCAACGGATCGGCTCATTGTCACTAGCCTTAGCTTAGCCACTGAACTTTTTTTTTTTTTTTTTTGGAGATATTATTACATTTATTTTTTCAATTCATTAGATGAATGTTCTTGTTATTGGGTAAAATTAACTTGTTTTGGGATCCTCAATTTACATCATGAAAGTTCTATACTTTCTCTGGTTATTTTAGACATTAGTTGAGAGATTTGAGGTTGAGAGAAAAGGAAAGAAGAGAGAGAAGAGGAGAAGAAAGGGATAATGTTTAATTTACTCTCAATACTACTAAGATGTGAGCACAAGAGCAACACATGGTCAACTAACAGATCTTTTGAACGGAAATCGGGCAAATGTCTAACAGATGCAACAAATACAAGACGTTAAAGATTTAAATGCCAAGAAAAAACGGTTAGGGACCTAAATGATAAGGACCCCAAAAACTAGGAATTTTTGCTGTAAATTATTTAATGGATTGTGACAAAGACATTACTATTTTGCTTACGTTTTTAAAACTTTCTGATCAATTATATTGTTAATTTTTCCAACAGTTAACAAAATGCAATTGGCACCAATTGTTTTGTTTTATTCCTACGCTCTGATCGGACTTATGCATGATTTTCACAGAGAAAAATATAATATAATTTTCCTAGAATATAATCCTAAATTGTTGAGTCATTTTTCTGAATTTGTTTTCACAATATTTTGTGATAATTCTGAATCCTCAAAAACTAATTTGGATGTTCCTCGGCTTCTCTTAAAAAGATTTCTTCCCTTTTTTTTTTTTTTTTGTTAAAATTCAAACACAGAAACTGATGTTATCTATCTTTAAAAAAATTATGCAATGAAATTGTCATCTATCATAAGTAGGGAAGAACAGCAGAAATAATAACGATTAGGTATTGTGATCCACGACTTAGAATATAAAAAGTAAAAAATTGTTTCACCAGGTATTTTTAGGCCCGTGCAATATTCTCATTGCCCTAACTCAATAATAAGATTTTTTAAAACCAAAACCTCCTGAACTCAGAATAATTCATACCTTGAACATAGTTTTTTAGAGCAAAACTCTCTAAACTTAGAACAATTGAATAAAATTAACTCAATTTTATACATCAAAATCATCTGAAGCCCTCTAATATTACAGCAAAACTCCATGTAGTCCCTTAATATTAGTTTTGTAAAAAAAAAAAAATTGTTTAAAGTAGTCTTTTTTTAACTATTAAGTCCTTATTCTATTATTATTATATTTTTGTTTCACATTAATCTCTTTTAATCTTTTCTATCTAAAATTATTGTTAATTAACACTTGCCAAAAAAATATTCATCTCAGCAATTATAAAATTAGAAACAATGGGAAATTATTATTTTAAAAAAAAAGAGTTGGGGTTATTATTTTTATTCAAAATGGAAGTAAAAAAAATAGAAAATTTTATTTAGTTCTGATATCTATTTGGTCCAAGTATTCATATATTTAGAAGAGAAGTATATACCTTTTTTTTAAATCAAGATTTATAGAACTGATTATACCATTTCTCATCTTATTTTTCCTTTAGTTACGGTTCTTTCAAATTTTTATTTTCAAAAAAATCTCATGCTCATTTAAAAGTTCTTATAAAGGCGAAAAAAAAAAGCGTCTATATAGGAGTCAATAAAAAAAATGCTACAGAATATACATTTTATTTTGCCTAATTTATAGCAGACGTGTTCTTTTTTTGGACACATATTCTCTAAAAATTGGGCAAAAAAAAATGCATATCTTTCTTCTAGATATATGAATATACCAAAATAGATTTATATTGGAACCTAATAAAAATTTTTATTTTCTTACCTCCGTTTTGAACGAAAACAATAACCATGACTCTTTATTTATTTTTTTAAATAATAATTTCCTTTTGTTTCCAATTTTATCCCTCTTGAGAAGAGCTTCTTTTGGGCAAGTACTAATTGACAACAATTTTAGATTAAAAAAAAAAAAGATTAAAAATGATTAAAGTGAAAGAAAAATATAATAATAAGAATGTAAAAGCTACAAATAAGAGAATAAGGATTTAACTGTAAAAAAAAACTAATATAAACATTTTTTTCCTAATAAAACTAATATTAGAGACTTTACGAGATTTTGCTCTAATAATAAGTGACTTAAGTGAGTTTTGCTCTAATATTAGGTGACTTCTGGAGGGTTTTGCTCTAATATTAGGTAGCTTCAAAGGGCTTTGTTTTAAAAAATTTAGTTCAAGATTAATTTTACTAAATTATTCCGAGTTAAAAGAGTTTTACTTTAAAAAATTGAGTTCAAAATTAGTTTTATTGAATTGTTCTGAGTTCAAAGGATTTTGGTAATAAAAAGCCTAATAATAAATTAAGACATACTTTTATCTCGGCTTCTTATGTTTCTTTTCCCTTTTCATTTCCTTATTAAAAAGACATGAAATTGCGTATGATCTATTATTTGGAAAAAGAAAAAATAAAAGACTTATAGGGCGATTGTAAAAATAGACTTTTTACAAAGTCATTTCATGAAAGTAGACTCATGTTGATAGTTTTTTAGATTCTAGATCCCTTATCTTAAAATATTATTGTGAAGACAACTATGCCCTTATAGAAAATATTAGAATTTATTTATTTTATTTTATTTTTTGTCCTTTTCATCTTCTTCGTTGGACTGCTCGTGCATCTCTTCTCATCGTATTTTTTTCTTTTTGTTTTCACTTTAAAGGTGAAGAACATGGTCAACTTCCTGATCGTATTTTCTTCCTTTAACCTTCCTTCTAGTTTTTAACTTCAAATTAAGTTAAAAGAACATTCATAAATATTTTTTTCTATTAAGATTTTGTATGATTGATAAATTTAAATATACTTTTGAGTATAAATTAAGACTATAATGAAAAATATAAAGTTTTATGAGTAATTTTTGAGCTTAGAAAGCTCATTTCTAGTATTCAAAATTGCAGAATACGACGATCTAGGTCAAAGAAAACACCCATATCTAGCTAGACAAGAGTATGGAGTTGCTAGACACTATATTGAGTGCTCAACATACTGTACTTTCTAGATAACACTTGAAACTATTGTCAAGCAATGTCATAATCAATATCGATTTAATAGCTTGACAACACCTCGACCACACTAAACATCTCTATCAAGTAGTATATCAACATCGTCGAATTAGGCACTCGACTATACTAGACATATCTATCTGGTATTTAGATATATATGTCTGGCATACTAGATTCTCTTGTAGAGTTATTTTCTATAATTTATAATTTTTACTCGACAATTTTGTCTAGGTAATAAAAACAAATGTCTAGTCACTAAAAAATAAAAATAAAAATATATTGTTTTAGGGACTTTAAAACAAATTATGTTGTTAAGATTAATATTTTTTTGGGTTGCTAATATATAGATTTACTTATTTATTTTGTATTTTTTAAACATGTCATCAACGCTCATAATTATATTATACGATAGCATATGGAAAAAGAATGAAAGTTCTTAGAATTGTAATGAAACGGTGCAATGATCAAAATGCATTGTAATTGAACCAAACATAACATTTAACGAGCTATTAGATGAGATATATAGAAGCACAAAAATTGACTACAACGGCTTTGACATATAATTGAGTTATTAGCCAAAAACAACGAAAAACATTGCAACGATAATTGTATAAAATAACAAAGACGTTAATAGCGTTGATTTATGTCAACCCAAATTACAAATGACAGATTTGTGTAATAAAGTCATCTACCACTAGTTTTTTTTGTTATTAGCAAGTATTTGAATGAGCATACTTGTTCTTTGGAAATGCACAAGAATCATCACCGTCAAGCATCTAGTGCTATAATTAGAGATTATCTGGAAGGAAAATAGCAACGTGTGAAAGTAGGTCCGGCTCCACATCAAATAGTCAATGATTTTTCAAATTTTCCTATTATGCCCTAGGTATCATTATCTTTTTTATCTTTGTACTAGTGTTAGACTTGAATTATATTCGTATGTAATTTGTTGCATGTATTTCAAATTACATTGAATTGAGTAGTATATATAGGATAGTTTTGTGGAAAAGCTAGACGCCATGTCTAACAACTCTGCTGAAATTTAAAGTGTTACTAGACTTCGGTGTCGAAGGGCTGGACAACATTTCTAGCTTGATCGACCAAACTGTCAAGGCACTAGATATTGTATTTAGCAGTTCTGTTGAATTTTAAAATTCTACTAGACTTCGGTATCGAGTAGCTAGATAATATGTCTAACTTGATCGATCATTCCTTCGAGTTACTAGACACCATGTCTAGCTGTTATACTAAATTTTAAAATTCTACTAAACATCAATATCAAATAGCTAAACACCAAGTTTAGCATGATTAAGTTTTTAGTAATATGAATAATGAAGTGACTATATTCCTAGTAATATGAATGACATATTTTTAATGTTTTAATATGGATGGTATATTTTCAATATTTTAAAAAGTTAAGATAGTGACTCAAAAATGCCTAAGTTTCTAGTAATATGAATAATAAAATGACTATGTTTCTAGTAATATGGATGAAATATTTTCAATATTTTGATATGGATTGTATATTTTTAATATTTTAAAAAGTTACGATAGTGACTAACAAAATGATTAAGTTTCTAGTAATACGAATAATGAAGTAACTATGTTTCTAATAATATAGATGATATATTTTCAATATTTTGATATGGATTACATATTTTCAATATTTTAAAAAGTTAAAATAGTAACTAATAAAATGACTATGTTTCTAGTAATACGAATAATGAAGTGATTATGTTTCTAGTAATATAGATGACATATTTTCAATGTTTTGATATGGATTATATATTTTCAATATTTTAAAAAGTTAAGATAGTGACTAACAAAATGACTAAGTTTCTAGCAATATGAATAATGAAATGACTACGTTTTTAGTAATATGGATGACATATTTTCAATATTTTAATATGGATTACATATTTCAATATTTTAAATGTTAAAATAGTGACTAACAAAATAACTAAATTTCTAGCAACACGAATAATGAAGTGACTATGTTTCTAGTAATATAGATGATATATTTTCAATATTTTAATACAGATTACATATTTTCAATATTTTAAAAAGTTAAGATAATGACTAAAAAGATGGTCACGATAATGTCGAGCACCTATATTGGTAATGGATGAGATATTACTTAACATGTGTGTCTAGCATGGTCGAGAAAGTATCGATTGCTTAGGTTGATAACAGTTGAGACATGGCTCGACAGGGGCATCAAGCATAGTCGAAAATGTATGACTTGTTGAGCGCTCGACAGAGTATCTAGCAGCTTGACACCCCTATCTACCAAAATCTGGGCATCGTTTTTGACCCAGATTTGCATTTTTTGCGATTCCGGCTATAGTTCAGAGCTTTTCAAACTAAACAAAAATATTCACAAGATTCATATTTTTCACTATAATTTTAAATTATACTAGAAAAATATATTTTAATCTATCAATTAAACAAGAGTTGAGCAAAGATTAAATATTGATTTGAAACTTAAACATTGCAATGAGAGGAACTTAAAGAGGAAAGTATAATAAGGAGGATGACCATGTTCTTCAAGATTAATATATAAAGAAATTCGTGAATTTTAGGTATTTTCATATTTTTGGCCAAGATGAGAAAAATAAAAAGAAAAAACATCAAGATGAAGAAGATGAAAAAAAAAAAAGAGCTAGCTATTTTTTTCCTTTTAAATTTAGTTTTTTATTTACTTGAAACGAGGAGCGTATAAATCATTCGACATTATTATTTTTTTAAAAAGGTGTATTCATATCAAAACTTTTAAAAAATATCTTGTTCCTAAAATTCACTACGAAGGAGTCTATTTCAGCAAATTTTCCAAAACTCACACGTATTTCAATATCTTTAGTGCAAAAGATTCTATTAGACTCGATGTTCTTATTTCATATTGGGTGGCTCTATTACCTTTTTTTTTTTCTATCCCTACCTCTTTTTAACTAATTAATTAATTGTAAATATATCCTTATGTAAATTGATATAAATGCCTTCATATATCATTACCAAATGAAATTCAATTTCTTAACCCACCCCTTTTATATATAGGAAAATTGAATTATTGCTCATTTAATTTTGCTTTAAAGTTTTCCTTAATCTCTCTTTTTTCCTTATTATTCTCTATATTGGTGGTAATCTCCAATTTGAATTTCTATTCTTATTGAGTCTTTTTCTTTTGTTTTTAACCTAATATCCTTTTGTTACTCATTAACTATATAAATAGAAAAACTAAAACAACAATAACAATAACAATTCAAATATGATCTTTTGTCGTATACACACTTGCTTCTTAAATTATATTCATGTATATATATATATATAGGGAGTCTCTTGATAAGTATATTTAGCCTTTTCAAGGATAATTATATACGTTTATTCAAATAAAATTAGAAAAAAATTTCATATCCTATAGATTTTCTTTTATTCTCCTTTTCATAATGTATTTGAGCTGAGGAGAAAACTTATGGTATTTTGTATTTTTTTTTTCCTTTGACTATCTACTATGGAAGCTCTTGAAGAAGCCAATAAATATAAAAGAATGAAGAGAGAGAGAGAGAATTTTTAAACTAATGGATAATAAACAATTAGGTAGGTCGTAAAAGAAATGTTTTAAGAAAATATTTACTAATGGGTATTCTTGTACTTAATAAAAATATAAGAAGTGTGTCAAAAGAAATTGTACAAATTTAAACTTTTGTGAGGTGTGTATTTAGAATATAGGCGGGGAGAAAAGAAATAAAAGTGATAATAGAGTTACCCTTTCATATTTTAACATTTGTGAGCAGTACATTAGATCATAGTTGGAAAGAGTATTAATTGTTTAATAAAATTAAAGAAAAAAAAATGATTCTAGAAATTGAGCAATTGAGTATGATCCATTTATGGTCTTCAGTCTTAATTCTCAAATGTCAGCCAAGCTTGTTTCAAATGCTTGAGTCTTAGACCTCCTTTTTCTTCTTCTTCTATATCTAGATTAAAAACCCAAATAAATAGAGGAAATCTATCACTTCTAAATGAGAATGAAGGCCAAAAGATATTGACAACTTCTGATATTTTAGCCTTATTAGTCCCTAATTTCATACCTCTTTAGCTTATTAGCCTTCGTCTCTTGTATTTACGCTCCTAACATTACAGGACTTTGGCAATTTGATCTCTACGTCTAATTCCACCACTCTTCGACTTTTTCAATGGTTGGCTTGCACAATTAGTCTCTAAATTTTATTTATGCAGCAAAATCAACTCCAATCCTTTCTTTTTTTTTTTTTGGCATTATCATCTTATTATGGAGCCTTTGCTCTCTTAAAAGGAAAAAAAAAAAAAAAAACAAAAGTGTAAACAGAAAGTTGCAAGTACGTGATTAAGGTACAGTATTTTTTTCATCAAGAAGCCGGCAAAACAAGATTTGTATTGTAATGGAAGATGTCAAAACTAAATATTGCTGAGTTAATCTCTTTTTTTTATTAAACTCATTTTTTTTCGATGGGACTTATCTGGGGAAAAAAAAATGAAAGATTGAGGATGAATTTTTTAGAATGAAAGATAAAGGATCACAGAGGTAAGTTTTGACCCAATATTTTTCAGTAACGGGTGGAATTGGACGGTAAGGAACAAAATGCCAAAATTCTGTAAAATAAATAAATAAATAAAGGGACTATTCTCTTTTATTTTGATGCTATGAGTGGTACCAATACATTTATCCTCTTTGTTGGCTTTTAGGTTAGTTTTAGGTGAACAAATTAGGAGAATACCATTTTTTTTTCTCATTAATTATATCTATCATCATATCACTTTTTTAAAATGAATTTTTGACAAATTTTTGATAAATTCTTGATGTTAGTAGTAATTTTGACAGATTTTTTATGGAATCTTGATGTATTCTTGATAAATTCTTAACTAATTCACTCCTAAAAGTAGTAGAATCTAATAGTGGTGATAAATTTAATTAAATATTTGAAAAAAATAGTAATTGTCTACTTAACTTCTTTTAGGTTAAAAATTTTCGGATTTTAATTAGAAAAATACTACTTCAAACGTATTTAAAAATACTATTTTTCACTAATTAATGAGATACTTAAAATAATCGGTCAAGTTAAATATCATTTTACTAATTAGTGAGATACTTAAAGTATCCGCTTACCTCGAGTGCTGTTGAAAAATATCAATTTTAAAGCAAAAATAGAATTTTTCTAAATAGTTATTAAAAATAATATTTTTTAAAAAATAATTTAAAAAATTAATATTTTTTTAAATTAATCAGTAATTTTTCAAAATATTTAGTCTATTAAGAATTTTTCAATTATTTTGTACTTTACGCCTAAAATTTTGTAAAAACCCTTTAAAGAATGATCGTAAAACTAGTCAACAATTATTCTAAGCCCGACGTCGGAGAGAATTTTTTTGGGGGGTTAAAAGCTTAAAATTTGGGAATATGACATCTAAATATAACATGTGGATTGAAAATGCTCTTATTACTTTCAAAAGAAAATGCTCTTATTATTCCTTTCAGGGGAAAAAAAAAAAAAGGTGAGAAGAAAATGCTCTTATTATTTTTAGTCCGCATGTTAGTTGAGTCCTACAATTTTTATCGGAATTTGAATATAATATCTTAGAAATTTCCATTGGTTGGTCAAAATCTCTTGTGATATTCCCCAAATTTGTTGAACGATGCCCACGGCAATCACCAAGCCATTGAGACCAGGCCATGCATGACATAAAACTTGAACCAAAAGGGTAAATGGGTCATCACACGTCTGGAAGCTTTCGTACAACTCCACACACAATGACATTAACATGAACCCAACTAATCTTAATCTATATTATCATGATTAACACAGCTCACAATCATCATTTTTATCTCCCACGTGCGATCGACTCCTACCCTACACGTGCTGTCTCCACCTTGATTGGCGCACACTAGTCTCACAGGTCTCGGCTAGGCCCTCACTATTGGGCTTTTTCGGTATTGGGCCTTTCTCCGATTCTTGCAAGCTGTCCGTGAAGTGGTTCTGACGTTGTTTTGTGCGTCATACGACTGTGACCAACCACACGTTACTTTATTCAATCCCTTTCCTTCTTCCCCTCCTATTTTCCCTATCTTCCCATTCACATCATTAAAAATACAATAATTAAATAAAGCAGTATATTTATTTTCATGGATTTGGTAAGTTTCAATGTTGGATTGGATTCTTTATTCGAAGAAACAAATCATTACATCATAGGCTTGTTGGCGCCCTTAGTAACCAAACTTCCTTCGAGTGTTTTGGCATATTGGTCCCCGATTTTTTATTTTTGGCATTTAAATCCCCATGGTTGCAAAACACTAGCAAACAAGTCCTTTTGCCAGTTACCGTTCAAATTTGTCGTTAAACTTCATGTGGTCATCAATAGTGAATAATCTTGAGGGCATTTTAGTAAACTCACTCGTACCCTTTTCCTCCCTCTACAACTCTATTCTCTACCTAGCCATAGTTTCCCTTTACAATATTGCAAACCCAGATTTTCTTGCTTTGAAAAAAAGAAAATTGCAAGCTGAGATGATCACTGAATGCAAATAGTTACAGAGAAAGTGGCCGATTCTTATTTTCATTGAATTGGTCATTTGGTTGGGCTCGGACCCAATATTTCCTTCATTTATAATAAAAATAAATTACTAAAGATATATTTTTATTTTTTATTTTTTTAAATGAAATGAAATATGAAAAATTTTTTGACTAAAAAAATAAAAAAATAAAAATGTATTTAATCAAGCTAAGTGGCAAAAAAAATCACACCACGAAGATTTTTAACCGAGCAAGGCATGAGTATGATACTCAGACAACCATCTCAAAAAAAAAATGACAAATTAAATCAGCAAGGACAAGAAAAGATTATTGTTCAACTTGAATCAAAGGAAACCCTTCGAAAATATGAAATGAAAACTTAGAAAAGGAGTTAAAAAGAACCAAAGATTCATACAAAGGTAAAACCAGAAGTTTAGGAAGTGAAAAAACTAGTAGATGACATCACTCTCTTCATGTCTCTACCGAAACTAGCCATCAAGCTTCTGAGACCTAGTAGTTTTGTGAACATCAGAGAAATCTTTTAACTTCGAAGCTAATAGGTATGGTTCTACTCTGGGTTTAAACCTAATTAGATCTTCAAGTATGAATCTGCGATCAAATCGATTCTATATAGACGTCAAATCTGACTTCGTGATTTCTTTGAGCCTTGAGACTTTGCAAATTCTTTACTTTTTTCTTTTTTTTTTCAAAGCCGGAATATCTTATCTGGGATTTCAAAAGGAGGAAGAAGGTGATGAATAAAAGACTAGTGACAGATTCAACGGGGGTTACGAGTACTTTTACGAAAATAACCTCAAAATTAGGTACACGTAACGGGAAAAGGACTTTTTTTTTTCTAGTGTTTTGTAACTTTGGGTATTTAAATGTCAAAAATTAAAAGTTAAGAACCAATATGTCAAAATATTCAAGGGTTGGGGAGTAATGGCGCCAGTAAGTCTACGTGATATAAGATATCTACTGTCTCTTAATCTAATCATAGAAAACTATAAAATCATATCCCATTAGTCCACAGGTTGTTTAATTCGTTCTATTCCAAGATAAGTATACGAGGTTACGAACATATTGTATATTGATGAATTGTAGAATCATGCATTATATATATATATTATCCTTTAAGGAAAATGTAAATATCATAGAAATAAAAATAAGATATAAACTGATTCTATGGAGAATTGATGTTTCTAGACAATAAAGATACACTTGTGGCTATTAGACATAATTATGGGTTGAAATTATCAACATAGAACAATCATATCAGCAAATTATCAGGATAATTTGTTGAGGAGAGAAAATAATACCAACATCCGTAGTTGTAGTTAATTGTGAACCGGAAAAGAGCAAATATAATCGTACTTAAAACGATAAAGCATGATAAAAAACACAAGAATTAACGGTCTTTCATAATCAAATTCTTAAGCAACCCTCAATAGATTCTCTCATGAAGATGGGAAAAGAGGAGAAGAGTAAAAGATGTAAAATGATTTGACTTGGGGGTTATCTATAACCTCTATAGTTTCTTTTATATAAAAGGTTATCTAATTGTGACCTATCACTAATTATAAAACTCATACACAATAGATATTTCTGAGCCAACTTAGTTAGATCAGTAATTGGCCCACTTAATTACGATAATACGTATTATGAATAGTTGTCATTAACTACGTGAGCTCACTTAGAAAATAATAAATCCGAACAATCATCACATCTTTCAGAAGAGCAATGTGAGATAAGAAGAGCAATGTGAGATATAGAGGAATTATTTTGCAAGAATCAAAGTTTATCGTCTTAAAAATGTCCTATTTATTGAATAAAATGTATTGATAGTTATTCAAGTTCTCGTTAAGAGCGTAATATACTTTTGAATGTATGTTGTTTATCTTCCCTCCCTCCACCCTCCTTTTTTTTCCATAACAAAATGGTTAATAATGAGTTTATAATTACAGGAGAGCGAAAAATGGTTAATAATGAGTTTATAATTACACGAGAGCGAAAATCTATTGTTGAATGTATTTTGCTTGGAGAAATCTCTTTTTCCATTTAAATCTGTTATTGTAAAATTTTCTATTTTTTAAATAAAATATTTTCTTATGTCAAAAAAAAACATTCATCTTTTTATATACATTAATAATTGTTTTCCTTTAAAAAAGAAAAGAATAGGACAAGGGAAGGGAGAATTTTTTTAGAAAAATTCAAAAAACTAAAAGTAAAAGAAACCATAGTAAATACCGTATACACGTATTCCATAATACTTAGAGGAAACTGCACACAGTGACATGTCCGAAGTACGTGAATTTAATAAATAGAGCTCTTCAATGCCTAATTAGCCAAAAAAACGAAAAAAGAAAAAGAAAAAAGGATCGTCCAATAAACTAACGAATAGTCATTAGAAAGCTCTCAGCAACCAGGAATATTTAGATAAGGGTTCTGTAATTGTAACAATCAGTTTGATGATCCTCTTTAACCACATGTTCAACGTTACGCCAAGCAAATATGACCGGTTCAATCATTATCCCTTTGAACCACACAACTACGAGATGATGAAGCATCTTGTATGTTGTCATATATATAAATATATATATATATATATATATATTGTGGGACCTGTTCCCGAACCTTATGCCACGAGGAAGGCCACGCGGATCGCACGTGATCTCACCATCAGCCATTGGGCCGTCCGAGGTTAGGGCCGAATCCATCACTGACCCCAGACGGTCCGGTCCAGTCAGACCCCAACCTCGACAGCTGGGGGTCAGAGGCTCCAAGGGTCTGCTATCTAGGAACAGCGGCCCTTATCTCAACAGTCGGAAGGGTCAGAAGCCCCAAAGGTCTTCAGACTGAATATAATGGAAAACAACCCACGGCTCCAGACCCAGACAGAGCATTTAATGCGATCCTGGGTAGGTGTGTGTGCCAGGGACAAGTCGTCCTGACAGAACGGCGATTTGCCCAAATCTTACTCCTGACAGATTGAAACCGAAGGAGGCGGCGAAAATCAGGCCACGGTAGCACAGAGGAGATGACAGAAATCTCGGCCCGTGACCGTTGAAAAAGATCTTGAGGTGAAAGGTACTCATTCCGGAGATTGAGAACCATGCGGTTCATTATCTCAGGACTACATATAAAAAAGCCATGCGTTCCCGAGAGGGGCATGTACGCACAAAAGTCTAAAAACAAAAAGAAGACAGACATATATTCACACTGAAATATTTTCTTTGCTACCAAACACAGACAAATCACTGACTTGAGCATCGGAGAGTCTTTACAAGTAGCCACCTCCGCCTCTCCGATCTTGCTTGGAGTTCAGAGAGCTTTGAGACAGCAAGGACACGTAGACAGTTGGAGAGTACAACGTCAACAGTTCGAGACACGTGGACGGTTTGTGAGAAACCGCTCCAACAATTTGGCGCCGTCTGTGGGAAACGGTTGAGCGTGGAAAAGAGAGTAAGAAACCCGCAACTACGCTCTCCCCGAACAAAAAAAAAAAAAAAGTCGTACAACGTCTGATGGCACCCTCAAGGATGACAACCAGGAGCACGCGTCGTGATGCCGAAGGAAGCTCCCGAGAAGAACGACCAGATCTGGGGCAGAAGCTGGATCAGATACTTGCCGCCCTGGCGGAAGCGAACAGAAAGGCAGAGATGGCCCACGAGGCCATCCTGGGTCTAAGGAACGAGGTTGCAGAGGTACGCAGAGATAATGCTCGCCTCGAGGGTTTGCTGACAAGTGAATATAGGATCCAGCGGAGGGAAGATTTCGACGAAGAAGTCCAACAAGAGTTCGGAAGCCAACCGCGTGGAGAAGCTCCCGCCCCGTCCGGGTCACGAATGCAGGGGGTACGGCAAAGCCAGTCGAGACCTTCCAAACCAGGGGGGGAACGGGCAGAAGACACCGTGAAAGCCCTGGGGGTACGCCCCCCGACTGGAAGCAAGAGATGATGGCAGAGTTGGGTAAGAGACTCGGTAACCATCATAGCCAGACCCCCGATGATCTGGCAGAACAAACTGTGCGAGGCATCAATCGGAGGGCCTTCGCTGACTGGATCCAGATGGAACAAAGGCCGAGAGACTTCACGACCCCGACCTTCAGGCCGTTCGAGGGGAAAACTGATCCCCTCGACCACATATACCACTTCCAGCAGAAGATGGCCTTAGAGACTAGGGACGAGGCTGTGACTTGCAAGGTTTTCTCTATGACCCTTGTGGGACCAGCCCTGTTATGGTTCAGGCAACTCACAGAATAGTCCATAAACGGGTTCGAAGACTTCTGCAGACTTTTCCTGAGGTAGTATGCAGGTGTTCGAAAACAACAAAAAACCATGCGACACCTGGACCGTTTGGAGCAGGCCGCGGATGAATCCCCGCGGGAGTACCTCTCGTGTTTCCTCGAGATAATGTCGCTGGTCCATAACGCAGACTCGGTCTAAGCCGCAGGCTCGTTCGTCCAGAGCCTGCAGCCGGGATCAATTCTATCGGACCATCTCCTTCTAAATCTACCATACGACATGGCGGACGTCCATGCCAAGTCAGAAGGGGTATTCAGGGTACTGGAAAGTCACCAGAAGGCGCCCAAGACCTCTGCCGCAGTAACAATGATGCCAATACAACCTCTAGCCCCACAAGGGATGAAGAGGCTCCCACCGAGCCAAGGGCCGGCCCCGAAGCAAGAAGTCCCGGCACGAGACGGTTTAGAGGGAGGCAAGAGGAGGAAGACGACCCGTGATCCTCTACCCAAGTACGAGCTCAACACGCCGATCGACGTGATATACCTCCAGAACAGAGACAGGGGCATTTTCAAGGACCCGCCCAAATCCGGCGTCCCCAAGCATATGAAGAATAGGAACAGGTACTGCCAGTTCCACAAAGACTTCGGGCACGACACCGTCCACTGCCGCAACCTTTATGCTCAGGTCATGTTGGCGATCCACACTGGCAGGCTGAAGCAGTACGTGAAAACCGATGAAGACCAGCCGTGGCAAGACACTGCCAGGGCTGAGAAAGGGAAGTAGGCCTAGGCCTCTGGGTCGGGAGAGCAGACCCTCAGGATAGTGCCGATCATTGTGGGCAGGCCAGAGCCGACCCACGATCAAGAGGAGAAAGAGAAGTGCCTTAAAAGAGCCGAGGGCAGGGCGAAGCGCTTGAAGGGGATGGGACACTCCGTCAACTACTTGATGTCAGGAGAGGGTCGTGCGTCAGTCACCCCCATCGTTTTTACTCAGCAAGATCTAACCACGGTACGCCACCCTCACGACGACCCCTTGGTGATCAAGCTGCAGATCGGCTCCGCATTGGTTGGACGGGTCTTGGTCGATGGAGGGAGCAGTGTCGATATCCTATTCCTCAACACGTTCGAAAATATGGGTCTGGATAGGAGCGCACTCAGGCCAACCTGTCAACCGCTTTTCGCTTTTGACAGCACTAGGGTCTGCCCTTT
Source organism: Parasponia andersonii (assembly GCA_002914805.1). NCBI lineage: Eukaryota > Viridiplantae > Streptophyta > Magnoliopsida > Rosales > Cannabaceae > Trema > Trema andersonii. Next base: position 409,980 of record JXTB01000120.1, read on the forward strand.
AGGCATCGTTACCCTTAATGTCTGCGCAGCCGAAAGATGCGTGGACGTGGATTTCGTCATCGTGGACTGCCAGTCTTCCTTCAATGTCATCATGGGAAGGGGATGGATCTATGCCATGCATGGGGTCGCTTCCACCCTCCATCAGGTCTTAAGATGTCAGTCAAAAGACGGCACGTACACGATTGACATCAAGGGGGACCAGGCCTCTGCAAGAAAATGCTTTTCGGCCGCCCTGAGGGGAGCCGACACGAGTGCAAGCGCCACAGCTGGAGACGGATAGCAATCAAAGGACCGCCTGCCAGCATACATGAGACGAATCGAAGAAGAGTCCGACGGCCCGTAATCCACGATCGAAGAGCTGGTAGCGGTCCCTATGAGAGAGGAAGAACCGGCGAAGGTGATCCTGATCAGAGCCTTATTGCCCGAGGAGCAGAAGAATGAAATGTTGGGATTCTTAAAACGGAATGAAGACGTCTTTGCATGGTCCCACGATGATATGCCAGGGATAGACCCTGCACACTCCTGTCACCGACTGAATATAGACCACCATTTCCCCTCGGTCAGGCAGAAGCCCCGAAGATTCGCACCAGAGAAAAATAGGGTGATCAATAAGGAGGTAGAAAAGCTATTAGAGAGCGGTCTAATCAGGGAATGCATATACCCGCGGTGGGTTTCTAACTCGGTAGTGGTGAAAAAGAAAAACAGAGACGACCGTATCTGCATAGATTTCACCAACCTGAATAAGGCCTGCTCAAAGGATAGTTTTTCCCTGCCAAGAATCGACCAAATGGTAGACGCGACGGCGGGATTCAACAGGATGAGCTTTTTGGATGCTTATTCTGGATACAACCAGATTCCCCTGTACACGGAAAACCGGATCCACACCGCTTTTATCACAGAGCGAGGTCTGTACTGCTATAAGTGCATCCGTTTAGCCTGAAGAACGCAGGAGCAACCTACCAAAGGTTCATGAATAAGATGTTCGCCAGGCTTTTAGGAAAGACTATGGAGGTCTATATCGACGACATGGTCGTGAAGAGCAAGGAGGATTCAGACCATCTGAGGTACCTAGACGAATGCTTTCAGATTCTGAGGTAGCATCAGATGCGTCTGAACCCCAAAAAATGTGCATTTGGGGTATCCTCAGGGCAATTCTTGGGACATATCGTGAGCCGGAGGGGTATTGAAGCAAATCCAACCCAGCTGACCTCGATCACAAATGTGCAGAGGCCCTCATCCATTCGAGAGGTCCAACGCCTGGGCAGGAAAGTAGCCGCTCTCAGCCGATTTGTAGCCAAGATGTCTGACTGATACAAGCCTTTCTTCCAATGCCTGAAGAAAAACTCTACGGCCATCTGGGGGAGGAACAGGACAAAGCACTGGCAGACCTCAAGCTGTATCTGAGCCACCCACCTATCCTGGCTTCCCTGTCAGAAGGAGAGCGTCTTTACACTTATTTAGCGGTGTCCGAAGTAGCGATCAGTGCCGTACTATTCATTGAGCAAGACGGTAAACAAAAGCCGGTGTTCTATATAAGCCGCATGCTCCTAGACGCCGAAACCTAATACAGTGTGGCAGAGAAGCTGGTCCTCGCTCTGGTCAACGCTAAAAGGAAGCTCCGGCAGTACTTTGAGGCACACTCGGTCACTGTATATACGGATTTCCCCATCCGCCAAATCTTGGCCAAACCAGACCTGTCGGGACGACTGACGAAATGGACCATCAAGCTGGGGGTATATGATATCGAGTATCAGCCTCGGACGACAAAGAAGGGGCAAGTCATGGCAGATTTTCTGGTGGAAATCGAATCCTTTGGGTAGCGGCATGACCTGAATCAGATGTCACAGCTTCATCCCCTTCAACCTGGATGCTCTACACAGACGGATCCACGAATGCCTCGGGGTCGGGAATCGGAATAGTCTTGCAGACCCCAAAGGGCCTCAGGGTTGAGAAAGCACTGAGATTCGGTTTCTAGGCGACTAACAATGAGGCAGAGTACGAGGCATTGTTGCAAGGCCTCG
>JXTB01000120.1:419414-439792 GCA_002914805.1 Parasponia andersonii
CCTCTCCGATCTTGCTTGGAGTTCAGAGAGCTTTGAGACAGCAAGGACACGTAGACAGTTGGAGAGTACAGCGTCAGCAGTTCGAGACACGTGGATGGCTGGTGAGAAACCGCTCCAACATATATATATATATATATATATATTATCCCATCTCATTTAACCTACTATATTACGACAGCACAGCATTTCCAGTTATTGTAAATTTGGGACTTTTGTATAATACAAATTCTCAAAAAAATAAAATAAAATAAAAAATCTCATTTCAACCACTATATTATATATAAGGTAATCTTAAAACATTCAAACTAGCTAGTAATTTTAAGTAAGTTTTGAAGTACTTGAGAGATTACTACATGCTATATATTGGTTGGTTAATTTAGTATATATTTGGATTAAAAAAGAGAGAAAAAGATCTGTAAATACCTTTCAATAAAACAGAAAAATTCGAGCTGCTTCCTTTAAAAGGCGAATGGTTCCATTTAATTTCTGGTTCCTTTTATTCCTCAAAAAATTTAAAAAAAAAAAAAAGGCAGACAAAAGAAACTTCTGGTTCCTTTTATGTTTCTAATTCTTGTCCTCCATAGGAAATATTTTTAATTTTAGATTTCCTTTCCAAAAAATCAATATGGCAATCTCAATCTCTAGTGATCGCAGTTAAACAAATTAGATATGCATATCTTCTTATCACCGCAAAAAAAAAAAAAAAAATCAATATTTAGTGATAAACATTTCAACCACAATAATTTTTTTTTTTTAACTAAAAGTGATCTTTAGTTACAACTAATAATTTTTTGTGACTAAACTTTTATTCATAGTAACAAAATTTGTTATGACTAAAAGTACATTTAGTCACAATAAATTGTTGTTTTTATAACTAATTAATATTTTTAGCCACAAAACTTTTAAAATACAATATAAAAATAATGACATTCTTTTAATTATAATTTTTTATTTTTAGTCACAATTTTTATCATCACTGAAAATAAGATTTTTTGTAGTACATATTTAATGGGGACGGGGAAAAAAAAACTTGTGGGAGCCAAGTAGGGTTACCCAAAACGACTAATCTGCCCCTTAAGGCAAACATGGATAAAACCGCCAAAATTTGTTAACTATTAGCACATATCTAATGGTGTTATTTGTCGCATACGCGGATAGTAATTACATAACACGAATAGTAAGCGAGTCCTCTTGTATAAAGAACGCTATATAGGCAGTTACCATCTTTTGGGGCCCCTCGACACTATTGCGCTTATATAGTCCATTCCATTGGGTATTAGGACACAATAATTTAGTGTACAACGTGAAAATTTTGTGAGAAATTATCGTTAAAAATGTTGTATTTGTTTTTTTTTTTTTTGTGAAAATAAATACTCTCAAATTTAGGTATTTTGTGACCTAAATCCTGAACTTTAGACTCTGTAAAATAATATCTTGAGATTTACAACTTGCGAATTTTGATACACTATATTGATTTTTTTGACCATTTTTAGTGACAAAAAGATTAATATTCCTCGTTAAAACTAAATTAGTCTTTATTATTTCCTTAGTTTTGATAGTATTATTATTTTTTATTTACTAAAACTAGAGGAATTTATACTAGGGGGTCTACTAAACTCTTATGATGAAAAAATAGACTCACCCATAAATATTTTCAAATCTAACATCTATTATCATATCATACAGATAAAATTACTTGGATATCATATTTTCTAACAAACTCTATAATATATTCTTCTCCAATAAACTCTAAACTACTTTTGCCACTACTGTCGGTCTCAATCCTGACTCTGGCAATACCTTTGTTCAACTAGAGTCAAAAAATTTTGACTGTAGTCAAACTTGTTCTACCGTCTCTCCTAGTTGTTTCGATCGATTTTCATTCAGCAACCAAAAATTTTGACTTGAACCACTGTTCAACTTGGCTACAAGCCACTGATCGAAAATTTTTGACTGAGTCAAACAACCGTTTGACCGTAGTCGAGCATGGTTGGCCGCCTTTCTGGCGTTGTCTCCTTCACTTTTGACTTTTTTGACTGAGTCGAGTCATGAGTAATTTTAGAATTCTAAAATTTTCATTAAACGACATAGCAATAAAAGTTCTAATTTTGTATATGGTTTATAAGTTGTCTCATTTTTCATCACATATATTAAAAAAAGGATCAAAATTGATCATGTCTATTAAATTTATTCAAGAAGTCAATTCAAACTATTAATTTGTAAAAAAATTTCATCTCAGGATATTATTTTAAGAATACCAAATTTTATAGTTTAAATTGCAGAATATTTAAACCTTAGGATACTTTTTTGCAATTTACTCTTTTTTTTTTACAACCAACGTTTTCTGAAATGTTAAATTAAACTTTTATCTTGGATAATTTGTTATATATTTTCCTAGACTTCATATCAAATCCGGCCCCCTCGAATGAACAAAATTGGAGAAAATTAATAAGAAAAATTCGATAGAATTGTCCTTAAAAAACATTGATAAGCAAAATTTCACGTAAGGTACCTTTGCGATGTATTGTTCTTTAAGGATAATTCTATTTTTTTTTATTTCCTTCAATTTGATAGGGTCTTAATAATCAAGAGATATAATTGATAAATAGAACATATATAATTTGTAGGTTTAATTTGACATGCATTTTAAAAAACAAAGAAATATTCATCAAAATATTAATAAATATAGGTTCATTTACTGTGCTAATTTCCCAATTTTTTTGGACAAAATATTCGGTGGTAAGACTTATATATAGTGCATCGCTTTTTGTCTTTTTTGTTTTCTTTTTCTTTTTTTCCAACGAATTCACATCAAAATCAAACAAGAAACCATAGAAAAGAAAAATCAAACGAGACCTTGCACGATGAAACTATAATATATAGTTCAAAAGCATGGAGCATGGAATTATAGAAGAATAATTAAGTAATTTTGTATGGGTTCATGAACATTGTTTATGTCTCTATGTTGGGGAATGAACGGTATAAGGATACCTTGTCCCCTGTTGTCGTTGTTTCGTTTTTTTTTTTTTTTTTTTCCGCTGAAGGTTTCGTGTTTTTCCTTGATGCTGTGGAAATATTGTCATTTTTCTAAAATTCTTTTTTTTTTTAATAGAAAGTGGAAATGTTAGGTTTTTCCGTACGCAGTTTGACAAGTTCAAAGCTTCTAAAGCCAACCAGAAAGTTCCACGTGGTCCAGATGGAGCTACTTGGCAACTTTGCCACACCTGCTTGCTTAATTAAATTTACAATTAGTGGTTTCAGTTTCAGTTAGATGCTTGTTTTTTCAAGGGACACTTTTTTTCATAGTGGGCTACCTAACTGCACTACGATAGGGACGTGACCAAAAGACCAATAATAAAACTCATTAGAATTACATATTTTTTAGGACATATTGTATTTTTCCACCCCAAATTAAAACTTTTGTCCTCTCATTTTTTTTTTGTTGCAAAAATTCTCCCATATTAATGTATTATTCATTTGTTGTAAAATTGAAAATTGATCCTTATAACTTGACGGGATGCGATATGCCTATTATTTTAGCATTTTTTCGTATTTATTTAAAATTTCATTTTTTTTTCTCCTCCCTTATCTTCCTTTCCCTTCATTCCTTCCGTTTCTCTCCTTTCCTTCCATCCACTCCAAAATGAATACCCATTTTGAACAAAACGAAAGAAAGAATAAATAAGCTTATAAAGAAAGAATAAATTAGCTTATATTCATATCCCAAAATAATGGCACTAACCAAAATTAAACATTGATATCCAACATTCAAATTGTTGGTTTAAGGATGTTGTCCCTTAAACCAAACCTTTTTTTATTAAGAGGAAAAAAGAAGAAGAAAAACAGTAGAGAACATGAGTCTGAGCCTTTTGCTGTCTAAGTTTTAGGTTTGGAAATTTTGTCTTAAAATTTGAGAAAATAAATTTCTTTAGCCCCAATGGGGGAAAAAAATTTAATCCCACCTAAATAATACATTCATCGCATTACTCTCCAAAAAATACGTAGCTTACATAGAATGACGCATCAGTCATTCAATTTGAGTTATACATGGGAGTTAACAGAGTAACTCTTTTCTAATAAACAAATAAAATGAAGAGACCTTTTGCAACAAAAAATACTTAAGAAATAAATGTCTACACAGCCAACAATTACGAGGGAGAAATATAATTTATTATTTTTTAATGTTAAAAAAATCGAATTCATATTCCAATATATTGCTACTTTCGTCTATGACATATTGCTAGCTCCATATCCCGGTTTTCGGGTTTGACCATATCTTGTATCAAAATCTTAGTATATGATCACATAATGAATAATTTAATATATATATATATATAATATTATTGCCAATTTCTGTCTCCACCAATTGCTTACAGGTCCAAAACCCTTAATTGTGTTGGTGATTATTAAAGCAATTACTGTAAGATCACAAGTTTTTTTTATTTATTCATTTTTTATTTTATTTTTTTATGGAGTACCACTTATTACTTTGACAACCTCCGAGTAGAATTGTCAAAAAGAATCTGAACCTTCTGTTTCAGGTTTTACCAGTAGTCTAAGGCACGAGTTTTATCGGTTCTAGTGTTCAAATCAAGGCTCACTTAGTCACTTGCGTCATATTGCTATCTTATTCGATCATTGCTTACGTATATAAATGATAATTAATCTAAACATCTAAGTTCTAGCTAACACTAATAATCAATAATGAAACAATGTATTTTTCAAAAAAAAAAATAATGAAACAATGTAAAAGGTAGCATAGTAGAAAAGTTGAAAACCTAAGTATAGGCTTTGCTACTTTTTATTTCCTCGTGTATGAGAGGTATAAGAGGTTGAAGGAAAATATTGCCATTGCAACGGAGAGTATGTCGTCTAGGAATATAGTTCCTATTTATAAGAAAATAAAACGTTCGTACTACCTATATTTAGCATGTAATGTATATTGTATATATATAACTGAACTTCGTTCCTCGAGGCAGATTGTAATATGCTGTTTGTCGTATGCAATGGGGAGAGAGAGAGGGGTATCAAACATCATTGCTAAATACCGTATTATTCTCTGGCATGGGGCCATGACTCACCATTATATATATTCCAAAAGGGTAGTCACATGTCACCACATCCTCTCAAAACGTCCTCATCTTCCAAAATCTCATGCTTTTTATTTTTTTTTAATTTTTTAATTTTGATGCTTCTTATCTTTTTACACGGGTGTGTTCTCACAGATGAACCGGCTAAATCACCGGGAATGTCTCTCAAGAGTCCAGAAACCCATGACTAATCTATCCATATAATCATCATTTAAAATTTGGTACTTATTTTTATCAGTATCCCTAATTCTCATGCCTTATACATTTTTAATAGCTGTCATTATCTCTCTCTCTCTCTCTCTCTCTCTCTCTCTCTCTTTTAAGTTTCAACCCCAATCAATGTGTAAGAAGAATTAATGACTCTCATTGACTTTAAGGTACCCACCAGCTCATTATTATATCTATCTATTAATATTTCTCATCTCGTTATTCCTTCTACTTAACTGTTTATTTGCGCCTTCCGGCATAACTAATCTTAGCTCAAATATCTATATTTGAGTCACATAGTCAGCATTCTATGAATCAATATTATATACTATGATTCCAACATAAAATTATTTACTAATCAAATCGAATAAATGAAGGTCCAATGTGGTTCACAAGCTCGATCATGATGAGATCATGAATTCTGTTTAATTCGTTAGTAGATTAGTACTATATACATGCATGTTTGATATATATATATAATATACACACATCCCGGTAGTAACTCTTGATTGGCTTTTATTACTTAAGGCAGCTCCTGTATTTTTCTCAATTGTTTAATTGTACGAAAGGAATAATAAAAACTTGAGAGATAAATATTAGCGAAGGTCTCCCAATTAAGCTCAGTAGTCTGGTAGAATACAGGAACACGTAATTGAAGGTGGTCGGTATTATTCAAAATTAATTATGGAATTTAAATGAAAATAAACAGATTATAAAGTACTCTCACTTACTGATCATATTCGGCCTTTTTTTTTTTTTTTCTTTTGGTGTAATGAAACATTCATTACTTAGAGTAAGAAAAGGATATTTACATAAAAGAACACATTGCCAATATGCCACCAATGAAGAAACTTATAATACAAAGATAAAAACGCCGAAAAGTAACAAACAAAATTTACATAATTCCTTCAGAAAAAATTTAGGTTAATTTACAGTCAAAGACACGAAAATGGAAAAGGGGCAAAGCATTAAACAAAGAAAAAGATTTATAGAAGCTCTGTGGGCACCATGCTCTCTAATGGCATTATTTTCAGCTACAAAGTCGACGGCCATGTTAACGTAGTGGAAAAACAAGGTTTCTGGACCATATAATATATATATATATATATATTTATCGTACGCCTCTGCAGCTACAATTTCTGTCCATTTCGATAAGGACCTGCCAATGTATGAATTACCATTTAAGCGTAACAACAAGGCCAATAGGGCCATTAATTTTTTTGTCTAGCAAACTATGGTATGTGTCTTCATTGGAAACATATCACCGACCCAATTATTTTCTTCCATTGGATAAGATACGAGGGAGCAAATTTTGCTCATTGCGTTATTGGCTGTAATACTAATTTACCCCCTCATGTATATATATATATATATATATATATATATATTGATATGCACTACTAATATTTTACCTACCAGCAGCAAAAAAGCATATATATATATGTATATATATATATATAGAGAGAGAGAGAAAGAGAGAATATGAGTTCGTAAAATTATGATTAATAACGGAATTAAAATTAATGTCGTCCAAAAAAAAAAGTAAATTTAGAATTATTCATCTGTACGCAATCATAGATTTTAATCCTAACTAACAAAACGAATTATATAGCTAACTAGCGATTATATGTACACATCATTTAATAACACTAGTTTTTGCATCACTAAATTCATTATTGATACATTAAGCCCCAATTTAACCCCTCCCTAAAAGGAAAAAAAGAAGAAGAAAGAAAGTAGAAATTATAATGATGAGCAAAATCATAATGGTGCAAAATAATTAAGGAGTGATGACTAAGTAAATTTTAACAACACAAACTTCTCTCAATCATCACTTCCACTCACCACCACTACTATCTACTGCCACCATGTCCAATATTTATCATTGCTTTGCTTTCAACAAAAACCCTAGCTAGCTATTAATTCACCTTATTCTGAAGGAAAGATCCAAGAATCAACCGTACCTTCACCTCTAGTCGAAACATTCATCTCCAATGCCTTCTCCGCCGGGTGTAACTCCGATGACGCCGCCACATAGTTCAATTTGCAGGCGCCAACATTCGCGTTATTGTCGTCTCTCCAGATATCGTCACCGCGCCTCGATGGCAACATCCCATGACCTTCTAGGCCTGTCTGGTTCGAAGCCGTCCCACCACGATATCCCTGCCCGGCATTCATTTCCTCAAAGAAATTAGTGGCCAAGGCCAAATTCCCTTGAGCCTTTGTCCCAAAGCCGGGCACATTGAACGAAGGGTTGATTAGATGATCAGGATTGAGTGACTGGAATCCCATGATTGGATTTTGCACGTTTAGTCCTCCTACATTTCTCGGCTGTTTGGTAATCAGGCCTTGATGATCACGATCGTAATGATGATCAGATACTGATGTTTGGTAGTTGACTAGTGAAGGGGGAGTGCTAGAAAGGAAAACATTGTTACTCGCCACATTGCTACTAGTTCTAGCATCGACCATTGCAACACTATTTCCGAACAACGGAGCATTAGAGGAAGAGAGAAACGGCGACGTTTGAGGCTTCTGGGCTGACGGACGTAATGGGTAGAGATGATCCGGCACACCCGACCCGCCAAAGAGATCAAACCTGCATCTCGAGAACGGCGTCGCGTAACCACCGGACGAGAATGGGGGTGCAGGGATCCCTGTGAACTCTTGCACCATGGCTCGGAAATTCGAGGTGTCCGTGGTCATTACCGTGGTGGGTGCTCGCCTTGAAGCTCGGGTCCTTTTCTTGGAGCTCCGACCCGATGAAGATGGCCGACACGGGAACTGAGAACCGCCGGTTAAGGCATGATGACTCGATGATGATGATGGTGGGCCCGGTGGTACGTTTCCGAGCGGGTAGGTATTACTAGTGTTTGGCTCAGATCTTAGATGCAGGCCTGATGATCTGGACCCAACATTAGTTGTTGTTGTAGTAGCAGTGGTAGTACTACTATGATCCAAGTTGAGCAAGAAATTGGGGTTTGAGACTGGTTGAGGTTGAGTAGTAGTAGTAGTAGTGGACAATGCTTGGAGATAATTATTATGGGAAGAAAGATGGTCAAAAAACGAGGTGGGTTGTTGGTGGTTTTGGAAATGGTGATGAGAATCGGAAGAGCCAATAAAGTGGGTGGTAATACTAGAATTTGGATTCAAGAAATTACCAGGGATTGATTCACGTCGGGAATCGTATTCCTCATCGCCAGTACTTGAAGATTGCATACTTCCACTATTACCAGAATCCATAGCTAGCTATATATATATATATGTGTGTATATATATATATATCTTGGAGAATAATAAAAAGGGTATTATATATATTAAAAAAAATGAAAAAAACAAAGAGGGTCTCAAATAAAATTATGAAAAAAAAGATGTATATAGTTGAGAACCTGAGAATTTAATGGATGAGATGGGAATAGTACTGAGCATGGAAGGGAGAGAGGAGGAGGAGGAGGAGTAGTACCGCATATATCTTTTGAAAGGCTGATCTGAAGACGGAAGCAAATCTTTGGCTTGTCTTTCACTTGGAACCAACCAAAGTTTATGAAAAGAAGAGAAAATAGATAGATAAACGTGTGGATCTTAATCAATTATGGCTATATGCAAAGCTTGATGGCATGAAGAGATGTGTGAGTGAAAGAGAGGCTCTACTTTTTGGTTCTGAGAGAGTCTTCTTTATTTCTCTTTCTACTTTTTATCTTTTGTGTTCTGATGAGATTTTGGGGTTTTCAGAAAACCAAAAGAGAAAATAAAGGGAAAGAAGGGAAAGTTTATCTAAGCTTTTTCTTTTGTTGCTGATCAGACTAAGATGAGAGAGAGAGAGAGAGAGAGAGAGAGAGAGAGAGAGAGAGAGAGGCGCCTCTCAACTTAGAAGATCCTCTAAAGAAATGCAGACAGGGTTAGGGTGGGGTCACCATCCAAGTAGAGAAAAAGAGGTGCCGGTGGCTGGCAACGGGTCAAACTCAAAGTGAATGAGAGAGAGAGAGAGTGAGAGAGAGAGAGCGGTTGGCCAATGTGTTATGAATATGAAAGGAAGAAAGGGATTGAAAGTTGAAGTTTGGAAATGTAAGATACCCCAATATATTAAATAATAAGGGAAAAATAATATTCAATAATAAAATAATGAAAGAACTAATAACAAAGTAGAGGCATAAAGGGAAAAAGGGTGGGCTCATGGCTATTTAATTTATTGGGGTAAATCAGAAGTGAACAAAACGACTATTCTATCGCCTGCGTTACTATTAAAGTTTCTCTTTGCATGTTCACACTACCAACCATCAGTTTGAGAGATCAGACGACTATATTATAAACTCAAAAGAGGAAATAAATATGAATGATAGTATCAGTAGGGATTTGGTATGACCATTTGAGAAGAGCAGGGCAATACTGAAACAAAATTAAAATTAAAATGAAAGAAAAATCTGAGGGGATTAAAAAAAAAAGCAAAAGAACTAAGAAATATACTATCTTTGACCAAGTCAACGTTCACAAACAATAATCCCTTCAAGGAATTCAAGACTTCTATTTGAAAATTAATGCATCAATAATCATCTTTGATCACCTCCTATTGGCTCCTTTCCTAAGGAATTCATGACTGAACATCACGTCAATTTTTTTTTTTTTTTGGTTATGTTATACCATCTCCCCCCGGATATTATAGAAGGCCAATTCATTATTTTATATCATACGCACTCTTAACATTTCTGATTAATCAGAGAGGGAGATGTTTGATGTATCGGTATGATTTTTTCTAATTATAATTCCGTAAATGAAGATACATACACCATATGATCAATGGATCTATTGGATATTTTCTCACTTGTATATGGATTCGTGTGTTTTTTTATTGTTTTTTCTTTTGTGTAAGTTTTTGTGACATTCTTCTAATTTGGAAGATTTCATATGGTTAAAAACTGGTTTTAATTAAAAAAAAAAAAATCTGTATCCCTTGAAGGAACCAACTCAATGATAGGAATTTCGTGATCTGAACGACCTAAGAAAAACTCTCATCGGGCACTAATTTATTCTTTGTGAATTTATTTGCACATCGTAGAATTTTTGTGGATAATCTATTCATCCATTTTCTTTAATATCTTGTAACTAAGTAGATTGATCATTTACTATTATGAATTATCTCTAATTTAACCGTTCTATTGAATTAATTATGATTCTGCTATTATTGTTTGATGGAATGAAGTTCAATTTTTGATTAAAAAGAAAATTAAGTACTCTCTAAAGAACCCATCATCCACGTGTACACGTAAAATTTCGTACCTCAAAAAAATGGTATGGTACGTTTTTAGCGTCTAGCCTTGACAGGTTAACTCGTTATTATTAAAAAAGGTAGACATAATCACGCCTTATATTACAAATGTTAATTTGTTAGAGTATTTAAGTTCAATTGCATACGGATCGACTCGGTGAATAATTTGCTGATTAGAACAAGGCTGAAACGAATCTCTTTACATTTCCCTATATGGGTGCGTCAATGTGTATATAGTACTCTATTTTAGGTTTTTAGATTTTGAATAGAAGATTGTGAAGATTAGTAATGTAATAGGAAATCTAATGTAATTAATATGTATATTAATAAAGAAATTATTTTACTACTATATATATAGTAGGTAACTTGTTTATGACTTCATGATTTAGTTTTTTTTTTTTTTTTTTTTCAATTCCCATTCCATTGTTCAAATATTTCTATATTGTCATTTCCATTCCTATTATTCATTCATTATTTCATTGACGTTGATTAACAATTATTTATAGTTATCTTTTTCCTTTGTTTTATTTTATTTATAATTATATTTTGATGTTTATATAACAGTTGTTATTCAGTTAAAGAAACACTTTTTCCCCCACTAGGAGGAACGTTTTATATAGTTAAAAGTTAAGCTTATACACTTTCACATTAAGAGAGTTTTTTTTTCGGTTGTTAACAAGTGATATAATATAATTTTTTCCCTTTCTTCTTTTGGTGAAAAATGCTCTCATCAATTGAAAAAAATTATATAAAAATTTTAAAAAAGTAGATTTAAATAAAAGAATAAAATTGAAATATCTATTTAAAAAACCAACGGTTTTGATAAGATCAATAACTTTTTTTATATGCTCATTTGAATTAAAAGATATTCTTTTAGATAATAAATTTTGTCAAAATATAATAATTCAAAACCATAATTAAATTTTACTTCTAAAAAAATATTATCAAGAAAACGAAAAATGTATTTACCTTCAATTGATTGCAATTACCTCCAAGAACTAGAGGAAAAAAAAAAGTTATCTTATAAGGCATATAATTTAACCCATTTACCCAGTTTCATCAATGTTCTCTATCCCACGTACGAACATGGGGTTACATGTATAAAAATCGATATTAAACCCAAACAATAGATTACACATAATTGTCTTTCCCTTCGAGAAAAATCATCCCATAGAGAAAAAATATACCCGTGTAAGGAGCGAAAAAAGAGTCCATGAAATTAGGTTGGATTTCCTATAAGAATTGATAAATTTGAACGGAAATGGGTGAGCATGACTTTCGATAGCAAGTTGAAAAAACATATTCATCCAGAACAAAGATAAAAGTGCCCGTTAAAACTCTTCCTATATATACACACAGTTTTATAGAGAAGAATTGCTTACGTGATAGATATACATGGATAAATGTATCCCAGTCGAATTATCTCTCATATCCCAAGTCGTCCAAGGCTGCACGTCTCAGTTGGTAAAAATCTTATTAATTCAACAACTTACGGCGCACACCCTTCTTATTTATTATTATCTTTTCAAGTGTGAAATACAAATCGGATAAATATTTTATATATATATATATATAGGGTACGTATGTTTATAAATAATGCGTAATTTGAAAGCAACTTAGAGTGATTGCGTTCTCGATTCTATAGAATAAAGATTAGTGGCAACAAAGCTGCAAGCAATTCTGGTTCTGGAGAATGAAATTATTTATTAACACGTGCTAATTAAATTGTACCAAATATTGCGGCATCCAGTTCTTTTTTTGTCTACGCTTAATTATGGGATCTCGGATTTTAAACTTGAGCAAAGTTTTGCTTTAAGTTTTCTCTCTCTGCCTTTTCATGCTTGGTGATACATTTGCCTTGTTTGGATCGATGTGATAAGCTTAGAATAGAATGAAAATTTCTATATAAGGCCATATCATAATTGTTTGCTTTAAATTTTATAACATAATATATAATACAGATTTTTTCTCTTTGAAAAAACCATTTTAATATTAGATGTATTTTTTCTCTTCTTCGTAATAATAATGATTTCTTTTCTTTGGCTAGTTTCTATAAAACATAATTTTCTTTTTTTTTTCTCTACCAAGAAAAGAGTAAGGATATTTTTATATGAAGAATATCTAATATTCCACTCTGTTCCCATAACTTAACCATAAAGTACCATTATTCATATTCTAATTACTTTTAATTTTTTTTTGAATTAATTCATATTCTAATTTGATTTCAATACGATTCCCATTATTATTCTAAGTTTATCCGCGAGCTAAACACTACCTATATCCAAATTTCATTACATGTTGTCTTCATACATTTACATTTTGACAAACGACACGTCTCTCAATTATCCAATTTAATTAAAGGAATTTATAGCTGCAATTCAATGCTTTTACAACTGAAAACGTGTTCGTAGTAGTATGTCCTTACACCAAAACGGCATCGTTATGGAGATGCGCATCATCACAACCGTTCTACGCGATTTTAATTATGTATTACATGTCATGTCCTTATAATTACTCTATCGTTTTATCAGTGAACTATGGTAAAACACGTATCCCTTCTATAACCTTTGTCTTTTGAGTGTTAATAATAAAAAAAAAAAAAAAAAACCGACATTTTGTCTAATGGACAAACGACAATGATAGAAAACGTGGTTGAAATACAAAAAGCGCATGTGCCTACAAATACATGAAATTTTGAGAACATAAAAATTTAAAAGGATAAAAGAAAAACACGATTTTTTTATTAAAAAAAATCTACACACTTATATTAATGTCAAATACAACATTATATTTGTGTTTTTCTATTAAATGTCACCGAGTCTATAAATATGTTCAAAAGTATAGTTTAATATTGTTTAAGGAAACATATGTACCTTTAAAATTATTGTTATAAAAAGACCATAATGATAATTATCTAAATTAATGAATAGTCTGTAAACTTAAACTTTGAGGAATCTAACTACGACAGCAATAAAAAAAACGCTTTTTCTAATTTATGTTATTTGATTTTAAAATGTAAAACACATTCAACAATTTTAAAATTCAATTTTAATCACATATGTGTAGATCTGCTGAAATTTAATGGAAGTACATAAATCAAAGTCACATTTGATATTGTTTTCAAAAAAAAAAGTTACATTTGATATACTATTAAAAAAAAGGTTTATTATTATTATTATTATTATTTTGATATTATCCAAAATTTGGAAGACATTTTGCTTTCGCCATTTTCGTTATTTTCATGTTTGGTTCTCACGCGAATAGATTGTTGACGCTCATATGCATTATCAATCATAGGCCCGTACACATTACAGGAGAATTAACATTTAGAGTAGTTATAAATACGGCCGTTTTTTCACATGAGTTTAAAATGACCGTTTTTCACACCTCCTTGTTTAATGGCCTTTTATAATTTTATTTTGAGAAATGACCTTTTTTTTAGTTGATCTACTTTTTACGGAGTATATCAATTTTTTATGCAGTAAATAAATTTTTTAAAAAGTAAATCAATTTATTGAAAAAAAAGATCAATATTTTTTGATATACTAAATATGAAAAATGGTCATTTTTCAAATACTTTTCAAAAAAAATCAGCCAATTTTAAACTATGTTTGAAAACGGCCATTTTGCACATTTTCATCCAAAATTCTGTGTTTCTGCTAAAAAGCCCTAACAATTAACCGTGTGTCAATTGTCAATTGTCCAGTCTCATATAGTTCGCCGTTTTTGTGGGCCTTAGCATTATCGTTCATATTCGTATGGCCCTTATTGAAAGGGTTTCCCAGAGTCTTACGCAAAAAATTAAAAGGAATTACAAAAATACACTACTAAAGAAATACCACACAAAATTGGCACATTTGAAAGTCAAATATGCATTGACTACTGATTACTAGTTGTAGGTTTCTGTCTAGCAGGATTTTGTACTTTCTTATTTTTGGCTACTAGATTTAGTTTATAGTTTAATTAGCACATTCCTTATTTTTACTAGTACTTATAATTTGTAACTCGTAATTAATAATTAGTCAAATTTAGAAACTAAAAACTAGTAATTAGTAAAAAAAAAAAAAAAAAAAAAGATTTCGACCCAATCCAAGGAAGAGCAGATGAGACTCATGTCCGCTTCGTCGAAGGTTCATTTAACTCTTGTTTTGCACTTTAATTTAAATAACTATGCTTCACAAAGTTTGTCAAAATTACAAACATTGTCACCACATTTTTTACACCATATATTCCTAAGTTTTCTTAACTTTTATACTATATGAAAAAAAATATTACTGTATTTTTGTAATACTTTTTTACTTTGTAACGGTATTTGGTAATTTTTCCTTATTGAAATTGTCATAGAATCATAGGAAATAATAGCAACTTAAATAAAAGGTTTATGGCACATATAGTCCTTGAACTATTCAATTTGTGGTAATTTGGTCCTCAAATATTTAACTATGGCAATTAAGCCCCTAAATTTTTTGATTTATAACTATTTAGTCCTTACATCGTCTAAATTATAACTTACTGTTAAAATTCTGACAAATAAACGTACAAGAGGAATATGTTGTAGCATCTAAAAATATATTTAAAAGAAAATAAAGCAAACAAAAAGATATAAAGAGAAAGGAAAAATGTATTATTTGCATATTTTAGAGTTCTTAGAGCTACAATTTTAGAAAAAACTTTGTTGTGATTGTTTAGTTTTATGTTTGAAATTCTTAAATTATCTTTTAAATATACTTTTAGATATTATTACATACTCTTCACGTATTTTTTAATAAAAAATTTAACAAAAAATTATAAATTAGACAATCCAAAAATCAAATTATTATAAATCAGAAAATTTATAAACTTAATTACTCTATTGATATTTTAAGGACCAAAATGCCACAGGTGGAAATAACATTTGTGCCATTAACCCAATATATATATATATGGGCACCAATTCAGTGGGTATTTTTTTTTTACTTATAGACAGGTATCAATTTGGCCAATGAAAATTTAGTATGTATATTTTTTTATTGTAAAAAATAAGAGAGAGAAAGAACATTAATGATGCACGTCTTTTCATGCACTTTATTATAACCATTGGATCATCATTAAATGGTGATCCAACAGCTAAAAAAAAAATACCTATCCATAGGTAAAGAAAAAAAATACCTATTGGATTGGCAAACTATATATATGACGAGAGTATCGTATTTGGTTTGAGTTTTCAAATTCGACAGTGAGTCACAACTAGGAAAAAATATGCACAGCACTGGCAACGGTCCGACCCACTTGATACCATTACAATAGCAAAGCTTCGTCGTCCTGCAAAACATAAGGTAAGTTCAAGGAGTTGAAATGAAATGCCACAAATTTTTGGGCTACTTTTAACAAAAATATATATATATATATATATATCCTTTTCTAGATTTTGTCGACAATAATATCCTTTGTCAATTTATATTTCTCTAAATTCAAAGTTTACCCTTCCTAGCTACAGGCAGTGGCATTTCAACAGCAACATATATAAACATAAACATTAACAGAAACAGAAACAGAAGAGAAGGCTTTTTCTCTTTTTAGACCTAAAATGCAATCCCAAAGTGAAAAAGGAAATGAAGAAATCTATAAAAACAAAAAATGGTTTCCTCTCAAGTTAACTTTGAAACCTTCCCATGAGTTTTTCCCCAATTCATTTGGGATTTCTACTCAGAAATATGTGTGTGTGTATATACACACCCATTTAAGGCATACTGTTTGGTATAGTTTGGTTTGTTCATTTTGATTAAGTGACGCATTTTTAGGGATACAATGGTTTACAATTTCAAAAGACTCTGGATTTTTTTTTTTTTTGGGGGAAATAAAAGGACTGTAGAAATTAACAAAAGAAAATGACTTATCACTTAAAAAAAAAAAAAAAAAAAAGGATGTATTTATACTAGGTTTTTGGATTTGGGCATGAGTAATTTGGATCAAATGACTCATTATTAGTGCTTCTTTCTGAAAAAGATTTTTTTAAGAGTAGGACTATGGTCATAAAATTCTACAGTTCTAAAAATATCTTTTTAAAAATAATTATAAAAAGCTCATCTTGGCCCCAAAAACTCCTATTTCTGCCCATTTCCCTCTTTTTTTTTTTTTTTACCAAGTTTAGCGTCGACTCAAAATAGAATTTACCACCCACACCTATAGTATTTAAAGAAGCAGCCCAAGCTTGAATCTAAGGGCAAACGAAAACGTCCCAGGTGAACCTAGGGAGAAGTTTCCAGTATGTTTGTTCAGAGTGAGGGACATTAGGAGGGATGGGGAATGTGAATGGTAAAGATGGAGGGGAATGTGATAATTTTTTAAGTTTTTCGGTGCTAAAGAGTGAAGGATAAAAATTATTTCTATATGAAATTACTATATCATCTATTTTATTATTTTCCCAATAAATTTTTAGAGGGAGAATTTTTTTTTTAACTACCCTTATTTTTTTTCACTCCTATCTCTAATAATTTCCCTTCCAACTAACTAAAAATAAAATTTTGGGGAATAATTAATTTTGGTAGGTTCGAAGGGAGGCCTACCCTCCACTTCTCCTCTCCTGATCCTCCTTCCAACTAAACAATAGGTTTTGCCTCGTCTATCATAGGCCCTCTCCAAAAGGCTTAGTGAAATGGACCTTGACCAGGAGTAATTTGGGCTAAAATGACCTTTCTAACCTAGCACTAACTACTTATCACTAATATTGGTGAGTCCTGGAAAAGATTTTTCGGCAAATTATAACTAATCATGTCCAATTCTGACATATTAATGTAGCACTAGAGCACACAAGGACTATCATAGACTTCCAACTGGGCTCAAGAGTCTATAAGACCCAACAGTAAAGTAATTATAGGAGATGAGAAATGAGAAAATTGCAAAAATAGCCCTGTTGGCCTAACATTTGTGATTTTTGGGATTTTGTTTTTTTTTTTCTCCGTGTTTCTTACAAGTTACTTTCGTACGACGAAATTAAGTACGTTAGCATATACAAGGTGTTAGACATTACCACTAATTAAGCAATCGTCCCCTGTGCCAGCTACTGAATCAGAACTATACACACAGCATCGGCATAGCAAAATGGGATCTTGGTGATTCTACTAGGTAATAATCACAAGTAACGATGCATAGTACTTATTGATTCAGAAAGTTTTACGTTTATGAACTAAAGCCGATAATTTTTTTTTTTTTTTTAAAAAAAAGGAAGTATTTACGTTGCAACAATTTTGAGAACACATTCTCTATTCGTATCCAGCCTCATGCGTCTCTTTGGTCATACTGAAGCTTTAATTTGCCACACTTAGGGAGCTAAAGAAAGGAAACAAAAGAAATTGTCGTGACGTTTTGGCTGCTCGATTGCTACTACTGGCAAGTATTGATGAATGATGATTCACATGATCAAGATGCCCCCTCCATGCACTGAACATTTTCATGCTTAATTAATCTTCTCTAGGATATTCAAGAGCATGATCATGATTTTATTATATAGATATTTATGCTGCAATAATAGCTGAATCAAACCCACATGATTGATGCACATATACATATAACTAAATTGGGAGAATGACCTGGCTATTATATAATTTGATTGTAGCCGAAAAATGACCTTTTAGTAGTGAAAAATGAAAAAGAGGATAAATTGCATGGATAAAGATGTGTTAAAAAACTAGGAATGTCTTGTTGAGAATTTGATCGATCCCAAGGTAATATTACGTTAACCACATCCGTAGAGGAGGGAGTACTAGTATACTCTGCTTAGACCTGAAGCTTGGCCAGCTTTCATAAATGGCCTTGGATCACGTGACCCTTCTGTGGCCTTCTTTAATCGTTACGTAAAATGCACGTGCCCACACCTTTTCTACATCCGAATCTACGATGCATATCACTTTTGTTTCACCTCGAGCCTTGAATCCAAAGCCTATGCTGCGTCTACATACAAGAATACTTCATGTGCAAACACTTTAATTTCAAACATCTTATACGTATCACTTTAGTTTCTCCTCTTTTGAATTTTGAGCCTTGCATTCCAAGCCTTATACATAAACTTGACCCCCAATCCTCAATTACTCCCTTTCTCTTTTAGAGATTCCAACGTAGAGAAGAAGTTGTATGGTTAACAAGAGAATTCATGAATTTGATTCATAAAAATCAAATCATGAGAAATAATATATAATCTCTGAATTATATGTATATGCTTTTTTTGTTCTCTATTGCCGAATATGCAAGGGGTCCTATCATGGCCTTTCCGGCAGTATAAATTTGCACCGCACCCCTAACAAACTCTTGTGCTCTCTACCCACCCTCGCTTTAAAATATTTTATGTTATCCGCGTTGAGCTTTGTTTTATATAATATACTAATATGGGAGGGTTTAGGTTTAGAATAAGTAGAATATTCTGGTTCTCATGATGGTTATTAGCTCTACCATATAAAATATTATATGATTATTATGGTCGAACAAAGCATATATATATATATATATATATATATGAGTAATTCAAATTAATTAATCATAAACTGTGTGCCACATGACATATTTGCCTGTGTAGTTTCTCGGGGAAGTCAAACTATCATGAAGATTAATCTTATTTGGATAACATTAAGTTTTGGGACTGCTAGCTTCTGATTGAAACTTGCAATATACGTGAGGCTTAGTGTGTTCACGTGTCCCAATTTGCTAAGATTGTGTAGGAGAAAAGCCATCTACTTGATTGGCCAAGCTAAAAACAATCATAAGACTCATAACATGACCTCTTATATAGTTGACTGCTTTTTTTTTTTTTTTTTCCCCCTTTCTTCCTGCTATTAAATGAGAAATAATTTTTTTGATGTAATAAGAATCACAATGGATTATATTGAATTGTTATTCTTGTTATAATAGTTGCAACATATATATTAATTTCCTATCTTCCTTCACGTCTACAGTCTGTCTAGCTAGATGCACAATTTGGAAGTAAGCACGACGAGGATTTTTGCCAGCTTCAAAGTGGCGCCGGATTTCTGAAGCAAAGCATTAATTGACGTACATATCCGAATGTTAGTTTCGAAACCAACGTCACATCAATTGATGAGTGGCCTACCTCATTTTTGCTGGAGCAATTCAGGGAGTTTGAAAATTTTTGGTAAATTTATTATTGTTATATTTTACTTGAGCTTTGTTGAAAAAAAAAAAAACAAAAAAAGTGATACTATTGCAAGCATAACCTGATGTTAATCACACTTACTTCCCAGTCAATTAGGAAAAACGTAAATTAAGCAGAACATGCTATGCTAAAAAGAAAGTCTTACTAATAGTGATTTTTTAAATATAATTTCTATTCTAATAAATTTGGATAAAATGGCAAATGATCGTTAAAAATTGAACATTGCTAATGAGGATAAGCACAACAGTGTTCCATGCTTTAATTAATTTATCACCAATTTCTCTATGTTACATGTCATCATGCAATTTCAATTTATATACAAATGTCACTATTTAGGCAAATTTTCATTAAAAGTTCTTCTCGTTTCAAAATGAACTTTCTCACAACACTCTAGGAGTAAATTATGTTTAAGATGTGAAATTGTCCTTATAGAGTTTTTTTTCATTTTTCTTTTGTAACTACCCCTTACCTGATAATGAATGTAAAATCTATACTTGGAGCATGGAAACGAGAATATATATATATATATATATATATATGGGCACTAATCCAGTAGGTATTTTTTTTTTTTACCTATGCATAGGTATCAATTTGGCCAATGAAAATTTAGCATGCATATTTTTTTATTATAAAAAATAAGAGAGAGAAAGAGCATTAATGATGCACGTCTTTTCAT
>JXTB01000120.1:439870-511673 GCA_002914805.1 Parasponia andersonii
TCTAATGGTGATCCAATAGTTATAATGAAGTGCATGAAAAGACGTGCATCATTAATGCTCTTTTTTTCTCTTGCTTTTTACAATAATAAAATGTGCATGCTAAATTTTCATTGGCCAAATTGATACCGATACATAGGTAAAAAAAAAAAAACCTAGATTGGTGCCCATATATATATATTTAAATTATGTTGTAAACTTTGACTACATCCTTGGCTTTTAGCTTGGTCAGAAAATGTATGATTCTTGGGGGATTTCATACGGCTACTCAGTACCCCACTCTAAAGTCTCTGATCTATTTTGTTCCTAAATAACTAAAAGAAAAAAGAGGGATTTATACATTTTGAAATTCGCTATATTGTCGGCAAATAGGTTGTGTGACAACTAAATTAAATTTGGTCCTATAAGAATAATGAGATACACATGGTACATCAACATTGCTTCTTGACCTCTTTTATGTCCTTTTTTGATTATATGTGGATCCACACACATCCCACCAAAATGGAATTCTGTGAGGCCTATCATTGGCTTTTCAAGGTTTGGCCATTTGGTAACCTTTTCGACTGCCTCCTGTACGGCACACATGTGTAACAATCCCCAGCCATCTGCTTCCATCTCATTAATTACATCATATATATTCTACTCATAGTCAACACCAGTTATCTTTCTAAATTTATTTATTTATTTGTTTTGTTTGTTTCTTCCGCTGGTTCATAAAATAATTAGCATTTGTATATTGATCATTACTTAATTAATTGTAAGAAACTCAATACTTAGGGAACAAAAATCTCACTTAATCGAAGTCATGGAGTATACATCCCATTTCAATTTTTTTTTATTTTTTATTATGTATGATTTTGTTTGATGAATATTTAAAACTACGCAATACCATTGCGTACTTTTGGTTTGATTTCTTTGGCTAGGCTCTGTATAGTACTTGCCATTGGGACACCTTGACGCAGTTTTTTTTAGCAAGAAGCCATATGCAATGGCCTTCAAATACTCTAGACTTGTATTTGCACAACATGAATCAATATTTAATCTTCATAAGCAAGTATTTATCGATATGGTGTCTATAATTAGGTTGGAAAATCTTCATAACTAGTATACACAAACTATATTCTAAAATTAGACTTGGTGGTGGTTTGAGTTGGGGGTAGGGAAAGACTCTTTCTATAGAGACTCAATACTCATACAATTTTAATCAAACTTAAGTCATGAGGCTTTGAATATCAATCTCCTTAAATTCTTATACTAAGTAATACTGATTAGTGGAAGTCAGCGGATTATATATGCTGCCAATGTGAGCAGCTTTCTGAGAATTGGGTACCGAAAATCTCCCCCTTTGAGGCTTATTACAAGCCGGCACCGACTAATAATAAATACACAACATGTAGGCATATTCAAAGACACATATTCTTCTGTATATCTTTTTATCCCTAGTTTGCACGAATTGTTCCTGAACAACCTATTATTCGCCATTCTGTGACTCAAATATTGTGTACAAATAGTTGATTTTATATATGTGCAAAAAGACAATAAAAAAACATGCACCAAACCCCAAAAGGAAATGTTCCTAACAAAAAAAAAAAAAAAAAAAGATATATAGGGTGAAAAGAAAAAAGAATAAAAGAAAAGAGGCTGGTCTAGAAAAGGTTACAGCTGGTTATCAATGTAATGTGGTCCAGGCCAAATAGTCCCTTAATTGGCGTCTGTTCGTACTGTTGCAAATAATCTGTTTTTGTCAAATCCAGTGGTTGTTGTTTGCAATGAACACTAATTATATTCACCAACAATGTCTAATTGGGTCACGCGATTTCAAGAAAAAGCAGTTTGTTACAAAGCACATTTTAATAATAGAGACCATAATCATTTTTTTGATGGGACTAATTATATATTTAACGTGAATAGATATATCTTTATTTTGCCCATTGGACTGCGACCATGATTTTTTTATTCCAATTTTCAAAATTTCATCATTCGTCAAATGGATCGGGTCTGCTAGTTTTCAAAACAAACAGCCCCCCTCTTTTTTTTTTTTTTTTTTGCAAAAGTGGAAAATTAAAGATCCCATCCATGGCGAAGCTAACAATATTAGTTCTCTCTCTTTACTCCTAATTAGGTCAATCATATTTTAACTTTAATTGCTTTGTCTTAACCAGTAGCCTCGTTAAGGTGACCATTTTTGTTAAACTAAAAATTCCAACGAGTCACATCTCCCTGAATCTTTTGAAAAGCCACGTCCGGTGTCGGTTCAAGGTAATTGGTTGAGCTAGCTCAATATGTTTCCCAGCTCTTAGATATTTTATTTTATCTACATGTATATAATATATATCTAAATTCAAACAAATAACTTAGAGCAAAAATAAGAACTGTTGTGCAGCTAAATATTTATATTTAAAATTAAGATAATATTAAATATAAATTACTAACTAATTATTGAAATTAATAAAAACAGAAAATACGAGGTTAGACAAATTACTTACGTCTTCGGGGTGTTGCTGATCACTTCACTAACTGCAAAAAAAGAAAATATAATATTTGAACTATAATACAAAAACCCAGAAACAAATGAGAAAAATGATAAAAACAAAACTATGGAGATTCTTAGGAATAAAGGTCCTTACCAATAGGAAAACTAATTTTGGGATGATTAAAAAACCAATTGCAGAAGGTTTTATTTATAGCCAACTGTAGATCCCAAATATTCATACACAAGCGATATGGGACAAAGTACAAAATAATTACAAAAACTAACAAGCCAAAATTCTAGCAATCTTCATCTTGGCGGGTTAGCAGGTCCCACCCAAATTTCCTCAATTCTCGTATCCTCTATCCATTACAGCAACACTACTTTATGCACTAAAAGGTGCCATCAAACTTGCAAGATGTTGATCAAGTCCAAACAATGATTGAACTTGATCGATGTCATCACCTTGGTCATCGTATCCGCAGGATTCTCAGCAGTTCTAATCTTCTGAAGCAGTATCTTTCCTTCATCAATAATATCTCACACAAAGTGATATCGGACATTAATATGCTTCGTAAGTACATGGTATACTGGATTCTTCGCTAAGTGAATGACACTTTGACTATCAGAATAAAATACAGACATACTCCTCAACAACTCCTAGCTCTTCCAGTAATTCTTGTAATCAAATAGCTTCATTCAAAGCCTCTGTAACTACCGTGTACTCTACTTCTATAGTAGACAAAGCAACTGTAGACTGTAAAGTAGACTTCCAACTGATTGGTATTCTTACAAATGTGAATACATATCCAGTAGTTGATCGACGTTTATCCAAATTACCAGTGTAATCAGAATCAACATAACCATCTGCACACTGACCAAGTCTATCATCCCTCTCAAAAACCAAACTAACATCTACATTCTTTAATAAGTACCGTAGAATCGATTTCACAGCTTACTAATGATCTTTACCCGGATCATATATAAACCTACTCACAACTCCAACTGCATGTGAAATATTGGGTCTCGTACACACTATCGCATACATCAAGCTACTAATCGCATTTGAATACGAAACTTGTGACATGTACTCTTGCTCTGTATCTATACTAGGGGACAAAGATGCACTGAGTTTGAAATGAGAAGCAAGCGGTGTACTAACATGTTTTGATTGTTCAGTCATTCCAAAATGCTGTAATACTTTCTTCAGATATTGCTTCTGAGTCAAACTAATCTTGCCTCTCCCTCTATCTCTGCTAATCTTCATACCGAGAATCTTCTTTGCTTCACCGAGATCCTTTATCTCAAACTCTTGATTCAACTGAGTCTTCAACTTCTTATTTTCTCTTTGACTCCTCGAAGCTATCAACATATCATCAACATACAAGGGTAGATAAATGAAAGACCCATCTTATAGCCTATGAAAATACACACAACTATCAAACTCGCTTCTTGTGTACTTCTGACCCATCATAAATAAATCAAATCACTTGTACCACTTCCTTGGTGATTGTTTCAGCCCATAAAATGATCTTTTTAGTTTACAAACCCAATTTTCTTTTTTAGCAACCTTGAATCCTTCTAGCTGAGACATATAGATTTTTTCTTCCAAATCACCGTGTAGAAACACGGTTTTCACATCTAATTGAACTAGTTCAAGATCTAACTGCGCACTACCAAGGCTAATAAAATTCTAATGGAGGAATGTTTAACGATTGGAGAAAATAATTCATTGTAATCAATTCTCTCCAACTGAGCATAACCTTTCGCTACAAATCTTGCCTTAAAGCAAACATCATTCTTATCAGGAAATCTTTCTTTCTTTGCATACACCCATTTGCACCCAATTGCCTTCTTATTCTTCAGTAGTTGAGCTAGCTCCCAAGTTTCATTCTTCTGAAGAGACTGCATTTCTTCCTCCATTGCTTTCTTCCACTGTTCATTTTCTGAACTTTTGACTGCATCTTTGTACATGGAAAGAACATCATCATCTTCAATGGGAAGTGCATAGGCCACCATATCAACAAATCGAGCAGGTTTATGAATTTCACATCTTGGCCTATTATGTACAATTGATTCTTGCTGTTGTGGAGGCTCTTGGGTCGGAACCTCTTCTTCATCTTCAGTGTCCTCCTCTGCTAATGGAGTGTCACCACTATTTTCAACAACATTAATTGGGACTACTATCATCATTTTCTCAAACTCCACCTGCTGCAGAATACTAATGGTCTTATCTTGGTCTTTTATTACCTTCTTCAATATGGCAGACTCATTAAAAGTAACATTCCTGCTAAATAAAATCTTCCTCAAACTTAGACACCAAAGTTGGTATCCCTTTATACTTGAGCTGATACCATAAATAATGCTTTCGTGGCTCTCGAATCCAACTTAGATTCTTTCACATGATAATAGGCAGTGGAACCAAAGACATGTAAAGAATCATAATCACTAGCAGGTTTTCTAGACCATACCTCAAGAGGGGTTTTTCCTCTGATTGCAGTCGATGGTAAATGATTAATGAGATGACACGCATACGTAATTGCCTTAGCCCAAAAAACTTTGCCCAACCTAACATTGGACAACATACACCAAACCTTCTCCAGCAAAGTCCGATTCATGCATTCTGTCGCCCCGTTTTGTTGTGGTGTTTTTCTGATTGTAAAGTGATGCATAATACATTCAGACTAGCAAACTTCCAAAAATAGATCATTCCTATATTCTCCACCGTTGTTTGATCGAAATCGTTTGATCTTTCTACCCATTTGAGTCTCAATCATCTTTTTCCATTTAAGGAAAACTTTAAGCATGTCATTCTTATTCTTCATTATATACACCTAAAATCTTCTGGAAAAGTCGTCGACAAAAGTAACAAAGTAGTGCATACCTCCCAAAGAATCTGTCTTGGTAGGTCCCCATACTTCTAAATAAATATAATCCAAAATACCCTCAGTATTGTGAATTGTTGTACCGAACTTCACTCTTGTTTGTTTTCCTAGAATACAGTATTTACAAAAGTCCAACTTGTAGGGCTTCGCTCCTTTCAGTAAGACTTGCTTCACCAAACTAAAGAAAGTTTTTTCCCTTGCATATCCCAAATGCATATACCATAACCTGGTAATTTCTGAAGCTATATCATCTTCAGAAATCGCAGCAACTGATCCAACAGCTGTACTACCATTGTAGTAATACAAGTTATTTCTTCTTGTACCTTTCATTACCACCAAAGAGCCTGAAGTGAATTTTAGAATTCCATCTCGTATAGTCGTAGCGAAGCCATTGGATTTTAAAGCTTCCAAAGAGATGAGATTCTTCTTCAATTTTGGTAAATACTGAACATCTGTCAGAACTCTAGTCGATCCATCATGACTTTTCAATCGAATTGAACCTACTTCAGCTAGTTTACATGATTAATCATTTCCCATGTAAATAACTCCACTGCTCTTCAAAGTTGAAGAACCACTCCTTGTGAGGACACATATGGTAAGTGCAACCCGAATCTAAAATCCATTAGTCATGCTAAGATATTATCAGTTGACTAATTAGAGCAAAATCTGACTCATCATCTTCAACTTCAACTACATATGCATCAGAAGTAGCTTTGCTCTTGCCTATATTTTGTAACTTCGGGCAATCTTTCTTCCAATGCCCTTTTTTATGACAAAAGGCACATTCATCTTTACCAGGTCTTCCTTTCGAACGAGATCTATCCTTTTTCTCCTACTTACGGCTTTGACTACGTCCTTTGGCTGTAAGCGCTTCTGCTGGCACGTCCCTATTCTCCTTCTGATCTTTCTTCCGAATCTCATGATTGTACAATGCAACACTCACTTTATCGAAGGACAATTTTTCCTTCCCATGAAGCAATGTAATACAGAGATGATCTAACTCATCAGGAAGGGACCCAATCAGCAACATTGCTTTATCCTCATCTTTGAAGGTTTCATTTAAATTTAACAAATTCTATAATCAACTAGTTGAAAGTATCAATATGGTTACTGATAGTCATACCAGGCTTCAACTGGAGGTGAAAAAGTCTATTCTTCAAGTATAGCCGGTTCTCATTGCTCTTCTTCATATACTTGTTCTCGAGTGCATTCCACAACTTACTTACAGAAATCTCCCTCATGAATGGATATTTCTGTTCTCTATAAAGACAAGAGCGAATTGTACCACAAGCTTGACGATTGATCCTCTCCCATTCTTTATCATCCATCTTCTCTGATTTCGTCTCCTCTAGAGCAATATCCTGATCTTATTGATATAAACCATCCAATACTTCGTACTGCCACAAGCCCAAGTTATTTCGGCCATCAAATTTCTCCACATCAATTTTTGCACTAGTTATTGTTTTCGTCTTTGCCGACGTTGACGAAGATTCTGACATTTCTGCTAATATAGCTACAAAACAAAGGCTAGGGCGAACTTATTACTCTGATACCACTTGTTGTGCAGCGGAAGCACAACTACTCCAAATGCTTATATTTAATACTAAGACAATATTAAATATAAACTACCAACTAGCTATTAAAATTAACAAAAGCAGAAAATGCAAAAATAAAGAAGAACACAAAATTTAGCGAGGTTCGGCAAATTACCTACGTCCTCAGGGTATTGCTAACTACTTCACTAACTTCAAAAATAGGAAATACAAAATCTGGATTATAATGCAAAAATCTAGAAATAAATGGAAAAAAGGGTAAATACAAAACGATGAAGGTCCTTAGAAATAAATGTCCTCACTAATAGGGAAACTAATTTTGGGATGATTAAAAAACCAATTGTGGAAGGCTTTATTTATAGGCAACTGTAAACTCTAAATATTCATACACAAATGACGTGGAACAAAGTACAAAATAATTATAAAAACTAACGAGCTAAAATTCTAACACTAAAAAGTTAGCCAATAATAATAACAAGACATAATAAAAGGTAAAAAGAAAGATAAGGAAACAGGAGGATTAACTTGTTTTTCTAGATGCTATTGTTTTCAAGTGAAAAGTAACATTACAGTATGGTTTGTTAATTGTTAATTTAAGAAAACATTGACTCCGAAAAAGTATAATTACCTTTCGACATCGAATTTTGACTAGTAAACATCTTGGGTTTTATTTGTTACATAAAGAATTCAACAACTAATCATATTTTCAAGTCTTAACAAATCACTTTAAGTTGTCAATTTTGAACAGTGGTAGAACTACTTTTTTTTTTCACTTTGTTAATTTCTATCAGGTGGTTAATGGTTAATTGGTTATTACTAAATCAAAACCACATAAGAGGGAAGAAAATCCTTTAAGCATTTTGTTAAGATATCCTTGACCCTACCTAGCTATTTATATTTCTCTCTCAAAATCCAAAAGAGATAAAAGTTGATTTCTTGGAAGCCACTCTAGGAGGGCCATCAATTTTTATTGCACATATATAAATATATACACAAACACACACAAACACATGGAGGGTATATTATAACATAAATCCCTCTTCCTTCACAGACAAGCCAATCTTTTTCTTATTCTTCCTTTTATTTTCACTACTTATAGATATTCCTTCATTTAGTTTTATACGTCCAACCATTCCTAACGTATTTGTCTTCTTGTACTCACATTCTACATATTTGTAATAACTCAAACATTGTTTTTGGCTCATACCCAGAAGACAGCAATGGCAGAAATCGCCAATAACAGAGTGGAAAGCGAATTGGGTTGTGGTTTCATGGGTGGGATTTTCAACCGGTGGAGCCACTGGTCCAGAAAAGCCCCTGTTCATTCACTACCCAGCTCTGAAAATCCCAGGAAGCCTCATACTAGCCATAGCTCCAAGTCCCATAGAAGAAGAAGAAGCAGCTCAGCAGAGCCCGCCATTGGTGAAAACTCAAGCCCAGCTAAAACTCTCCAGAAACCAGACCAAAAACCCACCAGGAATTCTGTCTCTGATCACCCCAGGACCTCGGTTTCTCACCGGAAGATCCAAGGGAGCAGAAACTCAGACGCTGCGAGAAGCTCAACTTCTTCCTCCAAATCCAATGGTTCAGGGGAAGAGAGAAAGTTGAGACGAGAATCCACGGCTAATTCTCTCGAGCTCGCTCGAGTTGTCACCGAAAGCCGGCAACCCGACGATAGCAGAGCTCTTGTCAAAGCAAGAAGTAGTAATGGAATGGCTATGGGACACTTGGGTAACCTGAAGCAGCCGGTGACTAAGAACTCGGTAACTGGTAATAGTACACCTAGTTCTACGTCTAAAACTATATTAGCTCTCTCTAGAGGCCTTCAAGAGATGAGCTCTATGCCTAGCAAAACTGGCTATGGAAACATTGTGAGGAAGAACTGTGACGAGTTTCGTACGATTTCGAATAAGTTGGAGCCGGAAGTGTTGAAGAGGATGGGGAATGAAGCATACAAGGAGGGAAGGTTCAAAGATGCTTTGGTTTTGTATGATCGAGCTATTGCTTTGGATTCAACTAAGGCAGCTTATCACAGCAACAAAAGTGCCGCTTTGATTGGTTTAGGCCGGCTTATCGAAGCCGTTGGTGAAAGCAAAGAGGCCATTCGAATTGACCCTTCTTATCACAGAGCTCATCATCGTTTGGCAACTTTATATCTGAGGTATTACGGTTTAATAAAATCGAAAAGAAGATTAGGCTTCTTGTTTTTGTTTGTCATTTACGTGTTTTGAAACTGTGTCAAACCATTTTGCTATTTTTCAAATTGTGACATTCAGATTGGGACAAGCAGATAAAGCCCTCTATCACTATGAACACTCTGGCTCTTACACTAACTCAAAGGATGTTGACAAAGCTCGGGCTCTTGAAAAATGTCTTGTGAGCTGTGACGAAGCTCAGAAACTCCAAAAGTGGAATACTTTGTTGAAAGAGACCCAATTTGCAATTTCCTCTGGCGCCAATTCAGCTCCACTGGTTAGATTTTTCTCTTGTAAACTCTAATGCCTATTTCCGCTAATTTATTATAAATAAATAAAAAAAGGTTACCTTGTTAAGTGGATTATAATCTAACGCTTATTTGTTTTCTTTTCCTTTGTAAAAAAGTTGTACGCTCTACAAGCTGAGGCCTTGCTTAGGCTTCTTAGACATGAAGAGGCATACGCCTCCTACCAAAAGGGACCCAATTTCAGCATTCATGTGTGCACGAACTTCTTTGGGATGGCTTCTAGTGCTTATCTATGGATGATTGGATCCCATGTTTACTTGGCTGCTGGCAGGTTGGGACAGACTAAATTACTATGAATAATGCTATAATCAACCATTGGTAGTACTACATTATAAATGTCACTCACAATCTTACAAAATTGGCACACAATAAAAAGGGTGGGGCTAACTGAGTTCCACAGTGCTCTGCTACATTGTAACTAGTGCAGTGATTGCATTACTAACATTTTCCGATTACTAAATAAGGGTGCTTATCTCGTCATTTAAAATAAATCTTTACCTACTTTTTAGTATACCACGACAAAATTGGGGTCCCTGAAATTCGATTCGATTTAATGCTTTGCCTCCACCATTAGCATTGGACAAAGCACCCCACTTGTTTATTGGGTAGAGATACACCCAAATTAAGGGCAGAATGATTATCTTTTGGATTAAATACTAATAACTAAAAGTGACAATCCATTAGCAGTATATAAAATTTATGAAACACAAATATCAAATAATTCCAACCCCACCCCAGTTGATTTAGGTGAACTTTTAGCTCTATCAGGCATTTGTTCTTTTCTGTAACACATTGACTCGTTACTATTAAAATCATCATAAGATCATACTAGAAAATAGTTTTTTCTCTTGTTTGGCAGGTTTGACGATGCTGTAACGGCAGCTCAAGAAGCGGCGAAACTCGATCCAAATAACAAGGAGATCATGACGGCGGTAAAGAGAGCCAGAGACGTTTCATCAGCCCGTTCGAGCGGTAACCTTCTCTTCAAGGCAGAGAAGTTCTCCCATGCCTGTGTTGTATACAGCCAAGGACTAGAGTACGATCCGCACAACTCTGTTTTACTATGCAACCGAGCAGCTTGTCGCTCTAAGCTCGGCCAATTCGAAAAGGCCATTGAAGATTGCTCCGCCGCTCTTACTGTGCAGCCTTCTTATAGCAAGGCCAGGCTACGCAGAGCAGATTGTAACGCCAAGGTAAGTCAAAACTTTCCCTCTTGACGTGTTGAGAACAAAGTGCTAAGATTGTTCGGCAGTGTCTATTTTCTAGACATATATTGTCCATATCTTAGTACATTGATCAACAGAGTTACATGATACCTATATTAAGATGTAACACCATATGTGCAAAACTATCTTTAGTACCATTGATTAGCATGGATCTCATGGTGTGAACCACATGGAAAATGCGCGATAATTCTTAGCATAGTTGGGAGTATTTTTAAAAAAATATAACTATAGTTTTGTGGAAATAGGTTGAGAGGTGGGAAGCTGCAATCCAAGATTATGAGGTTCTGATAAGAGAAACTCCAGGGGATGAGGAAGTTGGGCGGGCCTTGTTTGAGGCCAAAGTCCAGCTCAAAAGACAGCGTGGGGAAGATATTAAGGACATGAAATTTGGATCGAACTTGGTTTCGATCTCCAGCAACGAACGCTTCAGGCACATTGTAACCTCCCCTGGTAATTCATCCTAATTCATTGGTTAGGCACAAGAATATTATTACAACAGAAAAGCAGATAAAACTTTAATTAAGTGCCTTGTTCTCAAATACTGTCAGGGATGTCTGTGGTGCTGTTTTGTAACAAGGCCAAACAAAAACGAGTGTTTCAAGCCCTGGAACAAGTCTGCAAGAGATTCCCTTCCGTCAATTTCCTCAAGGTTTGTTAAATAGCTTAAATCTAATGGAAAAGGCATCATTAGAATTTGTGAAAGTAAATGTTTATGTATATATACAGAGGTTCCCAGTCCAACAGTTAATTTTTTTAATTTTTTTACTTATATATATATATATATTAGATTATTATTTAACCGTTATCATAATTTAAATAATTGAAAAAATAAATAAATATTTAATATTTAATATTTTTTCAATATAATTTTTATCATAAAAAAACGTATTAATTTTTTTAATACATATTAAATATATAATAAAAAAATTTATATTCTCTATTGATATAAAAATTAATTTGAACAGCTAGATTAAAATTAAATACGTTGAAATGAAACGAATTATAATGAGAATTAAATGATATCATTAATTAATTAATTTTTTGTGCTATTTATTGTACATAGGTGGAAGTGGAAGACCACCCTTACTTGGTGAAAACAGAGGGAGTGAGCAACATTCCAACCTTCAAGATATACAAAAATGGATCAAGGGTCAAGGAAATTCCAGGCAGCAACCATGAATTATTAGAGAGCTCAGTCAAATGGTATAGCAGTTGAGGATCATTACAAACAAAATTTAAAATTCAAACCAAAAACCTGAAATTTTTGCATAGGCACAGATTTAATTTAAGTGGGCTATTCATAGATGTGGCATTACTTAATCAAGCTTTTTTGTATTCTATAAATTGTTTGTATATTTTGTTTCTTTTTTTCGGTTAAATGTGCTTGTATGTGGCCTTAATTTATCATCTCCATCCCCCTTGTCTCTAACCGAGGTTCGGTAGACCATAATTGCTAGATGAGTGCTAAATATAGTCTCTTTTTCTTTTTTCTTTTTTTGTTTTTTTCCATATTTTTCAGTCTCTCAATATAATATTTGAATTTTATTATCTAATTTAATATTATAATAATATAATAAAATAGAATGAAATACATATATTAAAACATAATATAATATGTAAATTCTATTATTCAGTTTAATATTATAATAATGAAATACACATTAAATATTAAACAATAAGTAAGAATTAAAGAATAAAAAAAATGTAAAAAGAATGCGACTAGCATCCTGTCAATTGTTAATCAATTATTTACAGTGAGAGTAGAAGGGAAGGGATTCGTCGGAGAGAGCTTAGGGCTCAATTTTTTCTTTTATTTTGGTTTTTGTTTTGGTGGTGGAAATTGAATGCCTAACAAGGGTGTAGAGAAGGAGACTTGTATTATTTTGTGGATGTGTTTCTTATTTTCTGTATTATGATATTCCATGTCTAAAAATGGGTCCTCTCACATGCACAACGATCTGAGATTCAACTATACTATTCTTCTATGAATTTTCTCTCACTTCATCGGTCACAATAATGACAACTTATGCTGTTATAAAAAGTAAATTCCGTTCTTGATGAAAGGAATAATAAATGAAACAAAATAATACTCGATTGTTAAGCGGAAAGAATAACTGGAACAGTATATGTACTTAAAATCGTTCTCATCAGTCATGTGTTGATAGAATATTGAACAGAAAATCTTAATTAAAAAACTAAATGTGTAAAAATTACGCCTGTATCCAAAAAAAAAAATTAAAAAAAGAATTCAATTGAGATCATGGACTAGATAGCCAACAGACTAAACAATTACAAAGCAAATCAATCTCGACGAGCCCGTATAATATTTAGAGACATACATACACAAATGTCACAAAATCTCCATTATTGTCCTCCTTAAGCCCATAAGTACAAGGCCATATCCTAGAGGGGATAAGGCCATGGTGGAATTTCCATCGATATTGGAATTTCACCCTCTTTATATGGGCCGAAATATACTCAACAAATTTTGTTCCTGGATTGAAGAACCTGAGATTTGCACGAACTTAAATGTAGCCCCTATACAAATAAAAAGTTAATAAAAAAAAAAATATAGTTTTAAAGGTGATTCATATGTAGTAGTATTGTATATCTATCCCTTTATTACCGACAGTAAATAAGATTCTAGATCCGAAGGGTATATCAAACTATTTTAATTTTATTCCGTGAAAGAAAAGAGGTAGATGATAAATGAAGTCAAATTTATATGCATAATTAATAAATTTAGCAGGTCAACATGACAGACGGCATTATTATGAATCATCATTAGAACGTCAAAACATTCTTCTTTTTAAAAAATAAATTTGCCTTCCCCAAACCGACTTTGTAGATAAAAGTTATCGCAGTTGTTTTGGCAATGGGTGGGATTAGCACAAAATTTAGGGGCAAAAAAATGTTGGTGAAAATGAAGGCACGTGATATACCATTTGCTCTCACCTGCTCCCTCTCCTATCTCAAAGGTAGCCAGATCCGAAGCATCTGAAGCAGAGTTTTCCAGCACCAGCTAGCAGCCTCTCCCCTCCTTTCCAGTGCGGCTCGTCATGGAGGCTGGAGAAGGGTATTTTTCTTCTCCTCTCTGAATTAAAAAATTAAAAATTAAAAAAATAAAATGAAAGCACGTGAAAAATAAAATTGGAACCATTGACAAATATGATATGAAGGTCATCAGTCATCATCATCCTCTTCTTCACCCGACCCCAACTGCATGTGGACGGGAACTAGCCTGATTATAAGATTTGGCTTTCAATAATTTTCTTTCTTATTTATGTCTTTTTTGAAGATTTGGATTTCAATAATTGTTTTGATTAAAATTTGATATCCTAGGCTTCAAACATGTTCACAGAGGTGCCATGTGAACAAGTACAATAATTTGTCTCCTTCCTGCCCTAACATAAGAAGATATTAAACAAAGCGGCAAAAGGATAATAAAACGTACTCAGTGATCAGAAAAATTTTAACTCTTAGCTAGTCCATGTTAAGACGTAAAGGAGAAGAAAGATTCGCTTTAATTTGTCAATTTCTATAAACACTGGGTGAGAAATAATTTTGGACATCTTAAGTGTTAGGCTCCACTTTCTATTTTCTGTTTTAGTATTTTTCTCTTATTCGTTAGCTCAAATTTGACGATTCAAGAGGGGTTGAATTGAATTTTAAAACGTCAATTATTTAAAATTATAGACTATTATTTTAAAAATTTTAAACTAAATTAACAATAATATTAAATATATAGCAATAACAACAAGTATATTAAACACACTAAATATCACATACTCACAATTAAATACTTTGTAATAAAATAAAGAGTATAAGGATAGAAAAAGTGTAAACTCAGTTTTTATGAGATTCGACAAACACGACGGTTTGCTTACGTCCCCATCCTTCGGCAACTTGTTTTGAGCTTTCATTATTCGGATTAAGATTATGGGCTTAATCGACTCTTGTACAAACGAAGTAAATTCTTCTTAGACTCACCCAACTTTTATAATCTTGAATCCGCCTCTATCACGCCTAATTAGGATTATTTTGACTCCGGTGCCAATCTTCACCTACACGGATTGTTTAAACAATAGTGTCAATCTCACCAACTCATAAGTTATTTAGACTCCGGTGGCAACCTCATCTAAAACGGATTGTTTTGACTCCGGTGGCAACCTCACTTCACAATTACAATTTTGGTTTTTATTTGATGGAACACTCAGCTAAAATCTCTTTCAAATGAAAATATTTGATACAAGGTAAGCGTAGAGATAGTAGATGTAAACACAAGATATAATCTAGTTTGGCTTAAGTGATTTTTGTAAAAAAGTGGATTTGAAAGTTTGAATCACAAAAATTAATTTGAACAACTTAAATGTATGATATAAGCAATGTAAGGATATTTAAAGATTGTTTCAAGTATTAGAAAAGCTTCTATTTATAAACTTGAAAGAAAACTAGATGTTGATAACCATTTGATAGACATTCCGTCATTTTCGGCAGATTGAAAGTGTGTTTTCAGTCGACCCAAAATACTAATCGTTGGTTCTAACGGCCGAATCTAAAAATTGCTGAAAAATATGTAGAAGGAATCGGTAGACTAGTTCTGAAGGCCAGTCTGCCGAATCTATCCGAGAGCAATATTTGAATTTTATTTCAAGTCTTTTTCAATTATTTTCAAAATGTGACTTTATAAATTGATTTATTATATAATATAGGAACTATAGAAATTCATAAACTAATTTAAAAGCTTGTCTAAAATAAATTTCTTATTTTAATTAGAGATAAATAGGTTTGATAGTTTTGCTTTGAAAAATTCTAATTTTATGAAAATTTTGAGCCATTAAGATTATATTATGTGTAAACAAGTATTCAAGTACAAGAACTAATTGTTTAACCTTTTGCTAGTCTAAGTCTTGTATTCTTGATCTTTGTCTTTGCTGTGCGGTCTAAAATCCTGTATGTTGGTCAATACCATGAAGAGAAAAGTTGACCAAGTGTGTGTCAGGTCATATGAGTAAACTAGTGCGACCTCTTCCGAAAGAGTTACGTGCGACCTCCACCACATAAGTTAGTGCGACTTCTTCCGAAAGAGTTAAGTGCGACCAGAATGAAAAGGAAACTAGACTAAACTTCGTCAAACGGGTAACCTATAAAGAAAGGGAAACAAAAGTTTCTCTTCAAAGATCAACCAGTCATCTCATTTAAGTGATTACCCAGTTATATTGTTACTTAAAATTGTATTGCCCGATTATACAGTTACCCATTCTCACAATTGGGAAATATTAAGCTATCCTCACCTATGTAAAGGGAGTTCAATGTTTCGATGGGGGATTCTTCTGAGAAAATTTTTGGAAAAACTTTTTAAACTCTTGCTTCTTCTTTCTGGACAACAGGTTGTAATTTTGAGTTCTTGTAATTCTCCAGAAAATAGTGAAAAATAATGGACGTAGGCTCATCTTTTTTGGGGTTGAACCACTATAAAATTCTCGTCTCTTTGTTTGCTTTAGTTAATTAACCCTTTTCACACACAAGCCACATCTTGTAATTTTCCTAAATTTATTGTTGACAAAATCTCCGTCAACAATTGGCGCTAGAAGGAGGGCTATTCCGGCAGAAAATTTTGTCCATTCCATTTCTTTCAACAATGGCAAACACCAGAAACACTAGAACTAACTAAAATCATCCCCAAAGTACCACTGCTGCATAGGCAGATCCTGCTCAGGATCAGCTTGCTGTGACCGTAGCGGAAAACATTATCCAGAGACAGGATCACATGGAGAAAGCACTGGTGAACCTTCAGTAAATTACAAGTCAGATTAATGACTCTCTATGACGACTTGTTGAGGGACAGATGCTAACTCCACCACAGCACGAACGTCCCAGAGAGCGTCCTGCTCAACAACCTAAGAGAGGAATTCAGATTCTAGAGATAGGAAACCACGACAACCTAAAGTCAGGCAGGAGCGTCGAAGAGATTTCATGTAAGGTCGGAGACTTGCCTCTAATATCTGGTACTGAAAGTTTGAGTACTGATCGTAATCTTAGACAACCTTCCTGGAGAGCTACCGTCAATCATGATTATCTAGAACACGAGCAAAAACGTCAATCGAAGAGTGTCTTTGAAAGGATCAGTAGGGAATCTCGACAGAATCATACAGACCTGAGACAACATCTGGATCAGCGACGTAGTCAGGAGCAATCTACATCGCATCACAACGACCAAAGTCGATCTCGTCGCACAGTTTCATCAGAGTTCCTAAGGTCGCAACACACCCTACCAAACCAACCCGCCTTATATCATGACAATGATCAAAGGCCACTCTTGCCACCAGTAAGAAAGAATGTTCTCCCTCTGAACGTCGATGTTCATAATCTGAGGATTACTTTAGATGCACTTGCTAGTTGGGACGATGAGCTCGCTGATAGGTCTCGTCAATCGCTATTCAACGAGAAGGTTCGAGCTGCCACCTTACCTGCCGGATTTAAACTTCCCACCATAAACACTTTTGATGGGAAAACTGATCCGCAGGACTATATGGATCACTTCAGCGACCTGATGGAACTTCATCGTGTTGATGATCTCGCATGTTGCAGGTGTTTTACTGTAACTCTCACAGAAGCAGCAAAGAAGTGGTTCTGAGGACTCAAGTCCGGCTCAATCTCGTCCTGGCAACAAGTCCAAACTGCATTCTTGAGGCAATTACAGGCTACGAAGAATTTTACTGGTCAGTCTGTCTACTATTCAGCAAGGTCCGGAGGAAACTCTACGATCTTACCTAAATCGCTTTACCTCAGAATTAGCAAAGGTCAACAACCCACCTAAAGGAGGAGTTTTAACTCTAATGATGGCTGGGGTACGACTAGAAACTAAACTCTGGAAAGATTTACTTGAGCGAGAATGCAGAACCCTTGAAGACTTCTATCGAAGAGTTGGTCGGCATCTATGGGTGGAATCTTCATGTGAAAACCTTAAGACGACAAAGGGAGGAGGAAAGGATGCTACCAAAGATGCGACAACAAACAACAACAACAATAATAAGAAGTCGAACAAAAGGAGTAGTGAACAATTGACTGAGAAGTAGCCCAAACAGAAAAAGCAAGAGACTCCAAGAGCTCCCATGAGGTTCAATAATTATACTGAATTGAACGCACCCGCAGATCATATCTATGTGGTCACAGACTAACAGGAGCACCAACAGGAGCGGTATCATCAACCGGAACTAATGAAAAGAGATAGAGCGAGGCGCGACCCCAACAAGTTTTGTCGGTATCATAATGACATTGGACACGGTACCAATAACTGCTTTGCCCTGAAAGATGAGATCGAAAGATTGATTAAAGAAGGATGGCTACGGCAGTACTCTAAACAGAATAATGAAATGCGAGAAAAAAACCGACAGCGACCTCCAGAAATTCAGCGCGAGGTGCGAACTATTTTCGGAGGACCGCATGTTGGGGGAGATTCCAAGAGAACGTAGGATAAGTATGCGTGAGAAGCTCGACAGCAGCCGTTGACCAACATCATACACCTCGAATAGCGATCACGAAAGCTTCAGCGAGTACCGGATATGGATATTACCTTCACAGAACAAGACACGAGGGAAGTCCATTATCCACATAATGATGCGTTGATCATAAAGATCAATTGTGGAAGCACGTAATTATGGCGAGTATTGGTCGATAACGGAAGTGCTGTTAACATCCTTATTACGACGCCTTTAAAAAGATGGGGTTGAATGAAAGTGACCTAAAGCCCGCCGTTGCTCCATTCTATGGATTCCCTGGTAACAGCATAATGCCTATGGGTATGATCGAGGTAATGGTCAACGTTGGAACCTACCCTAGGGTTTCAATGGTAATGACCTAGTTCTTGGTTGTAGATTACTCCTCTGCATTCAATGTTGTACTGGGAAGACCAACACTGAGGGAACTTCGAGCAGTAACATCGATCTATCATCTCGCTATGAAATTCCTGACTCAACAAGGAGTAGGCGAGGTGCGTGGTAACCAATATGATGTGAGGACTTGTTATAACAACTCCTTAAAGCTCGCAGCAAAGGATGCGACACCTCGCACAATGATGGTCCAAAGAAAAGCGTCAGGCAAAACGTCAGTCGAAGCATCAGTCGAAGCGTCAGTTGAAGCATCAGTCAAAACGTCAATCGAAGCGTCAGGCGAAACGTCAGTCGAAACGACAAGCGAAGATCTCGACCCTTGAGAAATCGATGGAGAGGTCAAAACGGGACCCATTGAAGACTTGGAGGATTTGCTATTTGGCAGGTCCTTCAAGATTTTAAAAACCTGTGCGAGCTTCATTGGTCACTTTTCTGGAATCTAATTTGGATGTCTTCGCATGGCAATATTCGGATATGGTTGGGATCGATCCGAATATCATATGCCACCGTCTTAACATAGATCCAACAAAGAAGCCTATACGGCAGAAAAGGAGAGTTTTGAATCCAGAACGCTACGTCGTGCTGAAAGAAGAGGTAGAAAAATTGCTCGAAATTGGATTTATCAGAGAATATTTTTATCCGAATTGGCTTGCAAACCCGGTTTTGGTAAAGAAACTTAACGGGAAGTGGAGAACATGCATCGATTTCACAGATCTCAATAAAGCATGCCCGAAGGACAACTTTCCCCTTCCAAGAATCAACCAGCTTATAAATGTGACGTCGGGGCATGAACTCTTAAGTTTCATAGACGCATATTCTAGATACAATCAAATCCCCATGTACGAACTAGATGAGGAGCACACTTCGTTCATCACTGATCGGGGATTATACTGTTACAAAAAGATGTCCTTCGGATTCATCAATGCAAGAGCAACCTACCAGCATCTTGTCAATATAAAATTTGTGAAACAAATTTGCAAGACAATGGAGGTATATGTTGATGACATGCTGGTGAAGTCGAAGAAAGCCGAAGATCACATCAAACATCTTGATAAGATGTTCAAAATTCTCTGCAAAATGTCCATTTAGAGGGGTCAGAATTTTAGATCGTCGAAATATCTAAAATTCCTTAAAATCTTAGGATTTTCTCCTCACTTCATGCCGTAGCATGTCGTATTACACAATTTCCCTCATCGAACAACAAAGTAATTAAGCAAAACGTTCATTGTTCGTTGTGATATATTGATATATTTACATTTTTCCATGGAACTTTTGAAAAGCAGTATTGAGTTTGCATCACTCATACTTGCTGTTTTCGTAAGCGACCTAATCTATCCTAACACAACTATTTTAAGTGTGTTGGATTCAAATCGCAATAGCGTACCGATCAGTCACTTAGTGATTGACTACTTAGTTAAATTAATTATCTTCTATAATACGACTTAGTGTATTGATTGTTTTACAGGAATAAATGTCTAATAAAGAAAGCATTCATTCATTGATAAAAACTCATACCTATATGCAAGCAAAGAAATACAAATAAGAGGGGACCAAGTCCGTATTGTTCTGAAGTAAAAAATAAAAAATAATAACATTATTATTGTGCAGACGTACTCGCCCCACCGTCTCCAGTCTTGGTAGCTTCATCTTCTCTCCAACTATGAACAAGCTCGACCACGTCTTCGCTGAGGATGGAAAAGTCGAAGTCCGAATGCTCGCAGAAGATGTTGTATATGATGGTCGATAAGGCGATATCACTGGCTTTGTCTTCGAGCTTCTTGACTTCAGTAGCCTTGAACTCTTCAACAACCTTGTGAGCCGCCTCTGTTGTTGCCTCCTTCACAGATGCTCAGAGATAGTCTTTTCAAGATCTTTAATTTTTTCCTCAAGCTTCTCCTTTTCGAACCTCTCTTTGGCTAGACCTTCGAGCAGCTGCTGCCTCTCTAAATCGAAGGTTTTTTTCTCCTCCTCGCGAGCTTTCTCCGAGTCCTCGAATGCTTGAGTTATCTCGTTGACTTTTTCGGCCTTCTCCAAACACTTAAGGACTGGGTCATGCATCAGGACAGCAGCTGCAGCAGTCTGAAATTATAACACATCAGTACCAGAAAAATGCATTAAAAAAAAAGTACTTACATTTGCCAACATCTTCATCGCAGAACTGAAGGCAACCTTGGCAGATCGTCGCTTCATCCTCTCCTAGCCCTCTTCAGAAGTGAAGCGATCAATAAAGGTTGCGCTCATACCAGCCTTTTCTGGTAATTGATTAAGGAGTGCGAAGAGCTCGTCATCCTTATCAACCTGGTTTGATTCCTAAGAGGTGGCAGTCTCCTTAGATAGTTCAGGATGGCTCATAGTTTGAGGCTGTGGAGGAGGCGAGCTTGTCGGGATATCCTCGAAGGTGACTTTTCATTTTTTGGAAGTGTTGACCGTCTCTTTCCCTTTCAATGATGATGGAGGTGTGCTCTCTGGCGTCTTGGACTTTTCCATGGACCCGAGAGTGGAAGGTGGTGCTCACAGTCTGCTACCAATAACCATCTCTATACAGATGTGTCAGCAAGCGAGGTGACATAATACGATGATGATGAAAATATGTATATATATATATATATAATTACCTTCTTGCTGTTGAGAAGATGGTGGTGATGTTAATTCTGGTGATGATGGTTCCGAAGTTGTGGAAGTGGCAGGTGCTTTTCATTTCCTAGGTTTGGAAGACGAGGTACTTTTTTCTGTCTGCTTCCTTGGCTTCTTTTTCTTCGAACTCGAGGGTCTGGTCGAATGGACGGTGGGATCAGGGAACATGGCTCCCTTTTGAAGCAAACCGCAAGCAATCAAATTCTTAAAAGTCCCAAGCTTTTCCAATTGAATTCCTCAATTGGAAGGTCGTTGATTCTGTACACCCTTGTGAGCTGATTTATGGAAAGTCCGAGTTGTTCCCTATTGTCTGTGATGATATATAAGTGCGATCAGAATAAATATGATTATAAAAGGTGATAAATTGAAAAGCTACCTACCAGGATTCTGAAAGAAGCCGTTATCCGCATAGTCAAAGTGGAAAAATCATTTTCTCATGTTGTTACGAACCTCGTAGATAGTTTTTATTATCTGGTTCGACCACTTGATCGCATAAAAGAAGCCGAAATTTGACAGGTTTAATTTTACTTGGTAAAACCAAGCGAACTCTTCAGGTGTGGGGATTTCTAAACCTAATTTATGGTATAGTATGTACAGACCTACCATGTATTTATAAGTATTTGGAGTTAGTTGAAAAGGAATGACTTCTAATAGTCGACGATGGATTTTATATAAGGATGAAGTGGAAAGTGGATCCTGCATTTGAGAACTGCTTCGGAGAATGAAGTAATTCCGCGAAGTGGTGTATGTGGTCGATTGAACTCCATGGGAAGACGAAGGGGGATGGCGATCTTGTAATTGCACAAGATTTTGCTAAGCCTATTTGTGGTGCAGCTCGTCCTTATGTTAGTACATGACCAGTCTCCCTCTACATATTGGTAACCCATTGTGAATGCAGGGGCATCTCTGATATACTGGGGCCATTGGTCTTGAGGTAGGTCGGCTATGCGA
The DNA here is from genome assembly GCA_002914805.1 of Parasponia andersonii. Taxonomy (NCBI): domain Eukaryota; kingdom Viridiplantae; phylum Streptophyta; class Magnoliopsida; order Rosales; family Cannabaceae; genus Trema; species Trema andersonii. The sequence continues at coordinate 461,982 of JXTB01000120.1, forward strand.
GGACTACTTTGCCTGATCCTGGTTATCTCAACTTCGGGTTCTGGCTCAAGATAATCTTCGAGATTTATGGAGCTAATACTGGTATTGGAAGATTCTCCTAAGAATGCATTCTCTTCTCCAAAATCCTCACTACTATCTGAAAAGAAATATGGATAGATTTAGTCCTATGTGAGTATCAGGGATCTTAGTTATATGCGAGCAGTTTTAGGGTCAACCTAGGATTGCATCAATAAGCTACTCATCAAATTTTTTCTAATCGATCAACGGATTCATAAAAATCGTTCAAGCAGTTTGTTAAAAAAGAAAATAAAAACTCTTTCACAAGTTCATCTCTATCAGTCATCTAAAAGAAGAATCTATAGACCAACGAAGGGGATCTAAAAATTTCCATTTTATAGTCCATCCGAATACGGGATGGGTTTATGTTCAGAATATTTAGCCTCTGGTATTTAGGTTCTACGGTTTGTTCCTATTTCCTATTTTCTATTCGAAGACAGAAGGACCAAGATGACGTTCGAAGGATTGTGATGATAACTTCGTTGGAGAAGATGACAAAGTTGTGCGAGCTGAGAAACAGAACGATGCCGGAAGGATTTCTCTGTGAATACTTCAGGTTTAGAGAGAAATAGCAGACGATAGGTTTTTTTTTGAAGAGGAGGCGGATCAGTTTTCGATATATATATACCTCGAGCGTCGTCAAATCACAGCCGTAGATCAAGGTATTTAATTTTCAGATCCAAAGGCCAGAGTTCACGCGGGATTTGATTTTTCCAAAATTAAATCGGTATCTTTTCAAAATTTGAAACAATTCGATTTAAGATGATAGCTGGTATTATCGCTATCATAAAGTCTCCTCGAGTTTTGCTATTCTTCTTAGAAAAGGCGACACGTGGTTTCATCTGTCAGAAAAAGGTATGCGTGATCTTGAAAAAGGTGAGATTTGAGATCTGGCGACTCTTCGACTCTTCAAAGGTCTTAAGTTTAGGTCATGACGTCGCATTTTTTAAGCTCACACTTACATTAGAAGGAAGCTCTATTTTGTCCTAAAGAACTAATGGAGCTGGGGGGCAATTGTTGTGCGGTCTAAAATCCTGTATATTGGTCAATACTATGAAGGGAAAAGTTGACCAAGTGTGTGTCAGGTCGCATGAGTAAGCTAGTGCGGCTTCTTTCGAAAGAGTTACGTGCGACCTCCACCACATAAGTTAGTGCGACCTCTTCCGAAAGAGTTAAGTGCGACCAGAATAAAAAGGAAACTAGACTAAGCTTCGTCAAACGGATAACCTACAAAGAAAAAGAAACAAAATTTTCTCTTCAAAGAACGACCAGTTATCTTATTTAAGTGATTACCCAGTTATATTGTTACTCAAAATTGTATTGCCCGATTATATAGTTACCCATTCTCACAATTGGGAAATATTGAGCTATCCTTGCTTATATAAAGGGAGTTCAATGTTTCGATGGGGGATTCTTCTGAGGGAATTTTTGGAAAAACCTTTTAAACTCTTACTTTTTCTTTCTGGACAACAGGTTGTAATTTCGAGTTCTTGTAATTTTCCAAAAAATAGTAAAAAACAGTGGACGTAGGCTCATCTTTTTTGGGGTTAAACCACTATAAAATTCTCGTCTCTTTGTTTACCTTAGTTAATTAACCATTTTCACACACAAGCGACATCTTGCAATTTTCCTAAATTTATTGTTGACAAAACCTCCGTCAACAGTCTTCAAGCTCTTTTCCATCCTTCTTCAAGTTTAGTTCATCCAATATACATTCATCTTCAAGCTAAATTCCTTGATTAATTTGAGTTAGATCTTTAAAAGCTATTTTACTGCACAACTAAATTAAATCAATAGTATTAAATCAAATGTTTATTATCTTCAAAATAAGAGTGAGTTTGAATAAAACCTTAATTTCCCAACACTATTATGTTTAAATATTCTCTGTACAGTTAGCAATTATATGTATAATATCAGTACTATTGACGTATAAAAGTATTTGTGAATTATCTAGTATCATACATATTACATGTATATCATTTATAATGACCTAAAATATTTTTTTTACCAATTTTATTTTATTTATCTATAATTTTATTTTTCTTTCAATTTTGTTTAGATTTGAATAATTACTAAGGATCACATTTATTATTTCATATTTTTTTATATCATCTCATGTATAATATGATTTGTCATGTTTAATTAGTAATATTGGTAAAAAAAAAAAAACAAAAACATTTTATAGGCATTGCCGCATCAATTAACACATAGATGTAGAAAAGGGACACAATTAAAGGTTCCATTAGCAACTAGGATAAAGATAATTTACATGCCTTACATTTTTTATTATCTGTTTATCATGTCTTGTATTTTGCTATTGTCAATATTAATCTTTAGATTTAAAAATTGAAATAAATTTATATTCTCATTAGGCGAAACTCCAATTTTAACAATTGAGGTTAGCAAAATACTCTTTGAAACTTTTATAATATACATATATTTGAAAGACAATTGCAATTTAAACTAAAATGAAATTAACAACTAAAACAAAAATATTAAATTATATAAAAATGAAAAAAATGTAGATTTTTTATTATTTAATAATTAATTTTAAATGATCTATTTTTAAATAAATATCTTCAAAGTTTAAAACAGTATTTTGAATAAACTCAATTATCAAAATTGATGTATGACCTTTTGTATAAATTTATTACAAATTTAAATACTAGAGGTTAATTTTATCAAAAAGACATATATATATTTTGTTGATCAATGTTGTTAATACTTGTAAAATAAGTATAAACTGATCAAAAAGTTAAAGTATAAATTAAAAAATTTTAATTATCCCTTATTTTTAGTGTATATTAGTAAGAGTTTAATTCAGATCTATCCCTTGAATTATGTTGAATGTATTATTATTCTCTTGAACTCTTAAAAGTTTCAAAATTTCCCGGTTAAAATAATCATTTTTTGTCAAGCAAACAATCGGAAATTTGAAGCCTGTATTTGGGACTGAAATTGGTAAAATTGTACGTGCAATTTTTTTTTTTTTGGGGGTCCTTTTGCCTAAGGCAACGACAATTTTGTGGTTCATTGGACAAAGTTGAAATTTCAAATATTTTAGAATACATCAAGACATTCTATTCAGGGGAAAAATATAAAAATACCCTATTAGTAACCACTAGTTAGGTGGTAATTAAGGTGAAAAACAAATACTGAGAACAGCTCACTAGGGACAAATGAACAGCTACCCAAGGCAATTTTGGAAATCATTAAAAACATTGTCGAAGTTTACAAGTCTTAGTCATCAACCACCCTTAGGAATCTAATTTCTCAATCCCTATGGCAAACAAAATATTACCATAGCAAACAATTTTAGGATTTTTTTCTTTAGGAAAAAAAAAAAAAAAAAAGAAAAATGTGTAAATTTTGAAATAAAATACCAAAGGTATTCCAGCCAAAAAAAAAAAAAAAAAGTCCATACACATATAGATATGTCACGGAAATGTACAAGGCAGCAAAATCTTTTCCGAAAGAGGAAAGAAAAGCTGTACACAGATCTAATATACTACTTGAAGGAAACTAACGAAAACTCTTATTAAAAAAGAAAAAAATGAAAGAAAGAAAGAAAGAAAGAAAGAAAGAAAGAAAGATAGAAACAAAAACCAAAAAAAGCTGGTCACTGGGATGGGATCATTTCCCAATTCCCACGATCACTATTCACTTCAACCTTTGCAAAAGGAGTAATACTATGAGATCATAACTGGCCAACACGATTGTCCGCCTATTTGTTTGTTATCGACCAATTTTAATTGTAAGGCGAAACTTAATTTATTAACAAACAAATACCCTCTGTAGCATACTTATAAAAAAAAAAAAAAAAAACTTAACTTTAAGGACAAATTAAACCAAAAAAATAAATGAAAAAAAATAGTAAAATGACATGGAAAATTGAAAAAGTGAAGAAAAAAGAAGAAAAGAAAAAGAAAAATAGTGACCAGGGAGGGATGATCATCTCTTCCAACTTCGACTCCTGGACAATGGATCTCTAATTCCACCAACAACCCAAGTCTCCTTGGCAATATCAGAAGATATCTTGTAGAAATGATCAGTGTCGTATCTCATCACCACCAAGCTGCTGCTGCTACTACTACTACTACTACGCTCTTTCGTTTTTCTCTTCTCCTCTTCCATCAAACACTTAAGACTCAGACTACTCTTGCTCCTTTTCTCCTCGTCTCTTTCTCTCTCTTCTTCTTCTTGTTCCTCAATTTCTTCTTTCTCATCTTTTGATTCTTCTTCCTCCTCCAACCAACTCTTCGCCGGAGCAGACCTACACCTCATCAGCAGCAAAGCATTCGGCGGCGGAACATACGGTCCCCCCCCGCCCGATCCCTCGTCTCCGCCGGGCGCCGCCGTCAATTCTCCGATCACGCCCCTCTTCACACGATCCTCTTTGATGAACCCAATACTACTACTACTACTACCATTAATATTATTGTCATTATTATAATTCTGTTCTTCCTGCAAAACCATGAACCATTTCGAGAAAACGGTTCTAGAACCTTCCGAGGCTCCGGAATCAGTTTCCCTCAACGGCCCACGATTTTCGCGATACCCGGCTACCTCTTCGTCGTCTTCTTCCTCTTCTTCTTCGTCTTCGTCTTCGTCATCGGTGGTTATGTCGGTCCCGCTGTGGAACGACCCAAAGCACCGGAAGTCGAGCCGAATGTTCCTGAGACAGGTGAGGAAGTTCATGACGTCCTTCTTGAGCCCAAGGGCCTCGGCCCAACTGGGTCGGGCCCGGCCCGGCTTCTTCTGCTGCTGCTTCCGCCGGCTGTTGTGCATCCTCTCAATCTCCTCCATCACCGATTGCCAGCTCTTGCAGGAGGTCGTGCTCTTGTGCCGGACTTTGATCTGTCCGGCGCACGTCACTTTCGGGGAAGTGGGCTCGGAAACGAGCTCTGACGAGCCCATGGATGATTTGGGCTTGGCCCATAACAGAGGGCTGGCTTGGCCCGTACTGGTACTCCCTCTGGTGCTTGATTTCTTAAGGTGGTGGTGGAGATGGCGGTGGTGGTGGTGGGAATGGTGGTGGCGTTTGTTGGGCTCCGATGACCTCGCTGGGCTGCAAATGGGCTTGGGCATTAGGCTTAGGTGGGCCCGAGAAGGGAAGCATACTAAGAGATCTGCTGCAGCAGGAGCTCCTTTGGTCTGATGATCCCTTCCCTTTATCATTATGATCGTCTCGATGTATCGATATTGGTTTCTCTCTCTGTTTTCGTGTGTGTGTGTGTGTGTGTGTTTAGATCTTCTTCTTGTTGTGGTTATTCCCAGCTCAACTGTACATGAATGCTTTTGGGGTTCTGAGTTTTGATGGTTTTTAAAAGAAACGAAGGAGGGATTGACAGCTTTCTTTCTCTCTCTCTCTCTGCTTTTTTTTTTTTATATATATTTTTAAAGCTTTATTTTATGTATTCCTCTTTACTGTCTGTTTATTCATTTTTCTAACACTCCTTTTTGCGACTTTGTAATGTGGTCACAAGAGAGCTTCTGTCTGAGGCTTCACTTTTAAAAGATAATAAATGAATAAATAGTATTATACTACTCCCCACACATATACTTGGAAATAAAACTGAAAGAAAAAAGAAGAATGGGAAAGTGAAAGGGTTTAAAGCCCACGAGCTGTGTTTCATGATCCAATCATAACGTCAACTTGTGAGCCCTTTGCCAGTTATACTAGTAATGCCCTTTTGGATAGTGCCTAGTGCCTAATGCCCACAAACAACTACCACAGTTGCCTTCAATCCTTCTATGGAACCCACATCTATATTAACTTACAACTTAGTAGTTGTTGGTCCTTGCCTACTAACTTCTCTCTCCTTCTTCTTCTTCTTTTTGGTGAATATATAGTTGCTTAGTCATTAGTATATATGGGATTGTGATATTTTCTAATCTATGTTCTACCACCAGATATTAATACATAACTCGGCGGGAATCAGACCTGACTAGAAGTAATTTGCGCCGAAATGACTTTTCTAGGATCAGTTTTTAAAACGATTTTTTTTTTTTTTTAAAAAGACTGTCACAATATTTAATCACGGATAGTCAGTATATGAGTGACCTAATCCGATAATTACAAACTCCATAAACTAATATTCACAAGGGGAGCAAAGGAGAGATAATAATATAGACTTGCTATTTATAAGCAAGAGGAACGAAAAATAAAAAGAAAAACGTTTATTTAATTAGAGAAATTGAAAAGGAGTGTTGAAAAGCAGACCGAAAGTTTTGAAAAGAAGGGATGGAAGCATAGGATTATTAAGTAAAGTGAGGTTGCCATAATGACGATTGGAGTAATGCAATTGAGAGCATGGCCCCCCTAATAAGCTCTAACCACTACACCTTGCGTTAGGATTAGACTTCCGGCTTTTGTTTGGATTGAGATCTTCCTTCCACGAACAGTCATATTCTACTTTCTTTCATATTTTATCCTTTTATATCAGTTGTTATCATAATTAGAGAGACAGATCGTGAGAAACTGATCCAGTGAGCTCGATTAGAAATTAGTTTCTCCAAATTACTCCGCTCTTTAGAGTAACTTCAAGTAATTTTTGATTGGTTAAAGTAATTAGGGTCATTTTTCCAAATTAATAAGTTTTTTTCTGGAGGTATATAATAAAACTATTATTTGATCAGTAGTAAGCATGAGAGTTCATATTAGGCCTTTAAAAGAAACCAAAGGGCTCAGCCAGCCAGCAGATCCAATGACACGACAGAGAAGAAGTTTCATAAAGTTAATATTTTTCTAACCGAGTCAGTAGGCAAAACTTTTGGCTCTACGAGCTTTGGTGGGGGAAAAAAAGATGTGGAGGCATGAGGGCCTGGCAAGCTTAGCGTAAAGTTGGCAAACACAACACACACAAACACATACGTATGTATAGATATGTTTTTATAGAGTTATCATATTGGTGGGTGTCCTATTGTTTAGTATTACAGAACGTAATGGACATTGTAGGGTTGGGAGAAGATGGAAGAAGTATTGAATTCTTAAAGGAGTGCTTCATTCATCCATCGAAAGAGACTTATTTATCATGTTTTCTTTTCCTTTTTTTTTGTCCTTTTTTTTGGGGGGGGGGGGGGGTCACCACAGCCTAATTTAAGCCCCATATAATTTTTTTTTTTAAGGAAAAGAAAGGAAGAAGAGAGAGGGCATGTTCAAGAACAGAAGGATTCCTCCTATTATGAATGGCGGCACCCCAACTCACTATAATTTTCTTGTATAAAAGGTTTTTTTTTTTTAAAAAAAAAACCTGAATTGGTTTTCTTTATACTTTATCTCGTGTCCCTACGTAAAATTTTGTCAAAAGGGTATGGACCCATATAAATAAAAGGTAGGCAGAATATGGCCTAACTAGTAACCACATTTTCAATTTTACTTCGAACTATATATGTTAACATTTCATTTAGAGTGTAGACTTTAATCTAAAGCAGAGGAATTTAGGCAACGAAGTTGAAAATATAGGCCACCTCTAGCAGAAAAGAACTACCCTCTAAGGGCTTTAACATGTAGGTTTTTATTAGGGAGCTCTTGTTCCAGATTCCATCCCCATAAATTTGTGCAGTTCTTCTGTTGATGAATGTGACTTTTTTTCTAGTGAATTGGTTGTTTTAATTTAAAGTAATTTTTAAAATCTTTGAACATAAACAAATGTTTACAAGAGAAGAATTCCTAATATGTGCCTATCTTTATAGCTTGAAGAGCTAAGCGGAATTATGAAGTAAAAGGGACTAATAAGCTTGACCTAAACTCCCCTTAAAAGGAGTAAAATATTGTTGAAACTTAATAATACAATTTGATTATTTTGTTAAATCTTGAAACATAATACAACTTGAGCATTTTAAAGGGGCTTTTGCTTTTTCAGCGCTTTACAAAGATAGCAGAACTAATTCGGTTGAATATTTAAATCCGAACTTATAAACTCCTAATCCATGTAGAAATAATAAATGCAACAATCTTGATTTTTGTATGTGTTCTATTTCTCTTACAAAGTAAATAGTGCAATAATCTAGTTTTAGTTTGAAAAGTAAATACAGTTTATTCTATATTTTAAAAGAAAAATAAATAAATTTGTTTTTAAACTTTGGTTGGGCTGAGATTCTACAGGTGGTATTTGTTAATTCATCGAGAAAATGTACTAAGTTCAGTCGTCCACTAATTTGAAAACTTTAATTTATTTTTTGCCTGAACAAAAAAAAAAAAAAAGATTCTGAGGGGAATATCTAATATAAAGCTTACCTAATAAGATAGTCAAGTCTTAACGTCTTCTCAGACATAATAATTATGAGGAACAATACGTAAATATATTAATCAATGGAAGAAACTTAATCTAATTAAGGACAAGGTTCTAGCTATTCCGTTTAAATAATATTCTTTATTCCCGTGAATCCTTCTTCAACCAAAGATATATGTCCTAGCCAAATTAATGACGGAAAGATGACGAACCAGAATGAGCTCTCATAATGAATTCCATTGGCAAGCATATTTTATAATAACACCATTTTCATACATGATTTCAATTTCATTATACATGATATCATTCTCTAATCAGATCATGATTGCCCTTCCTTTCTTTTCTTTTCTTGGAAAATTATTAGTTCAATTCATGTTTTTGATGAAGATGATCGGAATCATAAGATCATCCTTAGGTCTAGCTATAGGCCTAAACTAACCTGAAGTAACTGCGTGGAAGATCCCATCAATCAGTTTATAATAAGAGAATCATGAAGGCTAGCAGAGAACCCAAATTGTTTTTGAGAGGCTTAATATGTCTCTTAGACAGTTTCAAAATTTTACTTGAGATGTAACAATATTACTAGCTAGCTAGCTAGTGATAAAATTTTGATGACCAAAATTAACTAATAATACTCCACTTCAGTGATTTAATTAGCTCCTTTAGAATAAGAACGTTTACGTTTCTTATTATATGCTTCATCTACCTTCTCTTTTATCATCAACGGTACTCCTCAAGGTCTAGTTGTTCCTCAACGAGTTGAGGGCTGGGCAGGGGTGTTCTTTATCCCCCTACCTCTTTCTTATCTGCGCAGAGGGTCTGTCCACTTTAATTCACCATGCTGAGAGCCAAGGAGTTTTGACTGGTTTTGCCTGCGTTCGACGCGGTCCGAGAGTCTCTTATTTATTCTTTGCTGATGATAGCATTATTTATTTATTTATTTTTTTGCAACGCCAATTTGGAAGAATGCTTTAATGTCAAGCAATTCTTGAAGACTTATGAGGCTGCCTCTGGTCAAATGGTCAACTTGGGTAAGATTAGCATCACCTACAGTCCTAATGACCGAAACATGATATCCAAAGCTTGCTTTACTTAGCAAATGATTCAACCCACTCAAAATACTTGGGTCTTCCCTCAGTCCTGGGTAGAAACAAAAGGGGCTCGTTCAATATAGTAAAGGAAAGACTTTGGAAGAAGTTACAACTGTGGTAGAGCCAGATTTTCTCTATGGGAGGGAAAGAAATCCTCATCAAAGCCATGGCAACAACCATCCCAACTTATATCATGGGAGTTTTCCACCTCCCTGCTACACTTTGTGCTGAGTTATAAAGTTTGATCGCTAGGTTCTAGTGGGCAGGTTGTCCAGATAAAAAGACAATCCATTGGAGTAGCTGGGAAAGGCTCTGTAGAGGCAAGAAGGATGGAGGTATGGGCTTTCGGAACTTTGTGGCTTTTAATAAAGCCTTAGTAGCAAAGCAGGGTTGGCGTCTTCTCCAATACCCGAACTCCCTTACGGCTCGTGTGTTAGAGTCCAAGTATTACGATCAGAGTTCATTCCTTAACGCTCATCTGGGCTCCGCTCCTTCCTACATCTGGAGGAGCATTATTTAGGGTCATAAAACTCTTAATTTAGGCCTCTGTTGGCGCCTGGGCAATGGTCGGAAGATAAAAGCATTTCAAGATCCTTGGATTCCTTGCCCCAGCACCATCAAAACAATCACGGTGCCTATTGCTGATCATTCTGATTTTAAGTGTGAGTGATTTTCTCTTGTGCCTTCCTTTGCATTAGAACAAAACTTTAATTGGTAGCACCTTCTGGCCATTGGATAGAGACTTGATTTCGACCATCCCTCTCAGCTTGTTTGATGTGGAAGATTCAATCATATGGCACTTTGATAAAAATGGAGCTTACTCTGTCAAATCAGCCTATAAGGCAATCATGAGTGATGTTGATGCAGCTGAGTGTTCTAATCCAGGTAGCCTTCGGAAATGGTGGACTTTTCTTTGGCATCTCCGAATCCCCAATAAAATTAAAATATTTGTCTGGAGGGCCTTTCATAATATCTTACCTTCATTGAAAAATTTGGGAAGGCGTGGTATTATTGCTCATCTAGCTTGCCGGAGATGTAGTGACAGAGTCGAATCAGTGTGGCATGCCCTTATGGATTGTGAGATTACAAAAGCGTATTGGGTCCTAACTCCGTGGTGGAACACTCTTGATACGTTTCAAGGGGAATCAATGAACGAACTCCTACTTTTTCTCTTCTAGAATATCACCAAGCAAGACTTTGAAACTTTCAGCGTGTTGCTCTAGAACCTGTGGTGGGAACGAAATAAAATTCATACATGACAAGTCCTGCAAGGACCCCATCGCAGCAGTTATTGAGGACTCAGGCAGCTTTTTGTTCGAGTTCCAACAAACTCAGTCTTCCATTGCCATTGAGGATCAACAGAATAGTGGTATTTTTGTGGGAAAAACCAGATGTGGGGGAGCTCAAACTCAACGTCGATGCTGCGTGTGTTTTGATCGGCTTGGCATTACTGGTTTGGGGTGTATCATCCGAGAAGGATATGGTAGAGTTCTATGTACTAGATCCCGAAGGATAAAGGGTGTGTTCGCCATCCGAGAAGGATAAAGGGTGTGTTCAACCCCTTAATGGCCGAGCTGATGGCCATCCGAGAAGGTCTTTGCTTCACGAAACGCGGGAGGTTCTTTATTAACTCAACTGACAGTGACGGTCTCTCCGCGGTAGCCATGGTAAATTCTATGACTGGTCTCTATTGTGCAAATCTTATTGCTGATGACATTGTGTTGTGTAGTTACTTATAAAAGACTACTAGTGGCTCTCGTCGGTTCATTCCGCGTGTCGGAAATGAAGCAGTCCACACACTGGTTAGAAATGTTTTTTCATTAAAGTCTGATTGTGTTTGGTTTGATGAAATTCCTAGTTGTATTATCACTGCTGTGGCTAAAGACTTATTTCTGCAATGAGAATAGCCCTTTTAATTTGTTTTCAAAAAAAAAAATTAAGAGGAAACAACAGGGATTCTAAAACTAAAGTTTTCTCTTTCTTTTTTTTTTTTGCCCTCTGGTTAAAAAATTAGGAATAGTTTATTTTATTTTTATTTTACCAATATTGGGCCCACAAGTGATTGTTGTGTTATATTCATACGGAAATAGAGAATAAAGGATCGATCTGAGTTTCAAAATAATCATATCTGTAATATTTTGGGTGTTTTATATTTAAATTTTAAAATTTAGACTTTGTAAAATAATATTATGAAATTAAAATTTCTAAAATCGATACTTTAGTTAATGTTTTAAATAATTTTAATAAGTAAAGAGAATAACAATCCAAAAATTAATAAGAATAATTAAAACTAATTCAGTTTTAATACATAATATTATTGCTTTTTTATTATTGAAAATGGTTAAAAGTTGATAAAGTGTAATTAATTTTTGTATATTCTCAATATTAGGGTATTATTTTACAGAATCCAAATTTCAGTACTTAAATTATAAAATACTTAAATTTTAGAATATATTTTTTCAATTCACCTTTTAACATTTTCGCATTTGGTATAGCATAGTAGGTAAGTAAGAATGAAACATCTCAGTGAATATTTTATTAGCCTCTCTTTTATACCTTAGTCTGCCTTATTAAGGCATCTTTTATTTCTATTTGTTTTAGAATTTTAGGTCATATTTGGTCTAACGAGTTTTGGAATGGAAAGACTATTCCAACAAAAAGCCCTTTCTATTATTTGATTTCACATCAGACTAAAGAATTCTTATTCCATAATAATCTTAATTCCATCAAATAATGGAATTGTAATTCTACCAAAAAAAAAACTATAGAATTATGATTCCATCTTTTTGTCAATCCTTCTAAAATCTCAATTTTTATTTTTTCCAAATTAAAATATCTTAAAATAAAGATATTTTGGTCAATATACTATTTATTCCATTTTATTTCACATACTATTCCTATTTCATTCTAATCAAACATAATCTATTTCATTCTAATCAAAGATAATCTTAGTGGCAAACTTGTTGTAAATGAAGACTGCTAACATCAGTGTGTCACGACTGAAGATAACATATTTCGTTGTAAATTTGTTTAAAATGTTAGAATAATGCATGAATAATGAATTGGTGTAAAATTTTACGAGGACAGAGCTTACTTTCCCTCTTTCTTGAGTTCAAATAAAATTCTAAAACAATATGTGTTCTGTAATAATAATTGCTAGAAATGATAACATATCTAGGCATGCACGATTGCATGACCGGATATGCCAATATTAAGTCATATTGTCTTCACCGATGACTCACATATTAACTCACTGTCCCAACTAAAAAATAAAAAATAAAAAACCCATCCTTTTGTTTATGTCTTTATATACATGTGTACATGTATTTGTGTTTTTTTATTTTTATTTTTCTGTATTCCTAATATTATTCAAATAAATAATTGCACAAGAAGGTACATACATATATAGATTCTCAATCCTATAGTATTCTTTTTATCTATTTATGAATATTTTTTTTAACTATTGAATTATTATCTATCAGTTACCATAATTTGAGTAATTGAGAAAAAAAAAATAAAAAAAATACCTATTATACAAGTTTAAATTGTTCATAAAATCATGGAAAGAAAAGGAAAATTTTCATTATTAGGACATTTTTCTTCGAACAGGTATAAATTTTTTTAGCTGAAAACAAGTTTCTTTTAAGTTACTTGTTCTCGATATTGCTGAAAAAATGCAACTCTTTATCCTAATCTCTATGTACCATTTTCATCTTAATCTCTGCCATTTCAAGTAAAATTTTTTTATTTCTTTCTTTTATATATATATATATATAGGTTGCCATTTTAATAGGTATTGGAAATATATATATATATATATATATATATATATATATATATATATATATATAGATTGTCAATCTAATAGGTATTTTTTTCCGATATGTATTTTTTTTTTTATCTATGGGTAGGTTTTTTTTTTTTAGCCGTTAGATCACCAGCTATAATGAAGTACATAAAAAGACGTGCATCTCTCTCTCTTATTTTTTACAATAAAAAAATGTGCATAATAAATTTTCATCGGCTAAACTGATGATACTTATGTATAAAAACCTACTAGTGCCTATATATATATATATATATATATACACAGTGATATGCAGCTTGATCTGCATTCACCTTGTATACCAAGTGTGAACTATAGCTGTTTTCCTTTTCGGCTTTAATTTCTATACGATATCTGTGAGGATATATGAAATATACACATAGAGTTTATTATCTATAATAATGATTATATTTAGAAAAACCTAATTTCTTTTTTTGCCTTTTAGTGAAAAAAAAAAGAACTCACACAGTTTTACTAATATGAAGTAAAATATTCTATTTATATTTTTCTATCATATTTTACTGTATCTATATATATATAATATGCAAAATTCTAGTTAAAACTGTTAAAAACGAATATTTATACCTTATGAAATCAAATAATAGAACTCAAAAAAGAATTTTTGTGTATTTGATAGTTGTTAATTGAACTCAAAAAAGAATTTTTGTGTATTTGATAGTTGTTAATTTAGATAACTAAGAGCTTATATATCATTCTGGTCTACCTTGTCATCATTCAACCTTTCACCTAAATCTGTGGTTATCTGTGGTTAGGCTAAATATATGGATGTCAATGGACAATTATAAAGAACAAAGATATTTTTTCGTCAATTTTAACATTATATATTTGAATCCACTGACATTTGATAGAAGAACACAAAAAAAGGTTTAATTTAATACTAATGAAAATGCTTTGCCTCTTTTGCTAAATGGCCAAAATTAGTCATGAGTTTTTTTATATTATCTTTTTTTCACGAGTTTATGAAAATACAAGGTTAGCACACTTTTGAGAAATATGATGAAAATGGTATTCAAACTTCTGTATTTTACTGCACAATTTTTCCTAATGGTAATTTTATTTCTAGATTTTGTAAATAAATTAAAATCAAAATTATGAATGTACATAGGTTTCAAACACTTTTACCTATAAAAATAAAAAAGAATTAAAAAAATATAGAGGTCAATTTTTTTCCCCAATTCTTGTACGATTTTTATTAAAAAAATAATACTTTTTACAAAAATTTTAGAAAAATTTTATTTTTAAAATAGTTACTAATTATCAGTTTCTGAAAACTCGACTATAAATGTATTTGGTTACTAGTTATTAGTACTGAAAATTGATTATTAGCTACTAGTAATTATTTTAAAAAATAATATTTTTTTAATAAAAATCGTACGAAGTCTATGAAAAAAAGAGAACACCGTATTTTTCTAATTTTGTTTTCTAAAAAATACCGTACAACCTTTTCATATGTACAATACGCAATGGCTTCAGAACCTCCCAGCAAAGTTTTCATTTCTTGAGTGGGCCAACTTTAAACCCACATTTTCTGTTTGGGTTTTTGTGTGAAAGGCCCAAACCAGGCCAGCCCCGCTCGATTTCAACGGTCCAATCCTCAAAAATCCTTTAAACGCTAAAACCCTACGCCAAAAAAAATAAATAAAAAATAAAGAGTTCGTGGTTGGCTCCGCCGATCAGACTCAGCTCCGCAGTAAAGCAAGGACGAGGAGCCTAGACCCAAGAGCAAAGTAACCAGCGCAGAAAGAAGATGAGGCTTTTAAGTTGCAATGGCGTGCTTCTTTTAGTCAACCAATTCTACTCTTACCAGTTTTTCAAAACAGATCATTCGAGTCTCGACTTTTTACTATTACAGGCAAGTGTTCTTCTCTAACTTTCAAAGAAGCCATTTTCGAATCGAAATCTGATTCATGTGAGACCTTATTAAAGAATATATATGTATAGATATATATTTAGTCCAAACATGATTCCCCAGATATTTAAATGCATGGTCTCACTCTCTCTGAAAAGCAAATCTCAGCCAGTTAAACGACCCCAGCTCTGCTTTTCAATCTCTGCCCTCTCTTTCTCCTCGCTCCAACCAGAAAACCCAATACCAAAACCCGCAGTTCCTCTTGCGGAGTACTTAATCAATCACCACCAGTTCTCCCCAGAAGCGGCTTCGAAAGCCTCTTCGTCATTTGCTTATGTGAAAAATCCTCAACAGTCCGATTTGGTGCTTTCTTACCTACAAGAAACCGGTTTCACGAAAACCCATCTCGAGAAACTGGTCAAAAGGTACCCCAAAGTCCTGTTTGTCAATCCTCATATCATCAAGCCCAAGATCAAGATTTTCCAGGACTCGGGCTTCTCGGCCTCGGACATTGCCGATATTGTATCCACCGGTCCATGGATTCTGAAGCGAAGCGTGGATAACCGGCTTGGACCATCCATTCTGGTCCTTAAAAGCGTTCTGGGTTCTAATGATTCGGTCGCTAAACTCTTGAAATCATCGGGTTGGTTTCTAAAACACGATTTGGAGAAGACCATGATGGTTAATATCGATTTTATGAAGAGTTGTGGAATAAGTCCGGCTCAGATTATCAACTACGTGTTCATTTTCCCAAGATTGTTCCTCCTTAAGCCGCAGAGCATTGTCAATAGTGCAAAAAGAGTTGAGGAACTTGGCCTTGATCGGAACTCGAAGCTGTTTCTACAAGCGATTCGGGTCCTGTGTTCGATGAGTTTGAAGAATTGGGAACTCAAAAGGGAGCTATTTCGAAAACTCGGGTTTTCGGAAACTGATATCTTGGCAGTGTTCAAGAGGTCTCCTCAAGTTTTCTGCGTATCTGAGAAGAAAATTAAGCAGGTAACGAGTTTTCTGATTACTGCTGCGAATATTGATTTCTCGTACGTAGTTAGATTCCCAGAACTTCTTATTTACAGCATTGAAGAGAGACTGAAACCTCGACTAGAGATTATGGAGATTCTGGAAAAGAAGCAAGTGTTGAATAAAAAACCAAGTTTGGTTACAACCTTCAAGCTACCTCACAAAAAGTTCTTGGAGAAGTATGTACGTCCTTATTCAAATGAACTAGGGGAGGATTATGTGGCCGATGTACTGTTATAGAAAATTCTGATTGTGTTGTTAGTTGAGAATTTGTAAGCATTGAAAGGGTTGAGTGATGCTTTAGAATTTTAGAATTTTTTGAACTGTGACATTACACGGAGAATTCATGAATAGTGGTGGTGGTGGAGGTTTAGAGTAGTTGTTTTTAAAGAGAGGACTGAATCATACAGATTTTTTTTTTTTGCTTAGATTCTGCTTAGCTCTTTTAGGCTCCGTTTGTTTGAAAAATTGTAAAAAAATTTTCTAAAAAAATTAAGAGTTTTTGATTTGACGTTATTTTTTAATATATAGAATGTTGATACATTGGTAAGTAAAACAAAAAAGTGTCGAACTAAAATTTTATAAACTTTTAGAAAAATATTTTTCTATTTCTTTTTTCATAATTTTTGCCTTACAACTTTTTTTCTAACCAAATTTGGGTTCCAAATGGAGCCCGACTTTCTTATGAATCAGAAGAAATTTTAGAATAATGTTTTCATTTTTCATCTAGTGAGTTTGTTCCTAATTATTAAATAAGAAAATATTGGAAAATTATCTAGATAACAAGGATAAACGACAATAACATGCTTGTTCAATTGTTGTTTTTTCAAAGAAATAAATGAAAGTCCTGTCGTTATTTAGTAAACGACAGATAATTCATATATCAAAGTTCAAACTACTCGTTTTATATCAAAGGAGAGAGAACTTTACACCAGGAACGCATGTCCTTTCGAGATTAGAACTAAGAAATTTCAAACGACATGATACGTTTCGGTTACTTCAACAGCAACTTTAGACCACAAATCAACAAACGAAAAGTAAGAAGAGTCGTGTCGTTTTTGCCTGAAACAAGTCATGTCATTGTTCTGAAAAAAATAAATAAATAAAAGAGTAAGATTAACGGATGTCGTTGATACACAAACATCACAAAACTTAAGACGCTGATATTTTTGACAGCACCCCGAATTTATATATATGAAAGAATGTCGTACACGAAAAACGGCATGTCATTTTTGAATAGAAACCTTACAATGAGAACTTTTAAATTTGAGATGCTGCTTCGTTTATTTACAATTCTCAATTTGAGTTTCGTCTTCCCTTCCGCTTTCTTTTCGTTCTTCAGTTTTTGTACCTGTTGCTTCTCGGCTCGATCGTTCGTTTTCAACTTTCGTTTCAGAATTTGTGATTTTGAAAGGTTTAGGATGTTTTCTACTTATCTCAACATCTAGCGATGAGACTCTGAAACCCTCAGAAAACCGAACACTTCAGCTCAACAAAGAATCTGAGAGTAACCATAATCGAAAGGCAAGTTTTTCAGCATTCTTTTTTTTTTTTTTTTTTTTTTTAAGTTAACAATTAGTTTAAAGTTGATTTCTCACTAGAACCTCTCAAAAGTTAAAAAAAAAAAAATGATGTCTCAAATGAGCAAATGTGTTATATCTCTGTCTCTTAGAACCAATTCGCAATCTCCGCTACACAAAACCACCCCCGTGTTGTTCTCAAACTCACTCCTCTATTTCTCTTCTTCCAAACCCAGAAGACTAGAATCCAAAAACCCAGTTGCAGTCTCTAATTACCTAATCAATCAGCACCATTTTTCCCCAGAAGCTGCTTTACAAGCTTCATCAACCATCTCTTATCTAAAGAAGCTCCATTATTTGGATATGGGTTTGTCATTCGTCAGAGAAAGAGGGTTCTCCCAATGCCATCTCAAGAAATTGATTAGGAAGTTACCTGGACTCCTCTTCTCTGATGTTGACAAATCTATCAAACCAAAACTCAAGTTCTTCCAAGACTTAGACTTTTCACCCTCTGATATTGCCGATATTATATCCGCTGATCCGTGAATTTTGTCCCGAAGTTTGGATAATCGGCTTGGACCGTCGATTTTGGTGTTGAGAAACATTCTGGGCTCGAATGGTTTAGTCTGTGAGGTGTTGAAGTCATCTGGACGGTTTTTGAAGCATGATTTGGAGAAGTCAATGGTGCCTAATATCGAGTTTTTGAAGTGTTGCGGAATAAGTTCGTCTGTGATTCTCAAGCGTCTAGTCAAGTTTCCAAGATTTTTCCTGCTGAAGCCAGAGAGAATTGAGGATTTAGCGAAAAGAGTTGATGCGATGGGTTTCGATAGCATGTCTAAGATCTACCTCCCGGCAATGCGGGTTTTGACTTCGATGAATTCGGAGAATTGGGAGTTAAAATTGGATGCATTCCGGTGTTTGGGGGGTTTTCAGAGAATGATATCTTGACAGCCTTTAGAAGAGCGCCTAAAGTTTTTAGTTTGTCTAAGACGAAAATCAAGAGTATGGCTGAGCTGCTGCTTCTTGCTGGGAACCATGATATCTCCTTTGTTGTTGATCACCCCGAATTGCTTACTTTCAATATTGAACGCAGGCTAAAACCTCGAATCGAGATTCTGCGGATTCTGGAAAAGAAAGATATTCTTAGGAGAAAACCCAGTTTGACTACTATCTGCAAGATCATGGATAAGCAGTTCTCTGAAAAATATGTACTTCCTTATTTAAATGAGCTTGGGGAGAACGGTAAGTGGGCAATTAACGTTCATAGCGAATTGGATAATGTGCTCCGACGGGTTTGAGAATTATAAGGCATGCATGTAACATTGTTCTTTGATGTCCCTGAATAATTTACGATTAATTGATCCTTGAAATGTTTCAATGCATTGGTTTTCAGAGAAGAGACTAACAGACTCGAAGATCGTAGTAGTATGAAGGCACCTCTTTATGAGTTGGTCATTTGCAATTGCTTTTGGATATTTCTTCACATTCAAATATGANATCAAAACTGTTTGGCCAAATAATAAAAGAAATAAAAGTTTGTGGATTTGAGGCATAGTAATATTATTCTTTTCTTAATGTGTTATTTGCCTCCACTCATGTAGTTTTTGAACTCAAATAAAAATTGCTAACGGATTGTCTAATTCGCTGATATTAAATTGCCTCCAAGATATAACAAATCTATAATATTTAATAAATAATAATTTAACGTTTTTCATTGTTCCCTTGATAAATAGGCATGTATATTCATTGCAACCTTTTATCATGAATACGTATTTACTAAAGATTACATTTTTTATGGCATACTTTTTTAATTGAGTATGTGCCAACCAAAAGTTGTAATTTTTTATATAGATATCACTAATAGTTGTATCCCTTCGTATAGGAATCTAACTGTTGCATTTCTTCGTATAGACACCATCAAAGGAGATATCCTTTCATTGTACCTATTCCAAATTTTTGCTATTTTCAATTTCTATTGTTGGAGCGGTTTTTCACCAGCCATCCATGTATCTCTGAACCACTGATGCTGTATTCTCCAACTGTCTACGTGTCCTCGCTATCCCAAAGTACTCTGAATTCCAGGCAGGGTCAGAGAGGCTGGGGTGGCTACCTACAAAAACTCTCCGATGCTTAAGTCAGTGGTCTATCTTTGATTCAGGGTAGCAAAGAATTAGTTCTGTATGAGTATATCTTTGTTTCTCATAAGCTTTTTTTTATATACTTTTTTTTTGTAAGTCTCCATGCCCCTCTCGGGAACGTATGGCTCATACATATATAGTCTTAAGTTTGTGAACCATGCGGGTCTCAATCTTAAGACTGAGTACCTTTCTCCTCAAAGTTTTTTCCAGAGGTCACGGACCGAGATTTCCGTGATCTCCTCTGTACCACCGTAGCCTAATTTCCGCCGCCTCCTACAGCTTGAATCTGTCAGGGGTGAAATTTGGGTAAATCGCCATTCTGTCAGGATGGCTTACCCCTTGCGCATGCCTACCCAGGATCGTATTCAATACTCTGTCTGGGTCTGGAGTCATGAGTTGCTTTTCATTATATTCTGGTAGAAGATCCTTGGGGCTTCTGACCCCCCAGCTGTCGAGGTAAGGGTCGGACTGAGCCGAGACTGTCCAGGGTCTGTGATGGGCTCGGCCCTAAACTCGGATGGCCTAATGGCCAATTGTGAAATCATGTGTGACCCGCGTGACCTTTATCTAATCACTCTCGATACCTATCGGACGGTGGACCCCTTTTGTGACCTGTTTTGCCGCTCAATCATCCACGTGGTGTATGACTTAGGAACGGGTCCCACAACTGCTTCTGTTTCCCTACTTGACAGATTTGTTTTCGTCAAGTGGGGAAATCGTTTATCTGCTCTTCCAGTCTGGGGGATGCACGTGGCTCCCCCCCGCAGACGCTGAGGCACATCATCCCATGTCACGAAATCTGTTTGAATTTGAAAGTTCCAACTATTCGGTCTCCTTTACTCACCCCCTTTTCCAGAAAAACTCTTCGGCTCCCTCTCTATAAAAGCTGCAATTACGCTCTTTTACCACTTTACTAAAACCTTCTATCATTCTAGCCTCATAAAATTCTAGGGTTTCCGATTTCCTCCCTTCTAGAGACTTTTATTCTTTCACTCGCATTCAGAATAATGGCTTCAAATCAAGATCAGGAATTGCACCCCATCGCGGATTCAGAGTTGGATTCACTAAGGAGGCAGCTCTACCTCCCCGGAGGAGTGACGCAACAATGGGTTGAGGGCCCTGCGGACTGGTATCTTCGTCCTTCTGCCCCCGAAGGCTCTTTTGGCTCTTTTATTCTTAGCAGAAAGCATCTGGAATGGCTACGATTCCCACTTCCTCCCCTGATTCACCAATTCTTTGCTTTGACAGGGATCCATCCGATGCAGCTAAATGCAAACAGGGTCATGATTCTGATGGGGCTCTCCGCCCTATCAGTTCTCTACAACCTGCATATCGACCTGGAGGTGGTCTTTTATGCTTATAAACTTACCCTCATCCTCAAGAAAGGCTCCTACCCTACCTTTTACCTCTAACCGCTGCCAAGACGTCATATCTTCTGGGGCTTGCCACAGTCAAACAAACAATGGGACTCCCATGCCAGGCTATACGTCGTTGGAGGAGCATGGTGCTCCCCTTGGGTGAACGGCGAGCACTTCCAAGTTCCCTCAGCTTTCCTGCAGAGTAAGTGCGAGGTCGTGATTTTCGAGTCTGTGCTCTCCTTGTCTGTTATTGCTGACGTTATTTTGTCTTGTGCAGCCTCGGCAGAAGAGAGTAGGTTCGAGCTGTGTTTGTTAGCGGGGCGGCTTAAAAGCCTGGAGGGGATAGTCATCTTCGGATCTTCTAAGGACTGCCGGCACATCCAGGCCGTCCTCAACCCCCAGGTGATGAACATAATGCCCAGGATGGTTTCATACCTCCCATTCCCTTTGGATACCTGGGTCATCACCAAGCACATGCAGAGCTGACTTGACGCTTCTACCCTGAACCGATTCCGCTGGGATGAGCATGACAGAATCACCATGGTGGGTCGGCAGGTTACGGCTTCAAGCCAATTGACAAGCTCCAATGACCTGGTGGCGCCGTCTAGCCACGAGCTCGAGAAGGCCGTGAGGCTTGTGGCCGCGGAGTGCATTAGGCTCCGCAGTGAGGAGGCCGTCGCCCCCAAGAAGGCTAAGGGTAGGTTCATCTTCGCGTCCTTGAGCTTCGTGGATCAGATTGTGGCTGTGACCTAAACATGTTACTTGTTTTTTGCAAGTTCTGAGACGGGCCCATCGGTTGACCCCTCCCCCGTCAAGGGGGGAGCTGCGGGTCATAAGGCTCGCTCCAAGGCACCTGCTCGCTGGCCTCTCGTGGTGCTTTCAGGAGATGAAGTGCCTGCGGACCCCCGCTCCGATGCAAGTGGATGCGAAGAGATACCGCTAAGTCTGGCTGTAGGGTCTGCTACGCCAACCTCGTCTACCCCTGACTCTGGTCCGAAATCGGGTGCTATTTGCCTCGGTGGGGAGATCGCCGAGCTTAGTGGTGGGGCTTCGAGGTTGAAGTCCCGACTATCTTCCCCTCCCTCGATCCCAATAAAGCAGCGACATGAGGTCGGTTCATCCAACGAAGGAGAAGGCCGGACGGATAAGAGGGGCAGGGTTGCTCCCTCGTCTGACAGTGATGACGACGGGGCCACGCTGATCCTTCTAAAGAGGAGAAGGTCGGTGCGTAGTGGCCTGCCAAGAGGAGATGTACCACCTCCCGTCATGGCCGACGGCACTCCCGGTGGCACTGAGCTTTCTTCCATCCCTGCCGCCACTGCTTCTGGGGTAGGCCCGGTTGTTAAAGAGGGTGCCCTCATGACCAGTGGGGTGGGGCCGTGTTCCCCAGGTGCGAGCGACGCCCAAAGAGAGGGTCCAGCCACATAGCCGTAGCTGGAAGCGCTCTCTTGGAGAACGTCGAGCTTATCGCCAACCGTACTTTCACATAGGTTTGGTCCACTAGGTTGCTTCTATGTTTTCCAACATATTTGCTAAACGCTGACCCCCCTTTTTTTTTGTTTAACTTTCAGCTGGCTGCCATCCGGTCCTTCTATTCCTCTCGCATCAGGGATCTGATTGAGGAGCTGAATTCCCACTCTGTGCTGGCCGAGCGCAACGAGGTCGCCCTCCCCGAATTGAGGTCTGACTTCGATATATATCGGAGCCTCGAGAAGGCGAGGGTCAGCAGTGCGGTGGCTCATGCTCTGAGCGTCGAGAGGACCAGACGCGAGGAGCTGGATGTGAGACTGGCTAAGGCGGAGGCTGACAAACTTGCCCAATCCGAAGCCGCCAAACTGGCTCAAAACGAGCTGATGGTCAAGGAGCAGGAGTTACAGAGCGCGGAGACAGAGATGGGACTGGCCTTCCTCGCTCGTGACAGGGCTGTTGAGGATGCCAAGGAAGCGAGAAAAGCCGAGGCGATAGCTAAGCTAGAGGCCTACTCTCTGCAACGCAGACTTGACCGATCCCACGAGGTAAACCGACATCTCTTCTTGGATTACAAAAATCTGATGGGTGCTCGGGTAGAGATGTTTCGTAAACACAACGAGGACCTTACCGGTATTAACACTTTTTTGGTCGACTTATCGCAGCGGCAAGCGGAGCTCAGGCTAGCGACGCTGAAGGATAGGCTGGCAGATGCGGAGAAATTGAAAACGAGATACTAGAGGCAGGTGGACGTCCTTTCTGCGGAAAGTTACAGGTCTGGCTGGGAGAATAGAGAATTTGAAGGCCACACTGAGGTGGTAACGCCAGATCAGTTTGATGAGCAGAAAAGCATCGAGAGAGACCACTATTGCATCAAGCACTATATGCAGCAACTTAGGGACGAGATCAGCATCACGTACCCAGCTGACGTGATGGAGATGCTTGCTACAGAAAAGGATGGGCCCTCTACATCTGCTTCTGGTGTCAAAGAGCCTACTTCTGTTCCCGGTCTGCCAGGTCGAACTTCAGAAGCCTTTGACAGTCAGCCTGGTCCCGGGGTCTCAACTGGTGAGGGGTCTGGCACGGTCATTATATCTAGTGACGAATCCGATCTTGATACGCCACCCTCCACCGGGGCTGGTCCAAGTGCCGGGACTGGCTGCGCTCCCCTGGCAGAGGTAATTAGGGCCCATAACCTTGTACATTTATAAAGTTGACCCCAATTGTAATCCTCTGTATAAATAATGAAAATAGTGCAATTCTCTTTAGTCTGTTTTTTTTTCTTTGTTGATCGCGTCTGGGGTAGAGTTAAACCTTATTGTAGCTATCTGTATAAATAATTGTGGATGACTCAGATGGGCACGATTTCGGGCTATTAGCAAGTCCTCCTCGAGTCATGACTATTAAGGTTAGTTCCGAAGATAGGGACCCGAGCTTTGACTCATTCGGTTTTACGGAGGTATAACTTCTGTTATGGCTTGTTTTGGCAGAGTTCGACCCGCGCGTCTAGCTAGACTTCTCCGACCCCAAATGGGACCATGCTCGGACCTAGTTCCAGGGATTGGTCGACCATTATTTGGACCTGTCGTTGCAAAGGAGAAGGCTTGGGCTCGGCTCTTACCGGGAACAAACAGGGCACTATCACTCCGATGTCTCCCTACGAATCTGTCCGCGACCCGCCTCCCATAAATAGGGCTTATGACTGTGCACCATTTGTTAACCATGCGCTCTGTATTTTTAGGACATAATAAACAAACTTTAATCATAATTTTTGTCCTTCACGTTTGGCCTGGTACTGGACTGCCTCCAACGGGTAGACTCCAAATTCATTCACACTCCACCCATGTACAAATAAATCATCCCCTATCAGAGCCTGCATTCCTTTGACTCTTCATAAAAACGTTCCTTAGGAAGGGTCCACTTCTAGCGGGTGGATCCCGACCCTGCTATCCTTTAGCCATTCGTATAGCTAAAATGTTCCTTAGGGGGGTCCACTTCCGATGGGTGGATTCTGATCCTGCTTTCCTTTAACCATTCGTAGAGCTAAAATGTTCCTTAAGGGGTCTGCTGGCAAGTTTTTAAGTTACGCACCCCTTTTCTCCTCGTACATTTTCTCGGGTCATCGGCAAACGTTTTATTGCACGATTTGATTCCCAGAGTACGATCTTTTTCGAGATCTGCTGGCAAGTTTCAGTTGCGTAGCTCCTCCCTCTTCGTACGTTTTCTCAGGTCGTCGACGAGCGACGTGACTCCCATAGTACGAGCGTTTTTGAGGTCTGTTGGCAAGTTTTTGGTTGCACAGCTCTTTCCTCTTCGTACATTTTCTCGAGTCGTCGACGAGTGATGTGACTCCCATAGTACGATCGTTTTCGAGGTCTGCTGGCATGGTTTTGGTTGCACAACAGTTTCCTCTTCGTACGTTTTCTCGGGTCGTCAACGAGCGACGTGACTCCCATAGTACGAGTGTCTTTGAGGTCTACTGGCAAGATTTTGGTTGTACAGCAGTTTCCTCTTCGTACATTTTCTCGGGTCGTCGACGAGTAACGTGACTCCCATAGTACGAGCGTCTTTGAGGTCTGCTGGCAAGGTTTTGGCTGCACAGCAGTTTTCTCTTCGTACGTTTTCTCGAGTCGTCGACGAGCGACGTGACTCCCATAGTACGAGCGTCTTTAGGTCTGCTAGCAAGGTTTTTGTTGCACAGTAATTTCCTCTTCGTATGTTTTCTCGAGTCGTCGACGAGCGACGTGACTCCCATAGTACGAGCGTTTTTGAGGTCTGCTGGCAAGGTTTTGGTTGCACAGTAGTTTCCTCTTCGTACGTTTTCTCGGGTCGTCGACGAGCGACGTGACTCCCATAGTACGAGCATCTTGAAGGTCTGTTGGCAAGGTTTTGGTTACACAGCGGTTTCCTCTTCATACATTTTCTCAGGTCGTCGACGAGCGACATGACTCTCATAGTACGAGCGTTTTCGATTGCGCGAGTAGTGCGTATAGTCTGCAACTAGGGCAGGCCTTTTTCGTGGCAACCTGGTGTGATCTTTTGCCTGCGCAACTAAAATGTTGGGTCTGCCACTGTGGGTAGACCCTTTTCTGTGTGGCAGAAGACCTGACCTGTTTTAGAATTAAGCTTTGTAATAATATAAACGTTCACATGGGTCCCATGCATGAATAGTGTGTAGGGTCTACCACTGTGGGCAGACCCCTTTTCCATAGTAACCCAAAAGATGAATCCATGCGGCAAAAAGGGAACTTAACCTGTTTAGGATTTAAGCTTTTCAATAACATAGGCATTCACATGGTCCTACATCATATGAATGTGCCTTACACGTGATACTTTTTCAAGTGCTAAGCGTTCCTCGTGTTCGGCAAATTTTTTCCCGCCTTGAGTTCCTTCAGGACATACGCACCATTGTTGAGCGCTTTGATCACCTCATAGGGTTCAATCCAATTGGAGTCCAGTTTTGAAGAATTCCCTGTTCTAGCTTTTAGGACCCAATCTCCAGCACTAAATCGTCGGGCATTAACCTTTTTCGCATAGTAAGACCTAGCCTACTGGTAGTATGAAACCAGGTAGACCAGGGCCATGTTTTTCGTTTCTTCCAGGAAGTCTGTGTTGCGGCTTAACTGACGTTCATTTAAGGGGACATCTTTTACCACTTCGGAGCAGCGGGTCGGGATCACAGCCTCTAATCCGTAGACCATGGAGAATAGTATTCTTCTAGTAGACCTCCGCTTTGTGGTTCGATGGGCCCACACAACGGCCAGCAGTTCTTCTAACTATTTGCCTTTAGCCTCCTATAAGTTCTTTTTGATGTTGCTGAATATGACCTTATTCGTTGCCTCTGCTTGGCCGTTCCCCTGAGGGTAGTTCACGGAAGAGAAACTGAGTCTTATATTATATAGCTCGCACAAATCCTTGAGCTTAGCATTTTGGAACTACGTGCCATGATCAGTGTGTATCTCTTTTGGGATCCTGAATCGACAGATTATGTTCTTCTAGATGAAGTTAATCGTGTCTGCCTTATTAACGGTCGTGTAGGCTTCGGCCTCTACCCACTTGGTGAAGTAGTCCGTGGCCAACAGGACGTACCTCTTTCCTCCTGGACTTCTGGGGATCTCTCCGACGATGTCCAGACCCCATTTGGCAAATGGCCAAGGGGTTATATTCGAATGAAGTATCTCCATGGGCTGACGTTTCATTGGGACGAACCTCTGGCATTTCTCACATTTTTTGACGAATCGGGATGCCTCTGCCATCATGTATGGCCAAAAGTATCCGGCCGTTAGAGCCTTGTGGGTGAGGTTGCGTCCACCAGAGTGGTTGCCACATACTTCCTCGTGGATTTCCTCCATCAGTTTTTGCACTTCGACGGGACCTATACACCGTAGCATTGGACCCATTGTTGATCTCCTGTATAACTGTTCACCCATCATCGAGTACCTGGCAGCTTTCAATCTGACTGATCTTGCTTCCCGGGGGTCTGCAGGCAGGTTCCCCAACGTCAAATACTGTGTGATGGGTTTCATTCATCCTTCGTCAGCAGCTCTGGTTGCGAACACATGGTGTGCAGGGGTCTGCGGGGGGTCCCTCATGCTCCCGTCTTCTGAGAGGACTTCTATGCTTCCAGCCGTACCCCCGATTGACGCACTCTTAGCTAGTTCGTCGGCCCTCTGGTTCATCTCCCTGGGTATCAGTTCGATATTGAAATTGCCAAAGCGAGCTTTTGCCCACATTACCTTGGAGAAGTACCTGTGTAACCTCGGTTCTTTTACTTTGAAGTTTCCCATGACCTGACCCGCGATTAACTTCGAGTCGGTCTTTACTGTGATGTTCTCCACTCCAAAGTGCAGCGCTAGCTCAAGGCCTTGCAGCAGTGCCTCGTACTCTGCCTCATTGTTAGTCATCCGGAAGCCGAGCCTTAATGCCTTCTTAACTCTGAGACCCGTTGGGGTCTGCAAGACTATCCCGATACCTGACCCTGAGGCATTCATGGATCTGTCGGTGTGGAGCGTCCAGGCTGAAGAGGGGCGGAGTTGAGATATCTGATACGGGTCATGCTGCTCGCCGAGGGACTCGATTTCCACTAGAAAATTTGCCATGATTTGTCCTTTCTTCGGTGTTCGAGGCCGATACTCGATATCGTATATTCCCAGCTCGATGGCCCATTTGGTCAGTCGTCCCAACAAGTCTGGCTTGGCCAAAATTTGACGGATGGGGAAATCCGTATACACAGTGATTGAGTGTGCCTCAAAGTACTACCAGAGTTTCTTTTTAGCGTTGACCAGAGTAAAGACCAGCTTTTCTGCCACACTATATCACGTCTCAGCATCCAGGAGTATGCGGCTTATATAAAACACCGGTTTCTGTTTGCCAACCTCCTCGATGAACAGTACGGTGCTGATCGCTACCTCGGACATTGCTAAATAGGCATACAGGCACTTCCCCTCTGCCAAGGAAGCCAGGATAGGTGGGTGACTCAGATATAACTTGAGATCTGTCAGTGCTCTGTCCTGTTCCTCCCCCAAGATGATAGTAGAGCTTTTCTTCAAACATTGGAAGAAAGGCTTGCATCGGTCGAACATCTGAGAGATGAATCAGCTGAGAGCGGCTATCTTCCCGGCCAGGCATTGGACCTCCCGAATGGTCGAGGGTCTCTGCACATTCGTGATCGAGGTCAGCTGGGTTAGGTTTGGCTCAATACCCCTCCTGCTCATGATATGCCCTAGGAATTGTCCAGAGGATACCTTAAACGCACATTTCTTGGGATTCAGATGCATCTGATGTTGTCTCAAATCTGAAAACATTCGTCTAGGTGCCTCAGATGGTCTGAATCTTCCTTGCTCTTCACGACCATATCATCGATGTAGACTTCCATTGTCTTCCCTAGAAGCCTGGCAAACATTTTATTCATGAACCTTTGGTAGGTTGCCCCCGCGTTCTTCAGGCCAAATGGCATACACCTGTAGCAGTACAGACCATGCTCTGTGATAAAAGCCATATGGATCTGGTCTTCTGCGTACAGAGGGATCTGGTTGTACCCGGAGTAGGCATCCAGAAAGCTCATTCTGTTGAATCCCGCTGTCGCATCTACCATTTGGTCGATTCTTGGCATGGGGAAGCTATCTTTCGGGCAGGCCTTGTTCAGGTTGGTGAAGTCTATACAAATACGATCGTCGCCGTTTTTCTTTTTCACCACTACCGGGTTGGAGACCCAATGCGGGTATACGCATTCCCTGATCAGACCGTTCTCCAGCAGCTTCTCTACCTTCCTATTGATCGCCCTATTTTTCTCTGGCGCGAACCTTCAGAGTTTCTACCTGACTGAAGGGAAATTGGGATCTATGTTTAGCCGGTGGCAGGAGTGTGCGGGGTCTATCCCGGGCATGTCGTCGTGGGACCACGCGAAGAAGTCCTCATTCCGCTCTAGGAATAACATCTCGTTCTTTTGCTCCTCGGGTAATAAGGCCCCGATTAGAATCACCTTCGCCGGTTTTGCCTCTTTCAAAAGGACCGTTACCAGCTCCTCGATCGTGGATTCTGGACCATCAGACTCCTCTTCGATTTGCTTCATGTAAGCTGGCAGGCAGTCCTTTGATTACTATCCATCCCCCGTTGCGAGGCTTGCACCCGCGTTGGCTCCCCTCAGGGCGGCTGAAAAGCATTTCTTTGTGGAGGCCTGGTCTCTCCTGATGTCTATTGTGTAGCTACCGTCCTTTGATAGATATCTTAAGACCTAGTAGAGAGTGGAAGCACTTCCATGCATGGCGTGGATCCATCCCCTTCCCATGATGACGTTGAAGGAGAACTGGCAGTCAATGACGACGAAGTCCACGTCCAAGCATCTCTCAGCAGCGCAGACATTCAAGGTCACAACGCCCAAAGGGCAGACCCTCGTGCTGTCGAAAGTGAACAGCGACTGACAGGTCGGCCTGAGTGTGCTTCGATCCAGACCCATATTCTCGAATGTGCTGAGGAACAGGATATCGACGCTACTTCCACCATCGACCAGGACCCTTCCGACCAATACGGAGCCCATCTACAATTTAATCACCAAGGGGTCGTCGTAAGGCTGACACACCGTAGTTAAATCTTGCTAGGTGAAAACGATGGGGGCGGCAGAGGGGCGGCTTTCCCCTGACATCAAATGGTTGATGGAATGGCCCATCCTCCTCAGGCGCTTCACCTTACTTTCAGCTCTTTTGAGGTATTTTTCCTTCTCCTCTTGATCCTGGGTCAGCTTTGGCCTGTCCACGATGGTCATCACTAGCCTCGGGGTCTGCTCTCCTGACCCAGAGGCTTGGGTCTACTTCCCTTTCTCAGGCCTAGTGACGTCTTCCAGCGGCTGGGTCCGTCAGTTTTCATGTACTGTTTTAACCTGCCAGCGTTGATCGCCATCATGACCTGTGTGTAAAGGTTGCAGCAGTGGACGGTGTCGTGCCTGAAGTCTTTGTGGAACTGGCAATACCTGTTCCTATTCTTCATATGCTCGGGGATGCTAGATTTAGGCGGGTCTTTGAAAATGCCCCTGTCCTTATTTTGGAGCTAGATCACGTCGATCGGCGTGTTGAGCTCATACTTCGGCAGAGGGTCACGGGACATCTTCCTCCTCTTGCTACCTTCCTGACTGTCTCAGATGGGGGCTTCCTGCTTCGAGGCTGGCCCTTGGCCCGGTGAGGGCCTCTTCACCTCTTGCAGGGCCGGCGTTTGTACTGGCATCGTTGTTATCGCGGCGGAGGTCATGGGTGCCTTCTGGTAACTTTCCAGCACCCTGAATACCCCTTATGACTTCGCCTAGACGTCCTCCATATCGTACGAAAGATTCAGAAGGAGGTGGTCCGATAACATTGATCCTGGCTGTAGGCCTCTGACGAATGAGCTTGTGGCTTGGACCGAGTCGGCGTTATGGACCAGTGACATTACCTCGAGGAAACGCAAGAGGTACTCTCGTGAGAATTCATCTGCAGCCTGCTCTAACCGGTTTAGGTCTCGCATGGTTTTTTACTGTCTCTGGACACCTGCGTACTGCTTTAGAAAAAGTTTGCAGAAGTCTTCGAACCTGTTTATAGACTTTTCTGGGAGCTGTCTGAACCATAGCAGGGCTGGTCCCGCTAGGGTCATAGAGAAGACTTTATAGGTCACGGCCTCGTCCCTGGTTTCCAGGGCCATCTTCTGTTGAAAGTGGTATATGTGATCGAGGGGGTTGGTTTTCCCCTCGAACGGCCTGAAGGTCGGGGTCGTGAAGTCCCTCAGCCTGGGCTCCATCTGGATCCAGTCGGCGAAGGCCGTCCGGTTGATCCCTCACACAGTTTGCTCTGCCAAATCATCGGGGGTCTGGCTGTGATGGGCCCCGAGTCTCTTACCCAACTCTGCCATCATCTCTTGCTTCCAGTCGGGAGGCGTACCTTCTGGGCTTCCATGGCATCTTCTGCCCATTGCCCCCCTGGTTTGGAGGGGTCTCGACTGGCTTTGCCGTGCCCCCTGCATCCCCGATCCGGAGGGGGTGGGAGCTTCTCCTTGTGGTTGACTTCCGAATTCTTGCTGGACCTCTTCGTCAAAATCTTCTCTCCGCTGGATCCTGTCTTCACTCGTCAGCAACCCCTCGAGGCGGGCATTATCTCTGCGTACCTCTGCAACTTTATCCCTTAAACCCAGGACGGCTTCGTGGGTCATGTCTGCCTTCTGGTTTGCTTCCGCCAGGGCGGCAAGCATCTGATCTAGCTTCTGTTTCAGATCTGGTCGTGCTTCTCGGGAGCTCCCTTCGGCGTCGAGACGTGTGCTCCTGGTTATCATCCTTGAGAGTGCCATCAGATGTTATATGGCTTTTTGTTTGGGGAAAGTGCGATCGTGAGTCTCCTACTCTTTTTCTCACGCTCTACAAATTCCCACAGACGGCGCCAAACTGTTGGAGCGGTTTCTCACCAGCCGTCCACGTATCTCTGAACCGCTGATGCTGTATTCTCCAACTGTCCACGTGTCCTCGCTATCCCAAAGTACTCTGAACTCCAGGTAGGGTCAGAGAGGTGGGGGTGACTACCTGCACAGTATCTCCGATGCTTAAGTCAGTGGTCTATCTTTGATTCAGGGTAGCAAGGAATTAGTTCTATATGAGTATATCTTTGTTTCTTGCTCATAAGTTTTTTTTATATACTTTTTTTTGTAAGTGTCCATGCCCCTCTCGGGAACGCATGACTCTTATATATATAGTCCTGAGATTGTAAACCATGCGGGTCTCAACCTCAGGACTGAGTATCTTTCTCCTCAAAGTTTTTTCTAGAGGTCACGGGCTGAGATTTCCGTGATCTCTTTTGTACTGCCATAGCCTGATTTCCGCTGCCTCCTACGGCTTGAATCTGTCAGGGGTGAAATTTAGGTAAATCGCCGTTCTGTCAGGACGGCTTGCCCCTTGTGTACGCCTACCCAAGATCGTATTAAATGCTCTGTCTCGGTCTGGAGTCGTGAGTTACTTTCCATTGTATTGTGGTGGAAGACCCTTGGGGCTTCCGACCCCCTAGCTATTGAGGTAAGGGTCGGACTAGGCCAAGACTGTTCAGGGTCTATCGGCCCTAAACTCAGACGGCCTAATGGCCGATTGTGAAATCATGTGTGACCCGCGTAGCTTTTATCTAATCACTCTCGATATTTGTCGGACGGTAGACCCCTTTTATGACCTGTTCTGCCGCTCGATCGTCCACGTAGCGTATGACTTAAGAACGGATCCCACATCTATCAAATATTACAATTTCTCCAATAAATTCTTCATTGTTTCATAAGCCTAGCTACAGGGCAATGGAACATATTTCATATTTGCAATGTGTGAGTTATAATGTTGCGCTAAAGATTTGGCTTCATAATATCTTGTATTTCAATTGTCAAGTGTTAAATTCTCGGGTGGTAATATTCAAGTTTTTACTTCGAGTTCTTAAATAGCTTTAGCTTTATTGATATTATCTCTTTGCAGAATTGGAGCTGTAGTGTGTCGAAGATTTTTTTTTTTTTTTTTTTGAGGGAATGGAAGAAGCTCTTATTCATTTTTTATATTCTAGTAGGCAGATATTATCAACTACAGTATTGGGTGTATGTTATAAAAAGAAGTGATTATAAACGGTTTCCAACCCTAATGGAATTAAAGGGACAATTCGAAGAAACGAAGTTGACTATATAAACTCTGATGCGCACAACAAATGTTATCTAGACCATGGGACGGAGCAAACCAAAGTTGGTGTATAAAAAAATTGACGTTTCGGAATTGGATTCATTTATAAATTAAAATTGTAGCTATTAGTATTGCTTACCAATTAGAAAACGGGATCAGGTACAAAGATAAGATCGAGAACTAGAAGTAAATGTTTATTGAAAATCAGTTCTTTCCAAATGTTTCACTGACAAATTAGCTACACTACACCACCAGTCCGAGAGTCCGACTCAGAATTCGGAAAAAGAATCATAGAGCATCAAAGTGAGCAGAGCATTAATATATAACAACTAGTTAAATTTATTGTATTATTAACTACATTAGGTAGCATTAAGATTCGACTTTAGCAACATCAATTCTTTCAAACAGAAAAGATTGTACGAAGCTCAACAGTCTTAATTCCATTAAAGAAAGAAAATTCATTTTACAAAGACAACCTCTGAGTACTTAATTATCAGTCTCACCTGACTGACTCTACTAAAGACCCAAATTTACAGACAGACCAAATACAATAAAAGGACACGTCACAAATAATCTAAAAGTGAAGCCTAGAACGAGTTCATTTCCAGTATATAACTCCGGCCCTTGAGCAAAGCCTGGACAGCCTCTCCGTACAACCCTTCCCCGAACGCCGCCGTGGCCAGCTCCGCGTCCTCCCTCAGCTCCTCCGCCACGTCATCGCGGCCGCCGGCCCTCCCGAGCTGGGTCCCGCTACTCTCATCCCCGTCCCTGTCGCCCATACTGGGCCTCACCACCACCAGCGTGGCGCCCTCGGCCCAAACGCCGTCGTTCAGCTCCAGCCGCGGTGCGTGCCTCATCCTCATTCTCACGTTAGGCACTCTCGTCCGATTCCTCGATCCTTCCCCCCCATCTTCGTCTTCATCATCTTCCTCCTCCTGGCTAACGTGCGCCGCGGCAGCGGCTCTCAGCTCCGACATTCCCGCCTTATCCATCACCACCGTGCCTTCTCCATCTCTGTCCCTCAGAACCAGCCTCTCCAGCTCCCTCTGCTCCCTCACCACCTCCTTCAGCAGATAATGCCTCGCCGAGGCCGCAATCAGCGCGCTGATCGTCCAGACCACTCTCGATTTCAGCCCCCTCGCGAAATCTGCCGCCTCGCCCAATACATCGCCGGGCTCAGCTCCCGCCACCGGCAGCTGAGGCGGCGCGGAGTACCTGATCGCTCGGAACCCTAGGATAGCGCAGCTCCTCAAGCTCCTCCCGAACTCGGCCCTCCACTTCACGACGGCGCCCTTCTCCAGCCTCAGGTCGCCGGAGGGCAGCTCGATTTCCAGGTCCCGGACCCGATCGAATCCGCGGAGGATCCGGCAGGGGGAGTTGCTATGCGACTGCCTCAGGGCCGGGAGCGGGCTCGGCGAGACAAGCTCGTGTAGGGACTTGATGATGGACTTGAAGAAGACGAGGAGGAGCGAGTCGGAGGAGGAGGCGGCGTCGTCTTCGTCGTCGTCGCCGCCGCCGCAGCCCGAGTCGGAGGAGATGACGCGGTCGACCCTGAGTTGGAGCGAGTCGGTCTGGGGGGCGAGCGAGTTGAATCGCCTTGAAACGGCGCGGCATCGGATTAGGGTTTTGATATCGGAGACGGAGTTGAAGATCTGGAGGATCAGCGCGTCTGGGAGTTGATCGAAGCCGTCCATTTTGGTGAGGTTTTGAGAGAAGAACGAGGTGTTTGATTTGGACAGTTTCCAAGTCTTAAAACCTAATTTAAAGTGTTAGGAGATAGGAGTGGAGGTTTGACCGTTTACTTTTGAGAATTTAGTTTGGCCCCACAGTTTCAGCAGACGCGCCGTGCGCGTGGGTTGGGTTACCACTTGCTATTATTGCTAATGAGTGTTGCAAGTCGACCGTTAGGGTCACATGCTACGTATTATTATTACCACCACGGTTACCGTCGCGGGGTTAATTTCTCGTCACAAACTTTTCTCCGTGATGGTCCACTCTTAGTCAGCCGACACCACACGTACAATCCAGTCTAAATGTTTACCGCATTCGGTAGTGTTTACCTTACACTCATCAACTATGCAACAAAGAGTAAGTGATTAATGCATAAGTAACGTACAAAAACTCTTTCTAATCTTTTATTAATCTCAGAAAAGGATATAAGGCAATACGCAGGACATCACGATCTGATGAATCTGCTTAATCAATCACGTATATATAAACATACATAGTAATTGACATCCCTAATTACCTGGAGTCCTCCGGGACAAGCCAACGTGCGCCAGTAACATGCCTTAGCAGCACGCACAGGTTTTCGGGTGCACGCCTCTATATGTGTTGGTTGTCATGTGCACGTACACAGTGTATGCGGTCTGCCTGGTACACCCAATGCCAGACATCATTGTTACTATGCATCACTAAGTATGCCAACCTTCGAGCAATCCCGCACCAATTCAAACCATCTTGAGCCAACATGGCATATCCGAGTGCTTGATCACTGTGTCAAGTTCTTGCCCACCCAAGCAAGCCTTAGTCTTTTCGCATGGTGGTGTGCACTGTGTGCATTCCCCATCTTGGACTCGTGTCATAATGCAATTCCTCACCATGACACGGTCCTAGTCACTGATTAAAGGGCTAACAAACCACCCCCACTAGAAGAAACCGATATCCTCGTTGGGAGGTATCTAAATAGGCGTTCAATTAGTTTTTAAACTGCCACAGGTTACCGTTTTCTCTCATGTAGCATCTGCCTCACTCTCGTCTTTCCACTGAATGAGAAATTCAGTGCAGCTTTTCTTCTTACTAGCACCCAAAGATCCATGATCTAGGATCTTTACAATTTTCTTCTCAAATTGCTTCCTCACAGTAGGAGGAGCTCTCCTCGCCATGACTCGACCCTCGGCCGCATCCTTATGGTATTATTTCAAGAAACTCACGTGGAATGTTGGGTGTATCTTGAAACACTCAGGCAACTGTAATTGATAAGCAACATTGCCCACATTCTTCACTATCTCGAATGGGCCATCATACTTTTGTACCAATCTCTTATATTACTGCCTATCAGTTACCTTCTTCCAAATCTGAGGAGTAAGTTTCAGCAATATTCTGTCCTCTACATTGAACTCCAGTTCCCTTCTATGCTTATCAATATATTTCTTCATCCTCTTAGATGCTTTAACTAGGCTATCTAGTGCCTATTCAAAGAGCTCGGTTCTGTCTCTAACAAATCTATATGTTACTGGACAAGATCCTTGGGACTTTTGCTTTGCTACTTCATGTGAAGTCAAGGGTTGTCTCCCAAATACGATCTCACTAGGACTCATTCTAGTTACTGAGGATTGATAAATATTGTAGCAGAACTGGGCTACATCAAGTAGCTCCATCTAATTCCGCTAGCTCGCAGAGACATAGTGCCTTAGATATTCCTCCAGCAACTGATTCATTCTCTCAGTATGACCATTTATTTGTGGGTGATTTGCATTAGAAAACTTCAAATCTGACCCCAATATATTGAACAACATGGTCCAAAATCTACCAATGAACTGAGAATCTTTGTCACTTATGATGTCCTCAGACTAGCTGAAGTATTTCGCCACATTTTCTATGATCAGCTCCATAACAACATCTGTCGGATATGCCTATGGTGTTGGAATAAAGATCCCATACTTGGATAACCGATCTATCACCACTAGGATTGATCTCATGCCCTTCATCTCTAGAAACCCCACAATAAAATTCATGGAAATTGACTGCCATCGTTTCTCAAGAATAGGCAATGGCTGTAATAACCCTGCCTCTTTCTTCCTCTCTATCT
Organism: Parasponia andersonii; assembly: GCA_002914805.1. Taxonomy (NCBI): domain Eukaryota; kingdom Viridiplantae; phylum Streptophyta; class Magnoliopsida; order Rosales; family Cannabaceae; genus Trema; species Trema andersonii. The sequence goes on from JXTB01000120.1 coordinate 498,524, forward strand.
TATCTTGCTGGCAAACTAAACAGGTTTTCACATAGGACTCCACCTCGTCCTCCATTTTTGGCCACTAATATGACTTTTCTAGCAAAGCCATCATTATTTCCACTCTTGGGTGACTAGCCTATTACGGATTATGTGTTCGTTGTAGTAACTCTCGTCTAAGTCTACCACTGTTTGGCATATACAACCTACTGCTCTTGGAATACAATAAGTCATCCTTAATCCAATATTGACGGATTGTGCCTTCAACAACTTGTTGTTTTAGCTTCAAAAAAGTGGAATCGAGCAAGGATTGCTCCCTCACCCGATCAAGAAAAGTTGACTTCACTGAAGACAACACTATTATATAGGACTATATGTCTTTTCTGTTTAGCACATCTGCCACTTAGTTTTGTGCTCTAGGCTTGTGGACCCACACAAACTCAAATTCTCTAAGAAATTCTTGCCAGCGAGCTTGCTTTAGATTCAATTTCTTCTGGGTCTTGAAGTAGGTATTAGTCATAGGTATTAGCCACACTATCAGTATACACCATGAACTTCATCCTCAGCAAGTAGTGTCTCTAAGCATCAAGGCAATGCACCACTATGATCATCTCTTTCTCATGTACCGAGTACCTTTGCTCAGCATCCTTTAACTTTCTACTTTCAAAGGCTAGAGGATGATCATCTTGGATAATATTCCACCAATGGCCTTGTCTGATGCATCTGTTTGAATCTCAAATGGTTTTTCAAAATCAGGCAACTTTAGGATAGTTCTGATGAAACAGCAACCTTGAGCTTGTCAAAGGCCTCCTAACACTCATCTGCCCACCCTCATTTGTGATCTTTCTTGAGCAAATCCGTCAAGGGACTTACTTTTTTTGAATAGCCCTTGATGAATTTTCGATAATAATTGGCTAAGCCAAGAAAAGATCTCAGGTCCACAATCTTCTTTCGAGTAGGCCAATCAACAATGGCCTTAATTTTCTTCTCATCCATTCAGATCTATCCTATACTAATCCAATGTCCCAAAAAGTTCCACTCTTGGTGACAAAACTCGTATTTTTCTTTCTTAACATACAGTTTGTATTCCCTCAACTTAGAGAATACCTCTCTTAAATGCCATAAGTGATCATCTAATGACTCACTATAAATGATAATATCATCTAGATAAATAATCATAAATCGATCAAGGAACTCATACAACACATCATTCATCAGATTGCAAAAAGTGGCAGGAGCGTTGGTCAAGCCAAATGACATAACCAAAAACTCATATGACCTAGACCTCATTATACAAGCAGTTTTCACTTCATCTCCTGTTGCAATCCTCACTTGCCAGCAACTAGACCGCAGGTCCAATTTTGTGAAATAGGAAGCTTTGGTTAGCTTATCAAATAAATCAGCAACATTAGGCACTGGATACTTGTTCTTCACAATGACTTTGTTCAAGGCCTGATAATCTATGCACATCTGCATTGATCCATCTTGCTTTCTTTGGAACAAAACTGGAGCCTGTAAAGAGCTTTGGATGATTGAATTAAGCCCAAATTTAGCAATTCATCTAATTATTTCTACAATCCCACCAACTCTGATGGAGCCATTCTATAGGGAGCCTTGGTTAGAAGCCGGGTCCTTGGTTCCGACTCGATCTTGCGATTAATAACCCTCCTCAGTGAGAGTTTTCTGGGTAGATGCTAGTGAACTCATCCAACAATTCTGCTATATGATCAGTCATTTCTTCGAACTATTCTGGTTTTATTTTGATTAACGCAACAACATATTTCTACTCACCCCTCTTTACACCCACTTTGAATTGCTTGGCTGACTGCAATTCAATCTCCTTGGACTTTCTAATATCTGGATCTTTGGACACCGCATGTACAAAGCAAGGACTCCGTTCATCATCAATCAAAATTCCTTTGATGTATGGTGTAACGAATGCTTTGGCCAGCCCCAGAAACTCAATGCCAAGCATTAATCATCTAGATTTACTACCATAAAGTTGCACTCCGCCTGCTAAGTGCCAACTTTTAAATTGCTTATTACTGAGCCTTGGATAGGCATAACATCAAATTTCTCAACTTTCAGCTTTGTTGAATTCTTCGTAACATCCAACCCCAACCGATCAATGACACACTATCACACAAAGTTATATGTGGCATCCGTGTCTATCATAGCTATCACTTCCCTACCGTTTACCCAAGTTGTCACATATATCAGACCTTTGAAGTGAGCCTGTTTTTTTTTGTTGTGATTACATTGAGCAATTGCAAAAGATTCATCCGAGAAGTCCCTTCCATCAAGTCATGATTCTCATCATCATCTTGAGTGATCAGTGCGCTTAATTTTTCTCTCTTTGGATAATTTCATATCATATGTGAACCATTACAAATATAACAGCCTCTAGTATTGCCTTTCTCGGTGGGTGCTGTATTAACATCTTTCTTGTTGTTGTAATTCCCCCAATCCTTCTTCTTCTCAGACTTCTTGCCATCCTTCGAAGAAAAGAATTTGTTTTTCTTTCCGTACTTTCCTTTTTTTTTTCTCCATGCTCGAACTAGAAGGAACAATCTTGTAATCTACCAACTTTTCAGCCGTAACTATAGCCATAGGAATATCTTGAATAGCTTGCCTCTGCATCTTAGCCTTTGCTCACGGCTATAGTCCAGACAAGAAGTTGAATGTCTTGTCTTCTTCAGATATATTCTTTATATCCAATAATAAAGAACTAAATTCTTTGACATAGTCTCGCAACGAACTCGTGTACTTCAATCTCATAAGGGACTCCTTCACAACTCAAGCCGTGTTGCAAGGTAAGAATTGATCTTTCAACTCCTTTTTCAGCATCTCCCAGGCCTCAATCTTAGGTCTGCCCACATTAGCATCATCTTCCATCTGGGTTCTCTACCTTAACTTTGCATCTTTAATCTGGTACATGCTTGTTATTATGACACGTTCCCCCTCAGGAATATGAGCAACCTTGAAATATTGCTCAACATTCTAAAGAAAGTTCTCCAACTCCTTTGAATTTCTGGATCCATTGAAAGGTTTTGGTTCAGGAACTTTGATTTTCGAAGCACCAACACCAACATCCCCTTGTCCAGGGGGAGCGTTATTCAAAGCCTTCTTTACCAGCACCAACTCTTCCTCAAGAATTTTTACCTTTTCGTCAACCGAGTCTGCCATGGATTTAGTGTTCTCCACCGAAGTGAAGAACTGAATCTCGAGATCCTTCCTCAAATCCGACACAGTGTTTTGCAGGAACAACATTTGCTTGAAAAGCACCGTTGTTTGATCCACCAAACTCGCGCCATCATCCCCTTAGGGAGTGCCAACAACTTCCTCAAGCCGATAGTCTCATTCCCTTACTTCAGGAACACCACCAGCTATCGTCATATCCGGCTCTGATATCAATTGTTACAGGGTTAATTTTTCACTACAAACTTTTTCATGTGATGGCACTAAGCACCACTCTTAGTTAGCCAACACCACACACACAATTAGATCTAAGTGTTTACCTCACACACTCACAGACTATAAAACAAGGAGTAAGTAATGAATGCACAAGCCAACATACGAGAACTCTTACCAACCTTTTATTAATCTCACAAAAGGATACAAGGCAACATGCAGGACATCATAACCTGATGACTCTACTTAATTAATCACATATATATAAGCATGCATGCATGCATGCATGGCAGTTGACACTCTCAACTACCTAGGGCCGTGCTGGATAAGCCAACGTGCGCTAGCAACTCTACTGGGTGATTTCCCCTGACCACCTGCTGCCTAATTCCTATGTTTCATGTGCAACACAAGGGACACAGTCAACAACCGCCTTATAACTGCTCAGTCTTGTTCTAGAATATACGCACATGTCAAATGTGCCAATCGGCCACTGTTGGTAAACCTGCCCACAACTGCTCGGACATGTCATTATGCACACATATCAAATATGCTAGACGGTTAACTATTCGTAACAGTTGTCAATCGTCCAATCTAACCATCAGACACGCATATGTTAAATGTGCTTAGCTGTGAAACTGCACCACATGCATTGGCCCACATGCGCGTGCGCTGCCTACGTGCATGAGTACCATCGCAATTATCAGCCAGCTCACTCGTGCGAGCATACAACATGCACGGATTATTATGCGCACAAGTTCTCAAGCGTACACCTCTGTGTGCGCTGGTTGCCATGCGCACGCACACAATGTGCGTGGCCTGCCTGGTGTACCAAACGCCAGGCAGTGTTGCTACTATGCATCACCAAGTATGCCAACCTTCGAGCTATCCCGCACTAATTCAAAACATCTCGAGCCAACATGATATATCTGAGTGCCTGATCACTATGTCAAGTTCTTGCCCACCCAAACAGACCTTGGTCTTCTCACATGGTAGTGTGCACCGCATGCATTCCCCACATTAGACTCCTGCCATGGTGCAACTCCTCCCTATGACAGGGTCCTAATCGGCTAAGAGTTACTTACAACATCTCAAATCACAATCTATTAACGTGACAATATCTCCAGCAATGTTAATGTTTATGGATATATGTGATGTTAGAACTAAATGTGTGAGACCTACATGTAATGATTTTGTTCGATGCAAGCTCCATTAATTACATTTCTATCATATTCATACACAAATTTGGGAAATGTGTCTTATGGGCGAATGTATATCTCTATTGTGTTAAAAGATCATCTAGATCATTAGGACTATTTCGGTTTTCCCGAGTCCACAAAAACATATTTTGTAGAGATACATTGAGAGAGACATCTTTCTTAAATTAGAGGCATTACGAGGCATGTTTCAAGTGCTAATACTATTCGTGGGATTTTTGTAACTTTTATAAATAAGTGATGGTACTATGGAATTAAAACGTGATAAATTATAAGCAATTGCATATAATCTTATATAGTTATTTGACATTTCTATTTATACAATATACGTGTACAGCTAAGCACCATTTATGCCACTGTGTCCGATTGCTTACAACCATTTACAGGATCTTGTAGATATGTATTGCTTAGAATTTTAAATACGTATTATCTAGATTCTAGGGCCACTTATATAGTTTTTTTATTTCTTTGCCCTTGGAAGGGAAGGATCTCGAGAGGAGACTTAACACTCGCGAAAGTTTATGCGATTTTTTTTTTAAAGAAAACTAATTGGTTTTTAATAATCTTTTTGGCTGAAATGTAAGTTTAATTCTTAATAATTACACGGAACAATCAAAAAATATATAAATAAAGGAGGGTCATACTTCCCGACAGATAAGCATTAAGCAGCAAAGGAGAGTAGGAGACTAGATCCAATCGTATATCTTCCCCAAATTGTTAAACCCGAAAGGCCAGAATAATCATATTATATGCTAATTGCAAATTTGTAGACAATGATGCCAAAGCTGCACACTGTTCTCACAGATTTTATTTTTATTTTTTTTTTCTTTGATTAATGCTCCTCTTTAAGCTTGGCCTTCAGTTAGGGGGGAAAAAAAAGTCCTAAAAAACAATGAGAAATATATGTTTTTTCCCCCCTTAAAATGACTCTAAAAACAATTAAATAAAAGGACGACATAATTGTTTCTTTATAATTACATTATAGGTATTTCGACAAAACTCTATTTACATGGAATGTGCATGCAACCGATGTATAGTAATGCCACATAGGAATTACTCGAAAAGACCGAGTTAATACCACTAGATGTTACGTGGCCTGCATACCTCACCAATAGGCAAAACAAAATGTTGACAGAGCATGTACGAATGGACAATTGGTGTAACCACTTGTCATGGAAGCCTTCACATCTCTTGAACTAATAATGATTTGCCATATTTTTTTTTCCCCCAAAATAGCTTCCTGATCCCTAATCAAAATTAAAAATTGAAAGAAGAGATATGCAAACTATAAATATTAGCTGTCTAATTCTTATTCATTACTGTTTCTTCTAGAGCTTATCTTTTTAGGCACGTATGTCCTGTAGACCAAAATTTTAATTTTTCCGTGTAACAAATTTTTTTTTTTTAAATGAGGCTTAACTAATGATCACCACTTACTATAAATTTAAAGAAAAATAACATACACACTCTACTAAGATTTGAACTCATGACTCCCTCAAACTCACACACACATTCGTCAAATTTTGGAGCAACTGAGTTAGTCCTAGTTGGCTTGTGCAACAATATTCTTAGGCGCACATATTTTCAATGGTTTCGTGCAACGATATTCCTAAAATATTTCATATCTTGCGGATTCCTTTTTCAATTTATTATCCCTTCCTAACTGTTAAAGGATTTGATCCATGTAGGTAGTTGCATTTGGTAAGAGCCGTGTATTTTTTCGAAGTCAAATAAGAGGAATATTATTAAAAAGAGGATAAGTCCGGGCATTACTAATTTTGATTTTAAAATATGATTTTTATTATTATATTATTTAATGAATATTTCAGAGTTCTAAAATTATTTTTGACTCGATTTCAGTCGAAAATATCAAAAATGAAGAAGACCGTATTAGGAAGACAACCAACTATGTTCGACTATGGTCAAATACTAGTCAAAAATTTTCGACCAGTGGCTTTGACCCCATCGAAAATTTTTAACTTGGGTTGAAATTTTTATTGATTAAAAAACGATCAAAATAATTGGGTTGAAATTTTTTAACCTTAGTTGAGTAGAGGCATCGTTGGCAGGGTCGAGATCATTGGTGATGGCTAAAGTAGTCTAGAATTTGTTTGAAAATTAGAATATCTAAGTAATTTTATATGTGTGACATAATAATGATGATTAATTTTGAAAATATTGATGAGTCTCATTTTTATTATAAGTGTTTAGTAGACTCCCTAAATATAACTTCTCTTTTTATCCTTAGTAAGATAATTCGAAATACATTTAGGCGTGTCTAACTAAATACTATTTGATATGAAATTAAAAGCAAAACAAGTTAAGTTATAAGCCATAGTGTTCCCAAAACGAGGAACTATCACGATTTGAATATGAGTCAGAGACAGAAGAATAATTTCATAAGTTAAAATTATTCAATTTATTTTAGAAAAGTAGTATAAATATTTCTATTTTCAAAATCTTTGAAAAGGACAACTTGTGAAAGAAAGCAACAATCAAGAAAAATCTCATAAAATTAACCAAAAATTAATTTTCAATATATGAAATCACTCGTCAAATATGAATGCTAAAAGGATGGAGCACTTAAAAGTTGGATTGTCTTTTATTGTTATCAAACTATCCTCGTATTTACAAAGCCATTTATCATTGATAAAACTTCATCATACGTCAACTTGTAAAAGTCCTATATGCAATCAAATTATCAATACCTAAAAGGTTCCCCAAAGAATTAAAAAGCCGGTTCCTGTAAGACCAGAGGAAAGTCTATTACCAAGCCATAAAACCAATTCTTCAACCAAAGAAAAATTTTCCAACCTGAAATTTAGCTTCAAAAAAATAAATAAACAAGTCAAATTGTGCAAACAAACTACCAAGTGAGCAACGAAGATATCACGAGTAAGCAATCTACACGGAAATATAATCACAACCTTGCTGGTATCAAATTCTACTGCTGTAAGCTTCAACGCCAAACACTCAGCAATAAACACATCGAAACGACCCATTAGACGCTTTGAGGATGCAACATGAACATCACCATTAGCATCCCTTACAATAGCACCCCACTCCGACAAAAGAGCCTCCTGGGAGAACCGCATCATCAACGTTAAGTGTAAAGCAACCGACATCAAGTGACTTCCATTTGAAATCAGCTTTAGTGTCAGCCGAGGGTCTCTTTGTTTCAGATCTAAGTTCCATCAAAACTAGGCTCTTTTAACTACTTGCCTCCATGAATAAACTGATTTCTATTATGCCAAATGAACCACATTGTAACACACCATAATAGAGCTGAGTATTTAACAATATCGTTTTTTTCCGCTTTTAATACAATATGTGTTTCAGATTTGATAATTAGTATACAGACACGTATTCATAAGTTACAATACATGACTGTTTGGCCGGTAAATAAATAAATGAACCATATAGGTTTCAGTTTAAGATAATTATAAGTAGCAGCCTAGCAGGAGCCAGGATGTATACACTTTTTGAATGTGATTTAGTTACATTGGGAAAAACGTACCGGGCCTAAAAGGGGTAATTGCCCCACTTATATTGTTCTTTCTTTTTTTTTTTTTTTTTTTTTTAAATTATATAAATAACATGTAAGTTGTTTTCAAAACTAGTCTTTTACCTCCTTAAAATTTATCCTTTGTCTCCTGAATTTGTAGAATTTTTATTATACTTTTTAATTTTGAGTTAGATAATTTTTACAATTGAAACACATTTGATTTATACCCCCTATCTGCTCCTGATAATATTAATACGTGACCTGATTATTACAAACAATTTTGGAAAATTACAGTCATATTGATCATAGATGCTCTAAATCTCAGAATCACGAACTATATATACCTTGATTATAAAAGTATAGAGAATACATCATCTTCATTTCTTTATAATTGACTAAAATTTCAATCAATCTAATTAATGTTCACAAATTTCGAAGTGTTTCGAGTTAATTAATGAATATATCATTATATTAATCAGCACATTTAGAAATGTTTGCTAAGATGTCCTAAATAATTATGTTTAAACATTTAGACATATTCTAGACAACATTTTCAAGGAAACAATTTACTTTAATTAATAATTGATAATATTTACACAACTTGCATGTATCAGTAAAAGCAACTTGCATTTAAAAAATAAAAGAAAACGTTGATCTTGTATTTCAACCTTTTTTTTTTTTTTTACAAAAAGCCTTATAATTTGATTTTTTTTTTTGAAATTCGGCCATCTCACATAAATTAAATTGAAAAAATTAATAAAAATGACAAAATTACCCTTAATAAAAGATAGACATAGATTTACATTATATTTTTACTTTATATTTTAGATACATAGATAATTATTTGAAAACTATTTTATCATATATAAAGTCATTTGAAAATTGAAATATTATTTGAAAATTAGTATAGATAATTTTTAAATTTATTTTAAATCCAAATCTACCATTTACAAAGGACAAGTTTGTCATTTCTATTAATTTTCCTAATATTGATGATATGAAAGAGGTTGAATTTCAAAATAGTCAGATTACAAGACTTTTTAGTATAAAATCTCAGATTTCAAGGGGTATTTCATGTTTCTTAAAACAAAAGGATTTCGTAAAAAAAATTTATGAACTACAAGATCAATTTAGGACATTTACTCTTAAAAATAATTAAGAAAAAAAAAGCAATTTTTGAGACTAGTTTTTATATACATATGTAAGTATAAAAGCACGTGCCTAAGGCACGTCGCCTCTTTTAGTGAAAAGTATATATTAAAAAAATTATAGTTAATATTTTCGTTAAAGAAATAATTTCTAAAAATATTCTTCAATTATATGATAAAACAAATTATAGTTAATATTTTCGTTAAAAATAATTTCTAAAAATATTCTTCAATTGTATGATATACATTATTGAGAAGTCTTTAACTCATTGAAATAAGTTTAAAAAAAATAAAATATTTTTAAAAAAAATTAAGAAGAAGCTGCTCAAAAAAGCAGGTCTAGCTAAGAATAGAAATTACGATGCTGCTGCTCAAGAAAGGAGGTCTAGCTAAGAACAGAAATTAAGAAGCTGCTCAAGAAAACAGGTCTAAGAACGACTCACTTTCCAACAATTATACCAGTTTGAGCATACATGCCTAAAGGCACGTGCACCTGTCCTTTAACAAAAAAAAAAAAAAAAGGGTATCAACGAAATTAATTAATTTACTATGGTGATATCAAATGTAATATCATTTTAGAGATTTTAATTTTTGTAACACAAACTTATGCAGTTGTTAATGTTTATTTTATCACATGATATAAATTGAATTTTTTTAGTGGCTACAGGCACATATATGGAGAAAATTCTCATTGTGATATATTTTGATCTAAAACTTATTCTTATTATTTTTAGTGGTGTTTTAATGAATAATACAAGGAAAACAAATGATTTATATCAAAATAAACGTTAAATGGGTTGTAATTTAGTAACGTTATTTGATATAATTTAGAAGTATTTGTGAAAAAAAAAACTACAAAAAAAAGAAACATTGGACTTGAAATTAAATTAAATTTGTCTTATAATTATGTAAATAACAAAAAATTTCTTTTTAAAAACAAAATCTTGAGACATGAAATTTAATTTAATATGAGTCTCATTTTTATGTAAATAACAAAGGACACACTAATTATTATGATACTAAAAGAACTAAAGAAGAAGCCCAATAACCTAAGACTTAGCCCAACCAACTCAATTGTATGTCAATGCGCGCAGAATAGGTTTAGTAAATCACTTATTAAACAAAAAAGAAATACTAATTTAGCACAAAAACACTTTTTTTAGTAATTTTTTTTTTGTTTTCAAATTGATATTTTCACTAATATCATAAATTATGTGACAAAAAGTCACATAATTTGTGTTAATAAAATTATGATTTTTTTATAATTTATCAATAGTTATTAATTGTGTAATCAATAATTACAAAATACTAAAATGCTACTTGAAAAAGCATTTCTCAAAATACACCTAATAAGACATGTCTACGAAGGCCTCCATCCCAAGTTAATTTATCAGTGTTTCTATTTACTGTATCAGACCGATCAAAGTATCAGAGATTTCAATGGAAAGTTTTGTTCATAGATAGAGAACAACGGTGACAAAATCGATTTATGTAAAAACAACTCAACAAATGTCAAGTTTGGCCGGTCATAAATATTTTTTCTTGATTCTAGCTCCAATTCATCACTTTGCTATAAAAAAATATTAGTTTCTTCTTTCTCCAACATTTCTAAACACTTCTAACGATCTTTTCTTCTTTTCTTTTGACAACCATATCTTTTCCGATTATTTACAAAACAGTTGACTCTTAAAAAAAAAGTTTTCTTATAAAAAAACTCACTGAATTTAAAACAATTTAGTAAAGTTATATGTGAACTTAATTATTTACAACAAAAATCCCTAAAATTTCCTAACGTTAGTTCTATTAGGGGAAAAAAAGAGGTGTTTTTGTTAGTTGTATTTTAGGATCATTGCAACAAAAAATGTCTTTCAAGATACTTTATAAGTGTTTTGAAAGCCTTTCACAGCGTCTACACAAGCGCCTTAATTCCAGATGTCTTGATAGGTCTTGGCTACAAAGGCACTTATAAAGTGCCGTGGAAGGTCTATCAAGGTACCTATTAGGTGCCGTGAAAGGCATCTTCCACGGCACCTATAAAGTGCCGTGGAAGATGTCTACCAAGGCGCCTATTAGGCGCCGTGAAAGGCATTTTCCACAGTGCATGTTAAGCGCCTTGGTAAATTTATACCAAGACGCTTGACAGGCACCGTAGAAGATGTCTACTAAGGCACCTATTAGGCGCCGTGAAAGGCATTTTCCACAGTGCCTGTTAAGCGGCTTGGTAAATCTATACCAAGACGCTTAACAGGCATCGTGGAAGATGTCTTTCACAGCGCCTTGGTAGATAATTTCTAGGGGTTATTTGTAATGTATTTTTCTATACTACCCCCTAGAATTTTATAAATATAATCCAAATTCATTACATATACCAAATATTTGAAATAAAATGGAGTATAAATATATATTTACATAGTAATATTAAATTAACATAATAATCCATATAGTCTATATATACATTAGTTTTCTAAGCCAAACTAACATGATCATCAAAGACTACATATATCACAAATAAACAAAGATTAAGAACCTCAAATGAGAAATTGTATTAGTTCTTCGACCCACTCTTCAAGAAGTCCGTTGATATCATCCTTTGTATAGAAATTTTGTCCATTAAACTACAAATTCAAACACCTTATTTGTTAGAAAGTTATCAATCAAACTATAAATTAGAATAGAACTAATAAAACATATGGTTACATACCATTGTGGTAAATGATTTAATATTGGCTTGTTCAATGACTTCTCTCATAAATTTACATATGTAGAATCCGCATTCAACATTTGTCGGTTGTCTTGGGTACTATACATAAGCATAAAGTAAACATAAGTAATTTTAATTAATCTTCCACCTAATAAGTGTTCTTAATTCAAATTTAGTACCTTTATTAACTTATTAACTAGACCATTTGATCTTCCTTTCTTCCCTTTTTCTACATTATATATCTTGAATGTACTTTGAATTGGAAATGTGTAAACATAATAATAAAAGGTTAGTAATAGCAACCATAAGTAAAAATACCATAAGAAACTAAACTATAACAAAATAACTATTAGAAAACTTACTCGATCATTGTTAAACCAATTTTCTCACGGAGAGCTAAGTCGAGAGGATCTAGAAAGCATACATAATCTTTAAGAGGATAAATGATAAGCAACATCCAATGGTCCTTACTCATAAAATTGATAATAAAGATTATTAATATGTAACAATTAACTTCATATAGGAAGTAGTCGATCATATGACAATTTGTTAAGTTTAAATCTTACCCATGATTCCAAGGTGTAATTAAAAATTGATGTTCATTCTCCATTGATAACATCCGGGTTGTTAAACTTATAGCACGATCCTCACGTGGACCACCTTTTATAGCAACTGCACTAGGATCCATGAACATATACCTAGCTTGATAGCCATATTGGGTCACTAAATAGTGGAAATGCCTACAAGTACAAAATGCAATGTGAATTAAGTGTTGTATTATATAATCGCCAACTATAGATACATGTATATATATGAAGTTCTATATATATATTAAAAAAATAAACTTCTTACCTCATGTATAACGTAATAGGCACGGCCCCAATCTTTTGTAATGTGCAAAACTCAATTATGTCTTCTTTGAATACGGGCAAACAAAAAGCTTCTCCAAACACTTCTTCATCAAAAGGAACATTAACAACAACACCTTCATCTACTCATTGAATGGTATTCAATAGTAATTTTATAGAAGCTAGTGTACCATCAACAAATTTAAACTGTGTTTGTGTAATAGATTCTGCTTTATTTCTTTGTGGATATACTCTTTCTTGTGTTTGAGGTGGTTGTGGTTGTGAAGATTTATTCTTCCCCGTTTGATACCTATTTATATCATTAAACTCCTAAAATCTAAATA